>VKOC01000010.1:7709354-7759253 GCA_009364415.1 Spea multiplicata
GAGATGAGATGAGGGAGGGAGAGAGAGAGAGAGATGAGGGTGGGGGAGAGATGAGAGAGATGAGGGAGAGGGAGAGATAGAGAGGGAGAATGTGCACCATATGTTTTGTAACAAAAAGCATCACATACCAGTTTTACCCTGAAATACATCCCAAATTCTTGCGTGTGAGGGTCATTAATCTTAATGTTAAGGCATTTGCTAAAGAGAGTACCAGGAACAGACTAACTTTGGCATTTCAGCTGTTGTCAAGTTTAAAACCAGTAACAGTCAAAGCGCTAAAGAAGAAAAAAGCCAACAATGTCCGTTCAAGGACATCACGTAACGCAACGACCTGACTCCCAGCAGACCCAGAGCGGGGTCTTCATTTCAGCTCGGGCTTTTTATATGTGACTTTATCATACACTCATACCCAGCAAACATTCTGAGCACTAGGAAAGAGAGACTGTTCCTTTAAAGTGGGACGATTGGGAGGTATGCGATGATTTCCTCAAAACAACACAAAAACAAACAAACAACAAACAAGCAACTGTATCTGATAATTCCTTGCTCATTCTGGCACATATACCAGTAGTGGATATCGGTGGGAACGCTTAGTGTTTATCCTTACAACAGTGGTTTAAAAAAATGCCTGGAACTAATAACAATGGTTTTTAAAGAAATAAATGTTTAAAAAAACATTAATAAAAAATTAAAAAAAACACTATTCCAAGGATAATTACTTTTTTTTTTTAGAGCTTTGAACGATAGCTACCACAACTGGTGCTTAAGCTGAAACCCACTTACGGGAGGTCTTCCTTTGTGTGTCGTTTACTAAAAGTTCTTAAAAGTATCATTTTACCTGAGATGAGATACTTTAGGAAACAGCTTATGTTTTGGGTGCAACTAGGTGGAGAAATATTAGTTTTATCCACAGAGATACAATAATATATAAATATATTATATATTATATATAATATATGCATATTATAATTTATATATATTATATATTACAGAGCGACTGAATATCAGGATAAATATATATATCTTTAATAATCTGGCATTCAGTTAGCATCCTGTTTTTTTAATATAAAGGAAATTGGGGTGTGTATCCGATGTACAAGATTTTGACCCCAGGAAACCAGGCAGATTCATTGTGTCGAGATTTCTTTTTTTCAGTGCAGTTTTATAAAGTATGACCTACAAATGCATTAAACTAAACAAATTTGCCCTTTTCTCAGAAATCTTATAAATAAAGCATGCAGTCGTTTTTTAAGCATACCGTTTCACGTTAAATGTAAGCCATGCACTCGTTATTAACACAGAGTTATACTTCTGGCCAATAAGCGTGAAAAAGTGTTTCTGCCAGCAGAAATTCCGATACTGTATAAACATAACTTTCCATTCTCTTTTGTTAAATGACTTGTCAGAGGCTTAGGTGTCGTGCAAAGAAGTTTGACTTTACTGAGAGGGTGGTAGATAACTGGAATAGCCTCCCAGCAGAAGTGACAGAGGCTTCTGCTCCTATATGCCACTCTGCCCCATGATATGCCTTTTAACCCCCTAAATGCCAGAGTGACATATAGGGGTATAAGGCATTTGTGGAGGCAGAGTGGCATATAGGGGGTTAAAACGGCATATTCATGGGCAGAGTGGCATATAGGAGGGTATAGGGCATATCAGAGAAGCATACTGGCATAAAGGGGGGGATAAGGCTTTTCTGGAAGCAGAGTGCCCCATTATATGCCTTTTAACCCCCTTCATGCCACTCTGCCTCCAGAAATGCCTTATACTCCCCCTATATGCCACTCTGTCCCATAATATGCCTTTTAACCCCCTATATGGCAGAGTGGCATATAGGGGGTATAAGGCATTTCTGGAGACAGAGGGGAATATAGGGTGTTAAAAGGCATATCAGGGGGCAGATGTGCATAACTGGGGGGGGGGAGGCAGATTGTCTCAATCATAGCTTTTATTTAAAATAAAATGCGCATCTTAGCAAATGTTTTGATTCCATTCTGTGTAATGTATTTAATTTATTAGGGCCTTTTAACACTTTCTGGCACACTTTTTTAAAGCTTTCTGGCATTTTAATACAAATAATGTGATAAAAAGAATGTTTTATAGTTATTTGTACGGCACATAGTGTGACTCGGGTATGTATAAGGGGTGCGTGTGGGTATAAGAGCTCGACCGGCAGATAAACTATATGGGGCTGCTCTCCAAATGTTTCCAGGGCTGCTTTTCAGTCCCAGTCCGGCCCTGTCTCGAGGCGTGGAAGTATAAGGTATTGATAACTATTTGGTATGAGCAGTTAAATATGTGCATCATGTGAAAAAAATGGTAGGAGGGATGTCCCCAAGGATCATTGATCTCTTGAATGGTCAAAGGGCAACAGCTATGCAAGTAAAGCAGACTGAACAGAGGCATTCAGACGGTCGTATGGTTTAATAAGCACTTTGATCCAGTTCAAAAAGAATGCAGAAGAGGTCAAGAGATCACGTGTAAAGCAGAAGCATATGTGATGTAACTGCTACAGGACAAATATACTTAATTACACGAGATATCATTTCATTTAACTCATAGAACCCAGTACTTTGTACCACTGCAATACTTTGGTTAGACATAATTCCTCCGGTAAAGATTGGAGCTGCCCTGGAAAATGTATTGTTAACCAAAGCAATGATATGTGGTCGTGTAGAAGTAGACAAGCCAGCTAAAGCATGGCATGAATGGAGACTAAGCCAGGACTGACCAAGCCCAGGGTGCCAGCCGAGCCAAACCAGGTCTCCATGTAGGTGTGGAGGGCGACCCTGTAGGCTGTTCAGGATCTGTTCTACTTCCAGTTCTTCTGGGTTGAAACGTCTGGCTCAAGCTTAGACCAACCTGCCCATTTGTGGTTTTACCCATTAAGGGGGCCATTGGGTGCAGAATATGTCTGTGGGTCTCATGGATATCTGTTGAATTGAGCTTTATTTTTATCTGGATTTATCAGTATATATAAATGTGTCCTAGCATTTGTCATCAGCACGTATTACGCTTGACCTGTCTCTAACCTGCCGTGATGAGAATAAACCATCATGTTTGTGTTGGGAAGTTGATGTTCCTACTTGTTCCAGTCTGCCCATCCGCCCTCGTTTCACAGTTTCCTACTGTTCACACCGGCACCGGCCAAACCACAGTGCGTACGTTTGTGGACTCCATCCAAGCCGGCCGACCTTATAAATCAATCCTTAAACTCGCTAAATGCTGAAATAAAAAAGAACCATGTTTATAAAGATCAGTTCTGGGGTAAAGTGCTAAATATGGGGCAACCAACAAGAACGTTCTACTTGTTCCCCTGGTGAACGCATCACATTTAGAACTTTCACCCAGATTTGCTTTCTGAGAAACCTCCGTGTGTGGACAACAGTCTCAGACTGGGTGATAACATTCTCTGAATCAGGGTTTTTCTACTGGTTCTTCCAACAATAAGGATGACATCAAAATCTATGATGTGATTTATTTACTAAAGAATCAACTCTGTGACCCTCTCAGATTCCTGTGTGGCCTCTGATTCATTTCCAAGTGGTTTCACAAGACACCCAACTCAGGGAAACCATCTTAATCAGGAGCTTCCTCAAACCGAACGTCTACTGAATGAAAGGTCAGACTGAGGATAATATTGCCCAACACTCCACGTAGCCAAAAGATGGATGTTTTTATTTCAGAAGGAGTTGTTTATATGATAGATTTAGAAGAAGAGCATTGTATATAGTTTCAGGGCTCTAGAACCCTGTGATAAAGTCATACCTAGCAAACATTCTAAGGTCCTAGACAAGAGGGACATCAGGAGAGGATAGGGAGCCTTTGGAGGTTGTCTCTTCTCTTCCTTATCGCCATCGTCGGGGTCCGAATGGGGATAATGGGACAGCTCTAGCACTTTAAGGCCAGTGGCTGTCTGATGATGTAAGGGTGTATGACGGTGTGATATGTTTATGTTCATATAGCGTGTAGCTCGGCACATCCAGCCACTGCCGGTGAGACCGATGGCCAGTCCAGTCCTGGTTATAGTGTAACGATATGATGTCAACTTGTAACACAAAGAGCGTCTGTCTACTGAATGGCTGCTGCATAGTGACGAACATCAGACCTTCAATTTAAACATTATTACTCCTTGTTCTTAAGGACTTAGTGAAATCTTGATGCAAGTCGCTGCTCCGAAAGTCACAGAAAGTGTCGAAATTGAGTCCTTGTGCGTCAGAGAGTGTCCTGTGTGAATACTTGAATAAGTAAAGGAGAACTACCGGTAGTAAGTTCCTGTGCAACGTCTCCTAGCTAACTTTCAGAAAGCAGAATAAGCAGATCTCTCCGAGACTGAATTGAGCAACGGGCAGAATACGCAAATAAACCGCCGTCCCGATAACATAGTAACGTAGTCATTTTGGTTGGAAAAAGTCCATTTCTTTCAGTTGCGTGAGAGCATTTTCTATGGAAAGGTATTTTGAACCGCCACATCTTTTAACTGCTTGGCAATCGGTGTCATTGTTTTGGGGGATTTTGATCCGTGGCAAAGTGTGGCATAGCTAGCATAGCGATTACTGACCCCAATCCTGTCCTGATTGGAAATGTTAGGATATATGACGAGTTGAGCTTGTGAGGTGTCACCTATGTTTACTATAACTATGTTTGAGAGTGTGTCTTGTTCATGCGTGGTTTACCGTGTTGTTGTATGTGCTACATGGTCATGCCTCGGCATCCTTACTTCCTGAATTGTACGAGGACAGACGCAATGGGAAAATTTCCTGGACCTCCCTCTCATTCTCAAAACAAAAAGCAGAGACAAAGCATGGGAAAAAAACACAGATATTCTAGGTTCTGACCCAAAACTCCCACTACATCAGCTGCAATTCTTTTAGTAACCCTTAACAGCCCTTCTTGCTTGTTCTTACTCAATGCATTCTCCATAGTGTCCAAGGACACCGTCTAACTGCCCCTATCTCTTGCAGAAGCCCATGCTGGGGTTGTAGCAGAGAATGATCACAAGGTCGCTCAAGGTCAGTAAGAGGCTGGCTGGACAGTACAGTATCCAAGCCTTTAAAATATGCTTTATCCGCAGAATGCAGCTGGTAGCACTCGCGCCACGTGTGTTCCATGTGCCCTCCACCCAAAACGACCCAAAACAACCAGTAAATGAATAAGAGTAGAAAGTGGCGACTTCAGCAAATTACCAGGGATTGGACTTTTACCCGCATAATGAGACAGGGAGAAGGGTAAAATAAGATGGGGAGGGGGTAAGAATTGGAATGTGGGAGGTAGGGGGTGAGGTAACAGTAATAAAGGAAAACTGTGAAGGAAATTTGTTACTTTAGTGAATAGAGCTAAAAATAAAATCACTTCAACAATTTGTCATAGGGCTCATCAAATTGTTACACGTTCTATAAAGAGACTGTAAATATTTACTAAATACCGTAAGCAGTTAATAAAAAGGAGGGGGTTAGATCCATGATATGAAATATAATGGGACTGCGCAGAAGGAGGGAAGCAGCCCCCCAATTACGCAGAAGAGCTCAGAAATCAATTAAAACTTCCATAAAATGATGCGACAGCCGGGGCTCTTACGAGACGTTTGCCGTATTTAGTCACATCCTACGTATTGATGGGAGTCTCATGGGTCTCGTATACCGCCAGGAGGCATTTGGGGAAAAAAGCAGGGAAACTGACACAAGAGCAGAATCAAGCGGATAGAGGCATCGAAGCGAAACAAGAGTTTTTAATATTCCACCAAACGGAAGATGAGCATGTTTTCCATTATTTTGTCACGCAAAATGATGTCATCAGTGAAAAGAGATGTGACATTCGATTCATTTTCATCCACATCATGTGGTATAATTCGGTCCTCACGCCATACATCACTCCCTTCTCTCTCTTCCGCAATGTCCATAAACAAACGCTGTAGATACCCAGAATGTCCATCTATCAGAACATCGCTCTTGGTGGCCAGACAGAGAAACTATGGGACGTTTTTGGTCACCTTCGCTACCAATAACTAAAAAGATCAGAAGAATGAGAGAATGGTAAGAACCGGCTATCCCGTTAGGAAATTACCTAATTCTTCACCCAACTTTCACTCCGTGCTCCATTTTGTTTTGTTGGTGCCGCGTCACCACTCTATCTATTCTGTATGGTCATATTATTTAATATATGGTCTGGAATTTTTATGGATTTTATGATATATATATATTATATATATATATATATTGGAAACAGATAAAGAACTGATGGTGTACACAGGTATTTGGTTCTGCGTTCATGCTTCCATCACGTGCATGCACACGTTAACCTAAACCTTTACCCAACCCCTATGTAACTCCATCACCTGATTGTGTGTTTTTGGCACGGGCTGAGTTCGGCTTGATGGATGTTAAGACTTGGCTGCAATGTACATATCCTGTTCCAACATGAAACCCGTTCCTAGAGGTGCACACAGTATATAAACACAAGCCTGTGTTATTTCAGTGATTTATCGCGATGCCAGGTATAACAGGAAACACCTAGAGTTTATACAAAAGTAGAAACAGCTGGAATTCAGAATTTGCCTGCAGATTTATAAGAGAATCATCTCTGGAATTGGGGCACTGATATGGTATCTTGCTATAGACCTGATGGCATCTTTCTCTCCGTCATGGGGCGTTGAGTGCAAAAAAAGAACCATTCGGCCTATATAGTCCTGCTGTAATAAACCTTAATTAGTCGTTGGTCTCGCCTTCAGGAGCCATATGCCTATCCCCATGCATGCTTAAATTCCCTCTACCACTTCTTCTGAGAGACTGTCCCACTCATCCACCACCCATACAGTAAATTACAATTTCTATACCTTACATCTAAGCCTCTGACGCTATGTACATGTGAGCTCACAATATGTTCTTGTGGTGCATGGTCAACCCCAACATAAGCTCGGGTGCAGAGGTAGGTAAGGTTGAAACACCGTTGATCATCGGCTTCAATTACAAATTCAAAATGGCCGCCCTCGGATAGCATGGAAGCTGTGCGCTGGGGTATGACATTATATCACGGCTTGATATAATGCGACTTGAGGATCTAAGGTAAGTCTATGTTCCTGGGTTCTATGCCTTCCAACAATGGTGCCAATTTGGACACGTGGCATATTAGGGGTATGTTCTTACAGAAGACGGTCTCAGTGGTTGGCTCTTCATAACCCATAGTGACGATATAAACCAGTATAAACCACATAGTAAACAATAAACCATTTTATCGCGTGGAACTTATAACTAGGAAGGAATCATTATGTTTCACGGCAGCTTTTTCGATAATAGTGGAAGAACAGCTACGTTATTCATATTATTGTTGAGAAGCTGGTTACATCCATAAGGTGTGGATGTGTGGATTCCAATGACATTCATCAATGATCTCTAAAAGATGATGTCCATGGTTGGCTGGCTGACAACCATGAGAGCATGTGTGTACATGTGTGTGCATGTCACGTGAACTACATCACCTGGTTGTGGGTTTTTCAACACAAAGTGAAGTTAGTTTGATGGATGTTTAGCTAAGATTTTGATGCAATGGAAATGTTCAGTCCCAACGTGTAACTCTTCTCTAGAAGTTCAAACCTTATGAAAACAACCTTTTGTTATTTTAAAGGTTTATAGGTATCCAGATTTCCAAAAGAAAAATATCTAGATATTTTTTTAATATATTTTGAGTGATGTCAATGAGTGAAAACACCTTCATAGATCCAAATCTGTTGGCTGATGACCCCTCATCAATTAATATATATCGTACATGTTATGATAACACATGTTTCCAGTAAAAGCTTTTTTTTCTTTGGAAAAATAAAGATTCAGATAAATGAAAAGTAAAATGTAAAGAAAAGTGCAATTTAAAGGCTTCTCTGGACACCACTAAGGAGGCCCCTTTAGATGAATGTCCAAAATGCTCAAAGCCTCACATAAAGTAGAGCGAAATGTTCTCCCACTAATATCTAAAATGATGCCACATTCTATATAAATAACTTAAAAGACAGAACCTAAAAGATAAAGTAGAAAGAAATAGAATACGTTCTTTCTATTTTTAGGAAGTAAGTATGAGACAGGCCAGGGTCCTTTGGCAGCAGAATAAAGATTTTTACAGGTGACATGACAAGCAGACATCGTCTTCGTAGTCTGTTTACAGACAGATCTCCAAAAAGTGTAAACATTGTAAAGATTGAATAATCATGTCGCCATAGACAATAAACATTTTTGAAACAATGTAACAACCTAAAATGGTTATAAAGAGATGCGAGAATACGCACATTTGCACAACTGTGGTAACTGCATCTCGTTTGCTCCGGTTCATGTGTTGGGTTATGACAACAAAACCTGACATCATGCGGCCCTTTCAAAGGTAGCAAAACAGAGGTCCATGCTAGAAAAGTCTATCCCGGGGATTGAGGGATGCAGAGCGTCCAGATCCATGTCCTTATGACAGTAGGTGTATCAACCAAAGAGCTTCCAGATGCCGATAAACCACAACATCCTTGAGTCTTACCAAAGTAAATGTTGGATGGAGATCAAAATGTGTCAAGGTTCAGAGACAAAGCATGAAAGGTGTGTCGGGCATGCAAGGGAATGTATATGTGGTTTATGAAGGAATTTGTCTCAGGGCCAGCTGGGAATGAACGTAAGACATGGGTGATATCTGAAATAAGGCAAATAAAGGTTCCTGGTTTAGTAGGGAATTTGTGTAGAGATGTAGAGGGAGTGTGTTAATGAATGAGCAAAGAAGATGAGTAGGAACCAGGAGGCAATCTATGTAGGTTGGATGGGGAGATGGGTCTCTGCATTCTAGGGCTAAACGGGGAGTACACATAGGACTCAATAATGCAATGGCCATGGACATGGCCAGTTTAAGGCTCAGACTGGAATGGGTGTGGACCCACCATAGTACCTGCAAAGGACTCATCAGGGTATCTGTTTAAGATCAGAAAAGTCCATAGACTCAGCTTTGAGTTAGCTTATGTAGACATGCGTTGCTTGTATAGAAAAAAAAAACATTTATGGGAGATGAAGTAAAATGTAATATTTATTTTGCTTTCCTTTTTACATATTTAAAATGTATCACACCCTAGCAGGCACATTGACATAGATGAGATACGGCACAGATTTCGGGAAGACTGTATGCTGACGCCTTTATCGCAGTAGCTCTCATGTCATGCTGTTTCCTGGGGGCTTCTCTCCGATTTGCATCGTGGGCCATCGGTCTAGTGGGTAACATATGTTTAGATGTCCTAAGGGCAGGTGGCATGGGTCAGATGAGTTGAATCCATTGACACTCCCTTCAGAAGAACCAGAGCTTCCAGCTGAAAGATGAAGATAGGGAAAGAGATAGAGGCAATAAAAGATGCAATGATTGATTGTAGTAGAATGGGAGAAGGATATAAAATATGATAAACGAGAGATAGTGATATGTTATTACCCACATTTAACAAGTAATACATCTGTTGCCACTACATAGATCTTAGGCTCGTTCAAGAAAACCTCTGTATTAAATATACAAATCAGATCATGTATATGAACATGCGTTGAGCACCCTATGTACACTACATTAGGTATGTGGTTTTGCCCTCAGACTTACACAAGAAAACACGGTTTTCCTTCTCCTGGGGCGGTTCTGTCCTGCAGCACCTCCAGTGTGGATCTGACCCAGGATAATTATGATGGGGGCTGAGCGAGCCTCGTCCAGACGAAGTAGAGGAGCAGCCTCCTAGGGACATGGCACTGCATGCGCTGCTCCGCGACCCTACGGACAGGGACCGTAGTGGTGGGGTCGACATTTGAAAAGATAAACCGGCCACGGATGAAGTGTGGATGTTCTCATCTAAAAAGAGAGTATGAAGATTGCTCAGTACTAATATATATTCCTATCTACACAGACACTTTACTCATAGAACGCATCCCACCAGAAATTCCAAGTGCTAAGCATCTGCTCAGATACTGTGTCTGACTGACAAATAGAGCTCTAGTGATATCAATGTAACTGCTCTGGAGACCTCCTCACAAACAAACAAAACTTCCTCCACAATCCGTCTTGTCTGGGATGTTACCTCCTTCCCCTGCCAGACCATGGACAGCTCTACTGCTGATGGCAGCATCACTCGGCTGGATGTCAGTGAAAGGTTTGCACCCGAGGCCAGAGAATGCCCTCTCCTGTTTACGCAGCTCTGGGGAGAAAGTGTACGTATAGTTAGTGATACACTCTGTAGAACACTATAGAAAGTTGGAGATACAATCATTTAAAATCAAACACGAAGAAACGTGTATAGAAATTCTACCTTAAACTTTGGTTGGAACCGACTTATCTTTTGAACTCGGTATTGTCATTAACCCAACTAGAAGTTCACATTTGCACCTCAACATGGATCAGACCTTGTTGCGCAATTGAGTGGGCAGGGAGCCCAAGCCTACGTTACTCAAAGTTCTTAGGGTTAGTTCTGGTTTTCCCTGATGCATTGGATCATGTATTCTAAGTCTTCTGAGTATTCTGAGTATTCAGTATGTGCTCAAAGTCATCGTTGCATTTGATGTAAGCTTACCACGGTTCTTGATGGCCTGATCCCACAGGATCTTCTCTAAATCCTTGGTCCAGGCCTCCTTGACCTCTGCTGAAGGAGCCTGCAAGGTGTATGTATCTTCCAGCTTCCTCCTCCGAAACCAGATCTCGAAGCAAAGCCCGCTACCTCCCAAAGTGTGAGTGAGGCCAATCTCTGAGGTCTGAACAAAAGGGGAAAACACTGGATAAATCTTTCAAGTGATAATAATGATAAAACGTCAAGGGTCCACCTAGAACAGGATGTTTCTTCAACAACTGAGAGGACAGAGTTATTTTATTTATCGGGTATATTTGGAAACTAAGATGTGTGAAGGTAGAAAAAAATAATAATAAATTAATTGTATTAAAAAAACTAAAATTAAATACCTTGAATGATTGTTTGTAAACATAAATCTCACTTCCCGAGGGAATCCTTTTGGTTTTGCTGAAAAGAACAAGGTCTTCAAAGAGAAAGACTCTCCGCAAACATTTTCTCTTTTTGTACGAAATCACAAACTCTCCTTGATGCAGAAGCCGTCCTTGCTCTTTCAGGTTTACCTAAAAATGAATTGAATAAAGAACAAAGCATATCAATACCGTCATTATTTCTGATCCCAAACATCAGTTCCCTTTGTCTTTGTTGGATGTACGGTATTAACACATCCCGCTAGGCTGGTTGTAACCACTATTCATTTATTCTCTAAAAAAAGGAATAAATTACCCAGAATCTGTTGTTAAAAAATGGTGATCGCCTAATTCCATAGAGAAAAATAAAATATTTAAGAACAAAAATGATTAAATTTTTTTCTGTCAGCTCTTAAATTGATTTTAGATTGTTGGCGACTTTTCAAATAATGTATAGAATTCTTTTGAGAAATGTCATTTTGTTTTAGACCCCAAACTCTTTTTCTGATCCTCCCCAGAGACCTCGGTGCAGTGTGCGCCATTCACATGGACGTCTAAGTAGAGCGATAACTCTATATTGGTTCTTTAAATCAATGAACGGTAACGAGTTGCATTTCATTATGTGCCTGCTAATCACAGGCAGCTGTAGGGCATTGTTAAAAAAAACATAAATAACCCTCAAAAAATGCCCTGTACTATTTGCTAATTATTGTTTTAGGGGTCATGACAATAATTTTTTAACCCTTTGCTGCACTCCAACAATACTTTTAACCGTTTGGTACCGAGGAGGCTATATAATGGGACCAAGATACGGCTGAGGACTTGGCACTTTAGGGCCAGCGGCTGATATATTACAAGCATCCAATGATAGGTGGAAGGCGCTTGTCCGTCACTGGCCCACTGAGCATTTGCCTGATGTGTCCGTGGGCCAAGTGGCTCTTATCTGCTCTTATTTCCCATTTGCAGATTTTTCGTGTTTTTGAGGGGCCGGTAAGCTAAAGCAGATTGCTGTGTGGCAGACAAAGTAGGACACGTGGCTTATGCTTAATTCACGGGAAATCCACTGAGGCGTAGACAGAGCGGCCATCATGTTAGAAACCACTGACAGGTGGCGTGAAATCAGTGACACGCCGGTTACCCGTGTCTTATTTCTGTAACGTGTGTTTTTTGCCGGTAGACAGGCAGGATAATTTCCAATCTTCTTGTACGGACATCTTTCCCCCGGAACCTCCACCGACCTTATAGTTCTCTCCTCCAGCATGGGATTTGTGCCTTTGGTAAATGATGCTCTTTCCCAGCAGTTACTCGCTAATCCTGCACTCTGTCTCTGTCCCCCTGTGATATCTCCGCCGTGCCCCCCGTCCTCTCCTCTGTGTCTGTAATTAATCTCATGCCTCTGCTTGTCTCGCTCCGTTGTGTTCTGAGCAGTTTCTCTGCTCTCCGATTCATCTCGCTCTCCCTAATGTCCCCTCGCGCTTGCCGGTAATACACTTTACCTCTAATAGCCATAAATGCTTTGACGCTCCAGATATTACATCTTTTTCGCTACATTTCACCAGGAATTTAAAACCTGCCAGTCATCTATCAGTTCGCATCTATCCCAGGGAAGTTTGTGTCCCAGAAATCACTTTTAACCCCCTTTGTGCCACATACACTGCACCAATAAATGTCCACGTATTGCGCCAGGTCTCCCTTATTCATAAAAAGCTGCTTTTTTATGGAGCTCAACTGTTTAGAGGCATCTCAGATATATATGTTATCTTTCTAGACTCTCATTAGACCCATACTTTTTTTATTATTATGCCATGCGAAATGCGTCACCCTTCTGTCCTACTGACACTGCTGTGAAATGCGTTGGGTGGTTCATAAGTGGTAAAAATAAGGACGTGAGGCTTTCTTACATCACAGTCCTGTATGGCATCCATGGCTAGGAGGTCATTTCCGTGTCGGAGCTGGAAACGCACAATTTCACGTGCGGCTTTCAGCTCCTCTGCCCGTGCGCTCTGCCCTTGGCATTCCCACTCCATGTCCTGCAGGAGCAGGCTGTACTTGCTGATCCTCTGTATGGGCTTCAATAGGTAGGAGGACAGGTCCATCTTATCTCCCAGGTCCTGCTGCTTCCTCTGCAAACCAGAAACAAATCATGTTTGTCCAATCATTCACTGGCGTAGCTTTAAGATGTGGGACATTGTAGTGCGATAACCCCATAAATACATTTTTAACAAGTTTAGAAAACTACTGTTTGAATTATACTGATAGAGAACCCCTGATTTCTATATGTATTTCTATATCCTTCCTCTACACGTCTGCTCTTGTACCTTGAAAAACGTTGCCCCGTGATCCAGCAGAAGTCTGTCCGACTGAGGCTTGTTCTTGCTGTAAAAAGCATACAATGCAAACTGTTCCTTCTGCAACAAGACAAAAAATACCATTAAACGAGTAAATAGTCAAAGTTAATGCCTTGTATTGGTCCAAAAACTTGTAAAATTACATAAGTTTTCAGCGACCACAAAGGTCTCATCTTCTTGAAGTCAACTCAGATGTTTCCATTTAAAAAAGAAACGGAACATGTCCCGTTTTTGGATCCCATACTTAATACCCACGTGCTTGAGGAAGCATCGTCCCACGTGGCTTGGGTCTCTCCTGCAACTTGTTAGTTCCTGCATAAAAACATGACTGTGAAACTCATAGAGCTTCTCCAAGTTTCCGAAGATGGCAGCATGTTGACCCCGCAAGGAAGGGGGGAGATCTGGACGGTCCATTTCGCATAGGTAGTGGGAGAGGACATACCCCAGGGAACAGACATAATCTCTCTCTGTGGTAAGAAGCTCCTCCATTATCCTATGCAGCTTACTAAGAGAGAAAATAGACAAAACGTCGAGTTGTGAAAGACAATTCAGAAGAACATAATGATTGACAAAGTAACAGTCTAGTGGAAATGTTTTTTGGAGTGAAAGTTGTAACAGGACTTACGCAAAGTTGACATTCGTAGGCCATTCATTGTCTCGTGCTGAATCTGTTGTGGCCCCTTTCATCCAGGGAGTACGTGGAGTCAGTGGCTCCATGGCTAACAAGGGAGACATAAGAGAGGAACTTTCTGAGGAGTACTGGGAGCTGGTCGAGAAGCTGGCATGTCTGGAGAGCGTACAGTGCTTTCCAGGTTGTGACCCTCCTTTGGCTGTATCCCCACGGGGAAGGGTGGATGAATCATCGCTGTGAGACCTTCCAAGGACCGGCCATTGGACTTGGTCTGTGTTTGCTGCTGGAGGTGGTTGTTTAGGGGTGGCCCTGGGCAGTTTGGGGCTAGGAGTATGGAGGATCTCCAGAGCTTCATTATTAGAGTTCTGAGCCATGTGTTCTGTGTGTTCCAGATCTGTCACATTGTTGTTGTTTGATTCTCTGCTGGTAGAACACCCCTGAGAGTTGGCAGGGTCTCGCATTGCTCTTCCGTTTCTAGAGTTCCGAGATGCCTTCAGGAAAAGGCCCATGGAACCAGCATGAAGTCCAAAGCTGCAGCAGTTTATGACTGTTGTCTCTGCTGATCTCATGCTTCCCCTTGGTCTGTATTCATTATCATCACCCTTCTTATCTCCAGGGAACCCTTCATTGCCAAAACTGACATTACCATCTTCATTTTGGTTACTGGCTTTCAAGCCAACAACAGGATCCTTGTGCCAGCCTGCTGTACACGCAGTGTGCTCTTCTCTGCATTTCTCAAGTGTCTCCTCTAAAAGTTGCTTTGTCTCCTGGCACTTCAGCCAGGTTTCATTCCATACAGCCAAACCCCTGCAACTGCTCAACGTGTAGGATTCCTCCTTCATCTCTTGAAATTTGTCTGCAGACAACTCTTGCGTTAGCCTCTGGAGGAAATTCTCCAGACACTGCCGGGTCTCCGGCTGACACAACCTTGTCTCAGCCTTCTTTATCTGCCCCAGGTAACGGCTACAACTCAGTGTGAGCTGTGTGAGCTGGTGAAAAAGAAGCCTGCCAGGTTAGTGAGAATGCTGGTATCAGACTACCTGCTTCTGACGTACCTGTTTTAACCCGATTCTAAAACATCATCCTTTTGTTTTCTATGTAGTTTAATACATTTCTGCATCTATACTTGTAGATAACCCCATCATGTTATACATTATAGAGTTCATAAATAATACGTTATTTGTTATCATTAAATTTGTTGTATACTTCATATAATACGTTTGTCTATTGCATTGTTTGTATAATCAGTAGTGGTTGATCTCACAGTTCCTTAGCACTATCCTTTAACCCATTTTCAAGACCTTTTATCCAATGCATTTCCAAATACACTTCTAGTTCATTTCCATATAGCATTGTCGTATTCAGGTTTGAATGCTGTACCTTATTGCAAAACCTGTAGAGATTCACCAGTTTCTCCAGCTCTTCCTTCTGCCTCTCCACACTCATGTAGAAAGCCGTGAGTTTGGTCTGGAAGCCGCTTCGCACTGCTTTGAATGACTCTATCTCTGGGAAGAGGGAACCGTTGAATTTGTTGGCATCATCCAAGAGTACCAGGCCATGGTTATAATGCACCTAGAGTCAAAGACTAGAGTCAAAAGGGACAAGAAGAATGGTCCCTGACAATATGGGGGGTAGCTCTATCGAAAAACAGAAAATGGCCATGATAACACTGAGAGAGGTGAGTAAGTGGGAGACAATGGAAATGCCCACAATGATAAGTAAAGGAAGTTGAATGAGCAGAAACAAGAGTGAAAAAATATCATTACTCACTGTTGCCTGAAGGTAGAAATCCTTGAACTTCTTGTGAGATCTCTCAATGGTTTCCAGAGTCCATTCCATGTCGTCCATCTGATGCAGTTTGCTCTCACCTTCTCCGTCCATCCAGGAGATGAGCTGTAACAGCAAAGTGAAAACAATTTGTAAAATATTGAATCACCGGAAACATTTTTTAACCTATTTTGTTATAAACAGCATAGATAAATATATATATATTTATCTATGCTGTTTATATTGATTACTAATCTCAGTTTTGTGCTTCTAAAACACAATGTATCTTCTTTGGTCCTCACCTGACTAAACTGACCCTCCAAAGCTCGGACCTTCAGGAACGACTCCAAGAGCTCCAACCTGCGGTTAGACTTGGACACTAAAGCATGCACTTTCTCCTCCAGGCTATTGTACATGTGCACGGCCGACTCCACCGCACTCCTAGAAGATGAGAAGTACCATAAGCATGGTTGAGGCGACATATACTGCATTAAGCTGTACATCTATCAATCTACAAAACAACGTGATAACATGATAAAAATACTGAGTATGGTTAGACCAAGTAATATACTTCTGCTGATTGTGATTTGCAACCAGGTCTGATACAAGTATGAGGTTGTGCTTGATGTCATCCATGTGCATTTACACATCAGGTGGTAACTTCTTCTGTTATCCCGACCCTCTTTACAAACTTGGTCTTTACAGACCCATAACAGTTCTCTAACACCCAAAGGGAGATGGGGGATGGAATCCCCTCCAGTTCTCTTATTGTTTGATGGGGTCTTCTTCTTCATGGTGTCACTTCTGCCTTATGAAGAGTCTCTGTAGTCTAGGCTCTCTAACTCATCAAACCTTTATGAACCTTCAAAGCATTGATGTATATCCGGGCCCTGGGCAACCACATACGTCTGACAGATGGTGGAGATTACATATAACGAAAAATGATTATAACAAGAGGTCATAACCATCAACATTCTATTGGGTGCTGTGGTGATTCCACCACTTTTGCTCCTTCTAGCCAACTGTACTCTGCTGAGGAATATGATGGCGCTTTATAAACAAATAAATAACTAAATAACAAATAATAATCTACCAATCTATTGCTTAACACAGTTTTGTTAAGAGCATCGACCCACTGCTGTGAGAGCTAGCAGCGGGAGAAGCCTGTGTGCTGAAGGTTGCTTGTTGACAAGAGCTGAGTGCTCTTGGAACGTGTAATGAACAGTATTTAACAGCAATCACTTCCCAATGTGAGCCCGCGCAGCTTGTTATCGTGTAACACTTGGCTGACCCGGGGAAGAGCTGTATTACAGTGACTCCTACTGTCACCAACTGGAAGGTCTAGCGTTCAGCCAGACTCAAGCTTTTCATATGCTCCGTCTTCTCGAATAGCAAGTGTGATATTCTATATGACATATACTGTTACATCTACAAGAATACAGCAGATACATGATCAGTATCGCATTCAGATTTTTTTCAGCTGCTGGTAATGGTACTGGAAGGGCCGACTACAAAATATAACAAAAATAAACAACCGTCTTCCTACTCCAAACACCTTTCCGCTTACATTGACAGTAACCACTCCTTAATCATTCTTGTTCTTTGCACATTGATGATCTTTCCATGTCTCCTTATGGCTCAAGCATACAGTATAATAAATAATATACATGATGTGATCATCGGTTAAGAGGCAGCGAATTGACGGCTACAATGAGTTTTATGGAAAATTTTAACGAAACAGGCTGGGTTGCAAATGGAAGAAATAACAGCTTTGCAAATATAAAGTGATTAGAAAGTATAACTATACTATACAGGGTGCTTTAACAGAGACTGATTAGAACGAGCAGTGTAGATAGTTGCACTGATTAAAGTTCCCAACGTTCTAATCGTTTGTTCTCTTACTTTCGAGCTATGGTACCAAAGGGTAAGTCCAGTCTAGAGGACAGGATAACTCCATGCAAACTCAATGACCGGTTAACCGACCTGACATCCTGTGAACAGTAGAAGCGAGTGGCCTCCTTGCGGAGTTTGGCCAGAGTGGTCCCTCCTTCCCTCTGCAGAGAGACTAACCGAGAATCACTTAGCACCAGCTTCATCAGCTCCCTGTACTGGTCCATCTTGTCCTCTGCTTCCTGTAGGGCATTGATATTGGCATAAATGTGATCCAAGAATTACTATCCTTCCAACATAAAATATAGTCTACCCTAAAACCATCACAGCCGTTTTACGCCCATCACCAATGCCATACACTCAACGCAAATCCCATACCTTAGAGTCTTGGGGAGCGTTGCCATCACCAAGCTCCTGAATAGAGTGCTGGAGCAACTCAGATGCCTTCCTCAGGTCCGCCAAGAATGTGTCCAGTTTCTAAAATAGGAAAGAATAGCGTTATATGTAAAACTAAAGAAGGGCTAAGAGGGGACCAGGAATAAAATCTCAAACCCATTGGTAAAAATGAATCTAGTCTTTTGTTATCACCTGGTAGAATTGGACCCACTCGCTGTGGCAGTACGGGAAGGTGCCTCCTAGGTCCCAAGTCAGTTGTCCAATCTCCACGTATCGGCCCAGTGCTTTTAATGAAGTCAAGACCTCCAGCTGTATGTGGGGGGAAGAGGACAAATTAACATTATGGGGAGTAAATTACTGGTCGATGGTGCTGCTACCAGAGGGGGTTCGGTTATAGATGTACCCCCACATCCCTACCATCAATACTGATACATTGTTTTCAATGTAGGGAGTTGTAACATTATGCGAGAGGAGAGCTGCCCTTTATTAACATGGAGGGCAACTCTGGGAATCAAAATGGCGCAGAATCCAGGACCCAACAAGAGAGTCAATAGATCGGAACAATTTTATGCAGCTATCTTTTGTTTGTAACAAGACTTCCAATAATACATTGGTTAATCAATTTTATAATAGTATGATTAGTCCATAGTGCATGCGTCTCTAATTAGACAGGGTCAGGCCAACACCCAGAATCCTCTGTGAATTAACTTTGCACCGTCTCATTGTTTTATGATTTATGTCCTTTGTTGTTTTAGACATGACTCGATGCTAGAATGTTATAAAATACTATTTAGGAATCAGTGGGTGTGAGAAGAACAAAAAAAGAATGAGTTTCTAAGTCTGGATAGTCAGCTATTCTAGGACAGATTCAGTACACAGAGCTCATTTGTAAGAGCGGATAATTAATAATCCCGCTGCTGGCAGTGAAAGGTTTTGTTATACAGAAGAAGCCTGGATTTATAACCTAGATTTATATCACTGGGCTCACAGATTTATATTATCATACCAAAGCTCTACAGTTCAGATTCAGTACCATTTTTCTTCCTGGCAAAACCAATCTCACAAAGGAGACCTCTGTGGTCCCAAAAGCTTATGCGATTGCACATCTTATCCTGTGTAAGAACATATCCAGCAGGTGGCCAGTCTGGGCCTGATGTTGGCCCAATAAAAGTTATCAACCTCTACTAAAGACCCCATCTTCTCCAATACAGCGATATGTGTTTCATTGCCTTTTCATTCCAAAGAAAATGAAGGTGCTAATGGTCCAAGAGCTTCTACAGAAAGTGCTCACCTGTAGCCCTGGTATCCTGTCCAGTTGGGAAGCTCCATCTTTTTCCACCAGGATCAAAATGCTCTGGATGGATCCAGGATATGATGCCTATAGGCAGAGAATATGGACTAATAAATGTAAACTGTGAGTTAGACTCTTCATCTGGAGAAGTCTACCCGAGCCCAGGTATTTTTTTAGATTATAGAATCTTTTGTGTCCAAACTGGAATTGTCAACACAAACATTAAGACGGACAACTTTAAACATTGTTATGAGAGCATAGAAATTTCACTTCTAATGCCACTAGAGTGGCAAATAAAACTCATCATTGGTTTTTAAATAGAGGAATTGTAGCATATCTCAAGAAAAACTTAAGTGCTGGGTAGCTACAGCAAGTAAGTAATAAGGAAGATGTAGTTCAACAGCAGCTGGAGGGCAGGACACTGGCCAACTGATGTCTAGCTATTACCACTTAATAAATGTAAATGGATTTTCACTTCCTAATGACGGGATTAATTTTTTGGATGATATTATTTGGGCTAGGTCACGCAAAGCTTCCATATCTCATTAACCACTTTAGAAGGGCTACTCATCGAGTGAAAAACAAGCATATTAGGCAATGTGAGGTTAAGCCACGGACAGGCGTGGGCTCCGAATGTCCCGATGGCTCAGACCACTCTGCTGAATGTCTGAATCACGCTTCTCTTGATGAAAGCATGTCTAGATCAGTTATGTTAGACCAAAAGACTTAGCTTTACTCTAGATTTAAATCACATCATAGCCTCACCTGCACAGACTGTAGTGCAGCGTTCAGGCATGGAGACGAAGGCTGCTTCCTGGCATCCACCAAAACCAGCACTCCAAGGTCCTTCACCTCCTTTCTAGGAAAAGAGAACAGGAATAAGGATTAAAATCTAACTAATCAATGGATGTTCCACCACCGCGCTTGTGACAAAGCTGTCTAAAAAGTTTAAGTCTCAACTAATTGATAAATTACCAAGCATATGGGTGATGGTTTTTGGATACTTGGAATGAAGACACTTCTTTTGAATAAATTCCTAGAGTGGCTAGTATGGATTTCTGGAACCAAGTGTGTGGCCTGGGAAGTGGTATCTATCTAGCTTTGAAAAGTTCCAGACTGGAGTACCACAAGTGGGTCATCTAAAGACAACAGTGGCTTTTGGAATGAAGACAATGCATCCAACAGCAGCACTTTGATTTTATAGCCGAGGTCACTGAACTACAACCGAGCCTCTGAAGAGTGCAATAAAAATAAGACAAAGGTCACCCATTTGCTGGGAAGGTCAACGAGCCGCGTTACCAATATTGCAGAAGTCATGGGTGGGATGGCATTTCAGTTTAGCAGCAGCTAAAGGAGCATTGGGCAGTCTTGATGTTTAAACATGAGTTGCAACCATACAAACGTCAATATGTTAATAAACTCAATGCTAAACTGACATTTCGACAGTCACCCCAAATTTGTAAGAAATATTTCAAAGGTTTACCCTTTTCAAGCTGCTTGGAAAATGAGAAATGTCAAATTCCAGGTATCCCAATAAAGTGCGTTATTTATAAATTCTATAATTGTTTCGCTAAATTCTTCTGGATGAAAAAAGTCTGTAACGCCAGATTATTACAAATTGAGATAACGGACTTTGTTATCTGGTTATGAAGCTAATTTTTTATACTAGATGGCAGAAGACACACAAATACTAATGTGTCTCCAATTTCTATTGTTTTTGTTCTATTTTTTTTTCTTTTTTATATGATTTGTGGACTGACACGTGTTAAAGGTGGAGCATTGGCAAAATGCATGGATTTACAACTAGGTATGTTCCCAAAACTTGGCTCTTTTGATGCCTACAGTATGTCATCAGAGATCTGGTTTCTGATAAGTAGGATGGAGTTCTTACCTGGCTACGGAACAAAGGTAGAGTAACAACCGTGCCACCTCTCTCACTGAGCACCATGCTGCCTCCCATACACTACTGTCCGTAGTCACATGGATTAGAGCCCTGCCCTGCTTGTCTCTGCTTCCTGTGGGCCACAAAAAACAATGATTACAGTGTAAAGGTATCTAGGTATAGAAACAGGTAGCTGACTGCTATTGTTTGTAAAATAATCCCCGGACAAGACGCAAGCAGTGACACACACACCTGGGAGACAAGCAATTCCGGAGTACAATAACTTGGCACTGAGATCTTGGCACTGAACTGGAGGGTCGGAGATGGTTTCCCACGGTATGGATCCTCTAGCTGGAGAACCAACAATGGATACCCACAAGCCAGTCTTGGATGGTACTTTCTGGACAGAAGAAGTGATGTCAAGGCTACAAGTGGCATTTGGCACTGATCCTGTGGAGGGGGACAAAGGCATTTGGTTATCTGTCTGCTGTTGGAGTGACCCAGAAGAAGGTATAATGGATGTCACTCAAAGTGGACAAGGAGGTTTTAATGCAATCCTACTATGACATAAAATCATCTTAATTCCAGTCTTTGCAAACATGATGCCAGATGTCACTGCGTGAACCCCAAGTGAACACCTGGTAAGGTGCAGACCTTGCCCTTAAGGACCTAAAATAATCAATTTACAGTCATCTATAGCCATGGCTCGTCAGGAACACATGGGCAACTTGGACCATGTTTAATTCCCCAAGGACTGGAACAAGAGTGAAGGAATGAAAGTTATCCTTGCTCCAGACTCTTGTTTAGAACAAGTTACGAGATATGAAGTAGGCTACCAGTAATTGGCATACTTAGCGCAGTACTGTAAATAAATCTCTGACTTCTAGATTTATCTTCCAAAAAAAATATGTTATTATGGGGGTTTCCATTCATCGGTTATGTATTACTGAATAAACGTTATAGTTTATTTCCAATATAATATAAAGCATTTTATGACCCGGGCATTGGATTTTTGGGAAAAATAAACATATATACTCTAAAGAATAGAGTAGATGATAGTGTTGCATGCAATCCAAACCACTCCATCCAGAGTTAGAACACGGCGCTACATCATTAGCGGACTTGTAGTAATGTACCAATTAGACACGCTAAGTGTAGCATGAAATGACGCTCATGCCAGTCATCCACGTGAACCTTCAGGAAATCATTACATGCATCGTGGTCTCAGTAAATGGATATTCTAGGTTTTCGCACCTTCCTTGGTGCTTTCATGGAAGGTTTCACCAAAATCAGTGAAGTCAAGGCAAATACGACCGCGGGAATAGAGTTTGACTTTTTTGTCTGGTTCTAACTTCACAGGGGGTGCTAAACCTTAATTCTGAATTTCTGTTTACCAAAAAGGTACTAATTTCTTTCTGAGTAGCCAGAATAGCTATTTCTATCACTGAGTAGAAGAAAGTGGTTTCCTGAAAAAACTTAGTTTAGAAAATCACTCCTTGCTGTTTCTATACACATTATTGTGCCGTTTTGGGCTGTAGAACCCTGTAATACCCTCATACCCAGCAAACATTCTGAGCTCCTACAAGAGGGGCATCGGGGGAGAAAAAGGGACTGACATGGCTACTGAGGGGGTACTGTCCCTACTAAACATGGACAGGTGGGATCAGTGACGTATTTCTTATATGACCCATGGAAGCATCCCCAGCTGACCTCTCTATGGCTTCTACCACCACTCCTCCATAGTGTAAATGGGCCGACTGGATAGATCAGTCACCCCCTGGACCTACGGCCCTCAACATAGTAGGGAATAGAGAATACGTCACCGAGTGGTTGGTATGTAACGAGAATTTAGGAAGGAAGGAATTAGAACAAAAGGCTTTCCTTACCAGATGGTACCAAACGTCACCAACTGGTGAGGACCCTGATAACGTGGCATTATAGACAGTGTATCTTTACACTACTGTGTATTAGATTATATAATGCTTCAGGATACTATGCAGATAAGTGTGACATAGTAATCCTTAGGTCTCCGATTCAATTCCGGACCAATGGATTTCTTTGTCCCGAGTACAATACTGAAAACAGCAACTTCTGGGGGATTTACATAAATTAGCCAGAGTCTAAGGAAGGAGAGGTAGACTGTTGCATGGTTCCTCGGCAAAGTTTCTCATCCTAAAGTATTTAACGACCGCGTTCTCTGCGTTCTTCGACACTTGCATTATTTAACGAGCTCACGGCACTTAGTAGGAAACCGATGTTGTTAAAGCTACCGGATAAACAAACATACTTTAGAAGCATATTCCAAAGTACGAGAGGTGGTGGGGATATAAGAATATATCACTTTCCTTAGAGAGCGGCTGGTAGGATTCCAGTAGTAATAAGGTAAAGCTTAAAAGAGCGAGCGATAGATTTAAGGCTATCCTGAACATAGGACCAACGAGCAAGTACCGCTAGAGGTTTTATAGAAGGCAGAGGATCGGATAGATTAGATGGAAGGAAAGATTCTTTCCTGCTTTGATATTTGGTTTCAATGATATTGATCTTATCATTCTAAATAGGAACAGTAACCGGATTTTTGGTGATGGGTTAAACCTAAATTTAGGTAGAAGGCAACTACATTGGCCCCAACACAGCGCTAACTAACGCTCTTGGCACATTGGACAGTCCTATACTGACGCCACATCCGTTCAGCATTAACCATAATAAAACATACAATATTCACATATTTACATATATAAAACCATCCTTACATTCCTACCCGATTACCCAGTAGATACACTCAGTAGCGGGTTTATTCCGTGATTTCCCACTGATCCAAACACTAAGCTATCAATATCACTTATAGGGATAACCAGCCGTCCCCTTTAATTCAGCTTCATAATTAAGTACAAATGTATCATTTATGTCTCACTTATACCTTTCCCCAAGAACTTAGTCCTGCTGAGTCTCGGTGAGCATACAGCTGACACTCTCCTCCACGTGCCACCATGTTGAGAGCTACCCACGTCCATGGCGAGACCATCGCCTGATGATGCGGAACTGCGCTGACCCCTTAGGAAGGAAAATCTGTGCACGAGAGAAGGGGACGCGTCGGAACCTGGCGAAGGGTTAGATTTGGGAGTTCTAGAGGAATATTGACCAGACTGGTCTCCAACTCTTGAATCTGCTTTTCCTGGGAAGAGCCAGGAGGAGGCAATCTGGGATGGAGCCTTGCGTCGGGAGCAAAGAGGGCTCTCCAGGGCAGCGAATGTGGTCGATGAATCAGATCTGCCCACAGGATCCTCCAGTATGTCATCCATGGGTACAGAGCAAAAGCTGACTGGGTTTTTGAGAGCAGCCATGTATGAACGTCGAAAACGACACTTTGTCTCCTGGTTGTCCACTTTGTTGTTGAGTCTCCTACTTAGACAAGGGGTGCACGCCCCCTCCTCGCTAGTCAGACCTTTCCTGCAAACCCACTTATTATTAGCAACATTGGAAACGGGATCTTTGCTGACTTTAGGGGCCCTAAGAGGATCCCCCATTTCAGGTTGGCAGGAGGAAGCAGACGGTGGATGGTCTGCCGCAACAGTAATGTCTACGAGATCCACATAGTCCCCTTCCAGCTCCAGGTGTGCCGTGTCCTCTGGACTTGGTATCATCAGACTGCGTATTCTGGGTTCCAGTTTTGTATGAAAATTGAAGTCACACCATCCCCCGTACGAGCTCCTTATGGGACACTGGAAAGCCTTAAGAATAAAGAGACGTAGGACTCTGGGTGGATCTATTCCGTTTGGTGATATCCATGTTGAGCTTGTGTAGGAAGCATTGTTTCACATTTAGAAGCCACAGTGGTAACGAGCAGGGTGTCTGCGCATGGCTTCTGCCAGCATCCACGACCGAGTCCCAAGAAGACAGGGCAAGCGATCCGTTTGCGCGCAGGTCTCGGCTGCGGTAAACTCACATATGTCTCTGTCATACATGTGCCGCAATGAAACAATGCATTACGTTGTAATCCAAGGAGTCTCCGGCGTCTGCAAGGACAGAATGAGCGGAATTAAGAATCTACGAACAAGAGAAGGTAATCTGAGCATATGGATCGGAAGCAACACATGTCACAATGTTACATACACAAAACGCTGATTACCATAACATTGGTTACATGCGTGCATGTTCCTAACACGTGGCTCTTCCTTATACCTTCTATAAGTATAAATAAATCTTTCTGTTCTTAGTATCGGCAAGCGTCTCATCCTGAGCTGGGGAGACACATTTGCACAGGTGTGTGTTTTGGATACTAGCCCCCTCCGGTCTCAAGTAACACCCAGGTGTTTTTGGCCGGCTCGGTTTGCAATGTAACGTAGAGCTAACATTGACACGTTATTGCCAAAACTTCTCGTGGGCTGTGTAAACCCGGTGAATTCTGGGAAAACCAACCCGGCATGCCACTACCACCTTTAAACAAGAACAAAATAAACTAAAAAAGTCTTTTATTTCATAAACCACAGTTAAAAATGTCCTAAACCAAATGCTGTGTTGTTAGCGGGTTACCTTCGTATAAACGCACCTTCTGTGGGTCTTGCAATCAGGATTCTTCTCCTAAACTGTATCCACCACCATCAAAGTGACAGCAAAAGAAAGACCCCTGACACCTACACATACCCAGGCCTTCCCTCTGATGACCCCCTCCCATCTCCCCCCTCCTTTGCCCTTCCATTGATGTGATTGGACGGCTGTGATCCGAATTTAGCCTCACCAAAGACAGAGGAATGCAGAGACAAGAGCACTGTGTCAGACTGTCAGACTTTAATAGACGTCCCCCTTCCCCCCACGGCTTGCTGGCACCCATCGCGAGCTAACAGTTGCGTCGACAGTCACCTGCTGAGACCCCCAAAAACTCATTCATACACACATACAGAATTTACCACTAAAATCCAGAACTTCCACACTGAGGAGGAGGAGATAAACCTTCACAGCGAGTCTGGACGCTCCTCTACAGTGCTTTTGTGTGTAAAAAAAGGACAGAATGAATAATGGGAAGAAAGTGAAAGTTAGAACAGAAGCTTTGTCCTGTATGGGGAAGCTTGATGTGTTTCTGCGCAAACGTGGACTTCCATGTCATGGTTCCATGTTCTCGGTCAGATATATGGTGGAACACTGAAGTTCCTGCATGGGCAACGAGTTGGGGTGGACATTTGGGTTCACGGACAAGCAAGAACAGCTGTTACAGCAGGACATCTATGGATCTTCGTGAAAGAGAGGATTGAGACAGGAATTTTAACTCGGTTATGTACAATTGGGCTCTAAATATTGGTCCTCGTGGGTCACTAATATCAGACCAGGTTTTCAGGAGTTTTCTAATGAAAATGTAACGTAAAGGAGCCTATAGAATCCTGAAACTCAATATACTTCCCCCAGCTCGACCGGAATATGATACATCTCGGTTTTGGCCATCTGAGCGTTACCCAAGTAGACAGTTGGCCATGGACCTTGTTATGGGCCACAATCCTGAGAATGTTAACAGAAATGTAATCTGATTTGCCATCTTTCCTACAAAATATCTATATCCGAAAGCTCTGGGAATAGATCAGATCTTTTTATATATATATATATAAGACATTCTTCTATTGCGAAGAACTGTCGGAAAAAGTTGGGTTGGAAATGTTTGGTCGACAACTAATTTTATGAACCAAGTGGGAGGGGCCAAAATTAGGAGTGCACCTCATTTACATATCACACAGCAGCATCTTAAAGACGCGTGTAATAAAAAAAAAGTCAGATCCGACTTTTTCGTCACTTTCCACCCACCAACCCCACCGTCTAACACAGGAAGACGAAGAAAGCAAGAAACCTAGAAGAAAATGGTCACCTTCCAAAAGAAAAAGAATGTCATGGGAAAAAATAGTTTAAAAAGTAAATACAAACTTCAAAAATAAACAAAAACTTTCACACATACCTCTTTTGTACTCTTCTTCGTTGTTAGATCGCTGATAGGAGCTACTCTCTGATATTTTGTGCCTTTCTTGAGCAGGGTTAATTTTTTTCTGTTGGACTCTCTTGCCCCAGCCCATTTAATCACCTATTCTTGCAGCTTCCCGCCCTGCCACCTCCCCCCCCCTAAGCAGGGGATAATAGGGAGCGGAGATGGAGAAAAAGGCTGGGCCGAGGATCTGAAAAGCAGTGATTGTGTATAGAGTTTGGTGTCTTATTGTCCTGGTTTTTTTTTTCTTTTCTTTTTGGAAATCTCCCTTGTGCGAAATCTCTGATCCTAACCCCATGAATGCCAGGGAGGGCGAGCAACGCATTGAATGCAGATGCAATATGATGCTCGTCTACGCGTCACTGTAAGGGTTAATGACAGTACCTTCCATGGAACCTGTTCAAAAGAGAAATAAAACACCTGCCTCGTAATGAATACAATCTAGAAAGCCCTATTTTTTTCGACGTAGGCGGCACTTGGCATGGTTACAATGGATGAATAAGGAATATCCAAAAATTCTATCATGGGATCATCAAGAAAATGCATATTTTTTTAAAATGAAGGATTCAGGATTCTGTCTGCTGTCTCCGTGATAAACACATTCTAGAACGTTGAACTTGTTACATGATCATGGCGTGACGGATTCTTTGGGGCAAATTATTTTTCTTGCCGCCGTTTCTGGGCTGCTGCCTGGTTCAGCCCGGCCGGTAGTCGGAGGCTTTTTCTTTTCAGGATGTAGGTTGAGGGAATTGGGAGAATAGAGCGTAAGCTTTTCAGAATAGGAGGATTTTTACTGATTAAAAATGGGAAAAGGTGTGAAAGAAACATGAAAACGGAAAAGGAATAGGGCCAAATAGGCGCCATGTTTTAATTCCTAGCCTTGAAGAAAAGGCAAAAAGGGTTAAATCCCCTTGAGTGTGAGTAACAGGTGACAGTTCTTGTAGCTAAAATACAGGGCTGCTCATGGAGCTAAGAAGGCCCTGAGCACCCCTCCCTTCTCTTTAATCTGCTCAGTCCCAGAGCCCTCCAGCGTGACAACATGAGATGCTAAGTGGAGGCCTTTCAAGTGCTTTGGGCCCTTCTCAAGTGTAGTATAAAGCAGTAAAGAGAAGTGAGAGCCGGACGGGAGGGGGGATCGGAGGCGAAGGTCTGTTCTCCTGGTCTGTTCTCAAGAAATTTAAAGGGAAGACTGTTTTAACTCTTGGATTAGCCAATCTGGTCTGTAATTATACATGGTGCGTGTTCATGTTCATGACAGGTTACAAAGGCACCACCATCATCATCATCTTCTTACAGCTTTGATCTTCATGGTGTGACCTTCTGAGTGTCATACGGATGTCCACTTAAAGCATTCATAATTCAACCTAATTCCATCATCCCACTCGACCTGAATTCTTTTCTCACCCCACTCTCCATATTATTGCTTTTCCACAGTATAGTCACATTTAAATATAACCCCTTCATTTTAACTATTTGATTGTTGGAGCCATGTGGACAAGACACCCCTCTCACACTCCGGGCCCCTCCGTGTGATATGTGGTCCTTGGAGTCACATACATTATACTCATAAGGTGCAGCTAGGAGTGAAGAAAGGTATAGCTGACAATACATCTAGTTCTCTGCCGGAGACAAAAAAAAAAACTCTGTTTCACTACAACTCCTATGGATTACTATTCTCATGATGGTCTCCTCAACCTCCTGTTGAGAGTTAAGGGTGGTCTTGGAAGTGGGGTGGGGCTGTCTATCTCTGTACTGTCAACAGAGCTTCAGAAGAGAGACCCAGCAAGTCTTGGGTCACTTGATACAGTTGCTGCTAAAACAGGTGTGGAGGTCCTACTAATATCCCTTTGAAACTGAGGAACACCCAATAAACCCAGAACACTTGTAGCTGCAGAAGCATTCACTGGCGTTATTGGACCAATAAAGTCAACGTTTGGGCCTTTCTTGGTCTTTCAGAAGCCAGGCCTAGTAAATTCCAGATTTTATTCCATCCCAAATGTTGACTTTGCTAGGCCTGGTTTGAAGAAGACCAAGTAAGCCTGAAGCATTGCCAGTTTTTGTGGCCAAAATAAAGTCACTTAAAATGTCTGCAAGTGTGTTGGGTTCATTGTGTGTTCCTGAGCAGCTTGGGATGAAACCTTGGCAGCCTCTACTGGGTCTTGTAAAGAATTGCACAGGCGACTAAGTTCGAGTCCCAATTTGTCATGGTAACATGAGTGAAGCCACCCTACTCCCGTTACAAAGATGAAGAAGAACTGTGAAGGATATCCTGTCCTTCGCAACATTCAATCAATAGCTGATAGAATATCACAAGCCATGAGGTCTCAGCAGTATCTTCCACGGTTTAAACCTCTTTTTGGGTGGTTGTGATATTTTATGAATTTGAGCAAAAAGCTGCCACATACTGCAGTATTTGGATCATTCTGTCTCTGCATGTTTCAGTACGTGATGTTCCACGTTCTTGTTGGAGAAAACATATCTGTCGCTTGCTGATGGAGGGGTAAATACGAGCGGCGGAGAGGAGGGAGTATTCAGTGAATGGAAACAGGGTCACTCGGAGACTGAGACGGGTAATCCCCTGGTTTCTCCAGGGGCGCGAGCCACTCAGTATGTCTAATTGCTGATGGACTTTACATGTTCCCCATGCAGCCAACGCAATGTCTAGCTGAACAAGAACTAAAAGTAGCTATTACGCCAATACCGGATCCATTCTGTGATCATTCTAGGACTTTCCATGTAGTCCACTTTGGAGAATGTGTCTTTTACATGGGGTTGTGTTAAGTGTTTGGGCTTCAAACTATCGTGCCATCTAACTGGGCTGAAATTAGCCATACCCTCCCCAGGTGCTATGATCATATAGTCCATATAGTCATATATAGTACCCTATGAGTCTCCTCTGTATATCTGGGCTCCAATCCCACCCCTGCTGTACCCTGAAAGTGGTATTGAGCTTTGCCCATCCATCGTATGGAATTTAACCCAAACTCTCCTCTTCCATAATGCCAAATAAATCTCTTTTTTAAGCTTCGAATCCGGCTATAAAAAAGACGATTGTTTTTCCAATTGTATAAAATTCATAAGTCTTACGACTCTCGTGTTCTTTACAAATTGCTTGCGTGTAGAGCGCTTATCTGCTTCACGCTGCTCAGAAAACCAGTTCCAACCTGGTGTTTCCTATCGGACAGAAACAATGGAGTAACTGGGTATATTCAGAAACATCTCCATAGAGATGCTTTTGTCTCCAACAGTTTATAGACTTCAATGTGAAAGTGTTTGGCTGTCTCTTTTTGTCTAAAAGCAAAGAAGAGGAGGCACGTGTCCCATGGCTACCAAACAAGCAGCAAAGGCCAGCGGAACTTTCAAAAACATCCTTCACGTTGCGCATGAAGTCTCAAAAAGCAAAAGCTTTAGTCGAAAGCGATACATTTTATTGGACCAACAAAGAAAAAAAAATGTAGATGCACTTATGTTTTTGGGACCTCAGAGGTCTCTTCTTTAGATTAAAAAAAACAGACTCGGAGGTCTCTCCATTAGGCAACTTTCTCTATGCTGATCCAATAAATGGTTTCACCTTCAACAAAAAAACTCATTGTTTTCTCGGCCTGATACGGCTATATCCATTTTCTTTGTACTCAATGGCACATTTTCTTTTTGCATTAAAATATATAGAATAAAGAAATGTCTCGTCCAAAGAACTCACAGTCTAGTTCTTAGAGATTCTAAGCATCTATACTACAAGCTGAATACTTTTTGCTGTCAGTTTTTATGCTTCCCCGTAAGAAAAAAATATATTATTATTATTGTTATTATTATTAGTTGTTTTCTATATTATTATTATTATTATTTTTATTTATTTATTTTTTTTATTATTGTTGCCACTTTTGTTTATATAGCGCCAACAATTTACACATCGCTTAATACATATATTCCAGGGGTCTGACAAGACTAAGACAAACCGATACATTAGGTGAAGAGGGCCCTGCTCGCGAGTTTACACTCTATAGCGCCATCATATTCCGTAGCGCTGTACAATGGGTAGACAGGACATAACCAGTAGCCTATAACATAACAATTTAAGCGGAGAAACTCCTTGACCCACACGACTTCTCAATTCCATGCATGTCCCCCCCCCCCCCCCCAGGAAAGGCTTCTGCTGATTGAGCAGTCTTGCACTGCTCATCTGGTTCCGAATATGTCTGAGAATTGGATTTCATGACGTGTACTGGGTGGGATCCGTGTAAAGCCTTCACATGTACCTGTCTCAGTCTATATCATGGGTGCCGGGGAGTTTACGTCCCACAAAATTGCTCGTTGGCGACGATATTCCGATTTTTCTCATCATTGACCCGGAGATCCCACCGCCTTGGCAGCTGTGACCACGCATCCTCGACAAATGACAAGTTATTTTCCGCCCTAAGTATCTTTCCAGCCCTGCACCCTTGGAGGTCACTCTGTGTCTGCCCTTAACACTCCGAATGCCAGAGGAATGAGCAGGGGGCAGTTAACCCTTCCGCAAAGTGGAATAGTTAACCCTTCCAACACCAGTTGCTGTGCTCAGCTACCAAAATAGCCCCTTTGATCCATGTATATACAATGTTGCTGGTGAAGTGACATCTATGAGGTTTAACCCTTAAACATTTAGCAGAGCTGCATTCTTTTTATAATGTTTTGATTAGATGGCAAGCTCTTCTGCCAATGTAGTTCTGGGTTTGCATAAACCTTAATTCTGCCACAATCCGGTGTATGTCTTCTATATATCATCATCATGCGCTCTACGTGTAGTTAGAGTTATTACTATATTCCTTCTTCTCCACGCTGGGGGGGATTACTCAGTGTCCCCTTAGATTTGAAGGGATCAAGTGACTGTAATGATGTGTTTTGGGAGTGCCGCTATGACGGCATGTGGGCCTAGACGGACAGCTCCCAGGCTGCGCATGTTTACAACAAGCTTCTCAGCGGCTTTTAGGCTATGACTCCCATGACACTCAGCCAGCCAGAAAGTTGCGTCAATGGGGCGGAGGTTGCCTAGCTCTGTATACATGGCAATGACATTCTCGGGAGATTTCAATGGGGCGCAAGCTTTGCAATTATGGGTAAAGGGGTAAGGAGGGGGTAAATTGCATGGGAGAGACTGCAGGAGCAGAGAGGGTACTTTGCCGGCATATCAGGGGCAGGTAGTACGGTACTTTGGTCCATGCTGATGAAGATAAATCCTGGGCCAAAGGTCTAAATATGGAACGGTTGGCATCAAAAGCCCATAGAATGCCCGTGCTGACTTCTCTCTGCCCACGGAATTGCTCTTCATATCTACATTCTGTATAATCCAGCAGGGGGTACAATGTCTCTATTAATCAGGTCAAAAGTCGGAGTTTTAAAAGGCATAGCGGTAAAGTGACACACACCGGGCTATAATACACAGTAGATTCAATAAAAGAAGCCCTCCAAATATTTAAAATGAATCCCTTAAATGATGCCCCTCATTGAAGCCACACAGAGGGACCGCAATTGTATCTGAATCTCATATTTACATGGACAGAGATGGAGCCAATCCCCACTAATTTTGTTTTTAATTTAATGGGTTAACATGAAAATAACATAACTATTTTCATATAATACTTAATGTGTCTCTACTCTTTTCTGTAATGTGATGGACTAGCTTCACGCACGTTCTACATGAACTTAGGCCATCAAAATGAACATAGATCAAATTTACCCCTTTTCACAATTTTATTACTCTTTCTTCTTCTGCCAAAACCATTTTTAAGTGATTTTTAAGTCCTATTTTTGCCCACTAGGTAACAATGTCTAATATATATATATATATATATATATATATATATATATGATTACTAGAGAGCAGGGACCCCCAAATACAAAAAGCCCAGCCATACTGTATATGCAGAACACACAATTTATGGATCTAATCTATATATATTTAGGCAAATATTATATATTATATATAATAATTATATTATTATATTAAATATATAAAAATTATATATTTAATACATATAATAAACTGTATATCCAAGAAACGCACGTGGTTTGAAACCAAGGTAACAAAAAAAAACAGCAGTGCAACATTGTATAATAATTACTAAATATATAGAGACAAAGTAACAAATATAAAAACAAACTGTCTAATGACTTCTGAGATTTCTTTCTTCTTCTGGGGTATAAAAATTCATGTTAACAACCGTAAAGCTTTAAAGAAATCTTCACGGACAATCTTATTTTAATAAATATAAAATTTAACTAAATCGGCAGATCATTTATTAAATTGTGGCTAAATTATAAAAAAATGAATTGTAACTCCACCTTTAGAGAAAGTGTAAGGATTCACAAAAATGATCTATCTATCTAAAATATATATATAGAATATTTATTTTATATATAAATATATTATATATATATTTAAATATAATATATATATATATATATATATATATATATATATATTATATTGAAATATATATATTATATTGAAATATATATATTATATTGAAATATAAATATATGGGGCCCATGCTGATACCACATGGACAGATTGTAAGCCCTTTTTATTGCCTCTCTGTTTCAGGAGGAACAGCTGATATAACTTGGTGAGGTCAGATAGAGGGGGCACAATGAGTGGAGTCATTTGGTGGCAAGCAGTTGGTGTCCTATATCACAGAGAGACCCCATTCCTTGTTTTACGGCCGGAGCCCTCTTTTATATTCCCACCTGACGGGACGGGACACCAGTGGAAATTCCCACTGCTGACAGTACTGCATGACCCAGAAAAATCACAGGACCTCTCCAACTGTTTCTCTTCTCCCTCGACCACCAACTAGATTGTAAGCTCACAAGAACAGTGCCCTCTTCTCCTTTTTATTTTATTCCTTTGATTGGAACAGCGCCATGGAATCTGCTGGCGCTATATAAATGTAATGTAATGAGATATCCGTTACTGGCCATAACGCTTTAAGCACAGTATCAATAAGACCACCTATATGCACTGGATTTGTGAGGATAATGGTGGGCTGCTGTGGGGATGCACAACAACGTATAGGTTCTAGTGAGCCATGGGAGCCTCTACTGCATTTTCAAGGCCCCTAGGCTTCATGGGTTGCCCCTATATCCGATGTCCTGATTTGATTACATGCAAAAGTGCAATAAACTCACATTTTAATGACCATGTATGATAACTAACATGAAGCCACAAATTGAATCCATAATTAATGGGGTCCTTTGGTGTCTGGACCGCTAACCATTTAAATCAGAAAAAAAGTCCAAACCCACCAATCTAATTGTTTAAACCCTTTAAGAGGCAGCTTTTTATCTGAAAGATGTATATGGGTGATGATTGTTTCGCACTAACGTGAGCTTCTTCAATAGACTGACCAACCCTTCCCACCTCCTTGCAAAATGTTCATCAGTATTATATTTATAGAACAAGAAAGACGGTTGACTTAACGCAATAACGTATCGAAGCACCAAAGGATGGAATCCCTTTAAGAGGCAGCTTTTTATCTCAAAGTTGTAAATAGAGAAGTTATGTCTGACTTTGTGCTGTTTAGGTGTTGGGGCACTAAGAGTAGGCGCAATTCTGCCGCCGGCTAGGTCGATGTATATGGGTGATGATTGTATGGATGGTGGTATCCATCCTTGTTCACTGAATGGCGTCTCTGAGTAGGAGGTGGTTCTGGCTGCCAGCCTTGGCAAGAGGATGAATGATGGCGTCAACCAGCACTAGCCTTTGGCCAATAGCTGTTTTGTGGCCCTAAGGTTCCGGCAGTAGGTCCTTTGCAAGCATCTTCCTGCTGGGATTTAGCGCCACTCGCAGGCACTGTAGAGAATGGAAGACAAGTTGCCATTTGAAACATTCGTGTTATGCTTCGGCATTCGTTTTTGAGCTAGAATTAGCCATGTCACTGGACCTCATCAATTTGTGTTTACGGTGACAAAATGGGATTAGAAAGATCCATCATCCGCTAATTTACAAAGTAACATTTTTTTTTCTGAATCAATGCATTAGGGATCATGAGAAATTTCTTCATTAACCCATAATTGTTCATAACCTTTAATCCTGTGGCTACTAAATTCTGCTATTAAAAAATTGACTGTCCCTGTCGCCACACACGACTGTTTTTATTCAACGCCAACATCAGTGAACATGCATTGTTGATTGATTTTCTATTATCCGTGGGTAAATTGCACAGCCAACGGCGTCCCATGATACACCAAGGAACATTAATTACCAGGACCGGTAATGGCCGAGCGGGGATCGGACGTTGGCGGTGCCTATACGGTTGGAAGCTGTATGATAAATAATGAGCGTGCAAACCTTACTTTTCATATAAATAAGGTCTGGTTAATAATATTCTTAAAGTTTAATGGATCTTTAATCTATACCTCTCTGTTCCTCCTGGCCATTCTTCTGATGGCTTCTTGTGGCATCCTGACAGCAGCCAAGAACCATAGAAAAGCCACAAGCCTCCAAATCATTTTCTTCCTTGCCATCTATTGAATGCTGGACCGATTTGCTCGCCTACTGGGGTCCTATTTATGAATACGGAATGCCCTGCCCCCCTATCTCTCTTTCCTCACTTTCCTCCGTGGTATTTCTCCTGCCTCCAGCGTGCATTGCTAGGTATCACTGCCTTTTTTCCCTATCTTTCAATATTTTTAGAATACATACTGTTAGATCTGATGACTTTAGCAAAAAAAAATATTCAATGCGAAAAACATTCTAGAATGCCACTGGCCTGGGGCGCTCCGTTATTGTAATAGGGAGAGCATAGAATTTGAGTCGTTTGAGATCTGGGTGACCATGCCCTGCTCCAAAACTGCATTTAAATGGTTAAATATTCCGTTTCCAGTGCACATTCCCACCGGACGAGGCTATTCCGCTATTCTAGCTGCAGGTACTAAATCTTGGCAACATCCACTCTACCTCTATTAAGCTGCCGGAGGGCGGTGTGAGTGCAGATGTTAGGAAATGTTTAGACTTGAGTCAGTGAGTCGTGGTCTCAGGACATGGGAGTCACCGGCAGCCCCCAGAGGCGTGCTGGGAATTCACCTTTTATTTTGTGTACCAATCTGGTTGTTTGGCCACAAGCCCAGACTGGCACTTATGTCTGCTTGGGTGAATAGCATGTGTGAGTGTGTGTGTGTGAGTGGGTTTCGAGCGTGACGCATTAACAAGACCCCGTTATGGTTAATAAGCAGTAAACTGAGCCTCTGACACATCAGTGCTCCTTGTTGGCTTCCACTTAATCACTCGCTCAATGGTTTGTGTCTGTTTCGCACTAACGTGAGCTTCTCCTGTAGACTGACCAACCCTTCCCACCTCCTTGCAAAATGTTCATCAGTATTATATTTATAGAACAAGAAAGACGGTTGACTTAACGCAATAATGTATCGAAGCACCAAAGGATGGAATCAAAAACATATAATGGAAGTTTATATATACCTTGCAGACCACCAGCTGTCCAATTCAGTCTAAAACCTTATTAATAGATTTTTTTGGCTTTCAAGAGAGACCAGGAATGGGGGATGGGAGCTACAGATCCTCATTGAGGTTGGGGGCCACACAGACATGCCCCAAATGCTGATGGCAGTTAGGTTTCCTTGATGCTTTGGAGGAAGAAGTGGCCAGAATTAGTATTTTTATCGATTGTCCAGGTGCTTATTTATGCGGACTCGTCCAAAACAGACTTATAAAAGGGAAATGCAGAGAACAAAACCAAAAAAGCAGTTACTATAGACACCCCGGTGGCTGTATATGGAATTACAAGTAAAACAAGTGAAAAAGCATTAGCAAGTGTCTCAAGCTCTTTAAATCAAATGGTCGCCTGCCCAGCGTCAATCCTAGAGCTTTTAGCGCCCCCACTAACTACCCTAGGCAGTAGTAGTTACCCTGCCCCTACCCCACTTGTCAGCCCTCCCCTGGCAGAAGTATAACTACTACTTTTCCTCTGTTTAGTAATGTTCCTGAACAAATTATTCCAGACGCTTTCCAAAAAGATTTCACAAGAAAAACACATAAATATTTATTCTTGAATTATTTAATTTAGTTTTAATAAAGGACATTTTGGTTTCTGTCTTGGCTGATGATAAATTGGTATTCAACTGAAGCTTCACAGAATAATTATATCATTTTATATGCTTACTTAGGCATCTCACGTTGGCAAACAGCAGATTTGAGGTCATTGAGTGTAACATCGCAAAACATTGTGCCGCCCCAGAAAAAATGACTATGTGGCCCTTGTGTTAACCCCTCAAGGGCCAATGCCAGCCTATGTCATCATATGCTTTTGGGAATTAAAGACCATATATACTTTACATTGTCGCGGAGTATCCTGCAAGACTAAGAAAGCCATTCTAACATCATTCTGCGATTCTACTGACGCAAATTAAATAGGACATCGAACGGAGGAACGTGGTCTTCAAGACCAACATTTTTATGATGACAAATTACGGCACAACCCTGCCCTAAATGAATGAGTTTTTTGGCACCATAAAACATATTAACGAAAACATCTCAAAATGTGACTCGAACGGTTTTAAACACATTAATTTAAAACTAACATTTTTTTAAATATGTTCCTTGTCAGCTGTAAAAGAACGGGTGTAGTCCTCATACATTGTGTTGCTACTCCTCGTGACAGCAGTGGGTAACATTTGAATCTGCATATAATATATTCTGCAAGTTCACAATCTCTCTGTGTATCCTGCATCCCATCCACAATGGATAACGTGGCAGAATTCCAGAGGTCAGCTGCCTATCCGGTAATCATAATGATAATAAGCTTTACTTGAAGAGTGGAACGGCACACAGACTATACTGAAGACTAGTGTGCCCTCTACTGGTAAATGTTGTTTTTCTAGTTCCATGCAAATAAGAACAATGATTCGAACTGTATCCCCCAGAATAGTGACCCTGAGACCAAGCCCCCACATAGATAACAGGTAGTCAAATTAGAAAATATTTCACTAAATAAATTATTCCACCTTCACAGGGGGTATCACAAGGTTTCCATAGGTTGCTGCATTTTCCATGTTACTCTGACTTACAGATGAGGTACAGGTCAATGTCCACAATGGATCACTGGACCCAAATCTACATCCCCCGGGGCCATTCTCCCAGAGGGCATATCCAACCCCTTCCGTTGCTCCCTGGTTAGAAGGCTGTAGAAGGGTCAGATCTTCTTGGTCCTCCTCTGAAGACAGGAATCACTGAAGTCTTAATGGGTAAGTAGGAGCCCAGAAGAGCAACCAACCTCCCCATAAAAACTAAACTTCTGGGGAACTGGCCATATAAAAAGATGTCTTCATAAACTATTTTGATGGAAAATGAGTGAAAACCAAAAACGAGTGCAAACGTGAATGCAAAGAGACAAAATGGAAAAGTGCATTTCAAGTCCCAGCAATAAGGAGGTAGGCAGGGGCATGCTATTGCCTCCCAGGCCACTCTAAAATTGCAGCATGGTCACGTAACCATGGTAAAAGTGAGACTGCTTGCACAGCGTATGGACAACAGAAAGAAAGCTGAGAATGAGGCAAGTGAGTGAATGAGTTAGAGGCTAAGGGAGTATGTATGAATATTTGTATGTTAAAGTGTATGTACGCATGTATGTATTTTCTGTTCCTTTTCACCGCTTTTTCTTTGCTTCTTCTACTTGCTCTATAAACGCTTGTTCTCCTGCATACATCCATGTTGGTCTTGATCTCTTTAGATGCCTCTGGACACAATCCAACAATCGAACCTGACCCCAGAAACTGCACAGGAGTTGATTACGCAACTGATCTGTACGAGGGAGAAGATTTCCTCTTCTGAGACCTTTGAGAAGTTGGTATGTGGAGCTCGTATTCCAGAGCGGGATGTTGATGTTGATGTGAGTATGTATAACTGTGTTTGTGTGTTAGCATGAGTGTGTATGTGTAAGTGTGTGAGCATGAATGTGCATGTGCATAACGTGAATGGGTAAGTGTGTCAGCATGAATTTGCAGCATGAATGAGATGTGCACAAATGTGTGTGTAAGTATGTGGGAGAGAATATGCGTTAGCATGAGTGTTTAAGTGTGTATGGGAGGTAGTGTGTGTTAGCATGAGTGTGTAAGCGTGTGTTAGTGAGTGAGTGTGTGTAAGTGTATGTTTGTGCAAGTATGTGTATGTGTGTTAGCATGAGTGTGTACATCTGTCTACGTCTGAAGGTAGGTAGGTATACAAAAAATGTTATAATCAAGCAGTAAAGCAAACAGCCAAAGTTCAGCAGCCATTAAGAGCTCACCGAGCACTCTGCTAATGATTAGTATTGCATTTTTACCTAATGAGAGCCTCATCCCTCCCTCGCCCCAAATCAGCATACATTTTGTTCTTTGTACTCGCTACATCTTTAGCGCACGAGTGGATAGTTAACTTTTGGCTTTAACATTTCTTTTAATCCATTAAGACACAATTTGCATATAGATTACACATTACTTGATTGCCGTACGGGGATGTAGGTTAATTTATTTTGCCTTGAAGTGATTGTGTCACGCTGTTTCCGTAACCCATCTCATAAATTGTACGCCATCTGATTGTCCGGTTATTCTTTAAGAATGAAAAAAAAAAAGAGCTTTGTAGGTCAGTAATTAGGGGCCTCGGCTCGGATATTTCATAGAGTCGAATACTTTACAGATAAGTACTTTGATTATTTCAAATAACCAACAACATTACAAATATAGCTGAAATCTTCAGAATTCTGGAAAATGATTATGAATGCCAATGAAAAATAAATAATAAATGGAGCCTTCGCATTTCCTTAGATGTAATTCTCATCGTGTCTTCATTCCACGTGGCCTTTCTTCTGGCACAGAAGCTGGGGAAGAATGTATTGCGAGTTTTTCTGCTCAATTCTCAAAAGCAAGAGTTGCTTATTTTGACACTTTTTGGTTTTTTTACAGCTGTTATGATGTCATTAAGCTGCAACTTCTCTTATAAGAAGGATAGCAATAGACATGACTTTCGCGTCATGGTTTTACAGATGTTGCAAACTCTCAGCTGAACGGGAGCAGAGGCTTGTTAACACCGTATGCGTCAGAAGAGCTACTTTTTAAGGAGCATTGTGGGTGACAAAAGAGATGGACTTGATGACATCATACCCACTTCTGCTCATGTGCCACCCAGCTTTGAGCATGTCACCCATGTGCTGCATTCTTTTGTAAGTTATTTTTAGAATTGCCAGGACACCAGACATTTTGGTTCCTGGTAGAGTTCCTGGTGTACAAAAGTACACATCCATGCTTACATACATATATAAATATAAAGATCTCTCTCTCTCTCTCTCTCTATATATATATATATACACACACACATAAACACATATACATACACCCCAAGCTTGTTTAAATTCCTTACTGTAATAACCTCTACCACTTCTCCTGAGAGGCTGTCCCACTTATCAACCAGCTTCTACATAATGTATAAACTTCCTTGCATCGCATCTAAGCCGCTCTAGTTTTACATCATGACATCTTGTTCTAATATGTCTCCTCTTTTGAAATAAACTCCCCTTCTGTGCTTTGTTAAATGCCTTAAAATATGTAAACGCTTCTATCACACCCTTTCTCCTCCAAGCCACACACACTCAGATCCTTCAGTCTTTCCTGATCATTTTTATCCTGTAAACCATTCCCTATTATAGTCGCCCCCCTCTCTACAATGTGTCAATATCCTTCTAGATATGTGGTTTCCAGAACGGTCCCCAATACTCTACTGTCTGGACAGAGATCTGTAGAGTAGCAGAAGCTCTTCCTGATGCTAATTCCTCTAGCTATACAGTGCCACACAGTGGTGAGACGATGTAACTACAACCCACAGCAACTTATTTTTAGAAGACTATAAGGGATATAAGCATAATAATGCCTCTTATGATCATTTCAATTACATGTTGATTACTAATCATTAATTAAATATTATTATTAAAAAAATATTTTTAAAAAAATAATATTAAAATGAATAATTTGCACTGGTGTGTTTGGATATGGTGCCTTGACGGATTTTGGTATCCTTGGTGGGATTTGAACCCTGGACCCCATTGCTGCAGGGCAACGGTATAAGCCACTGTGCTGCCCAGCAATGTGTGTTGGTGAATCGGGTGTAATGTGAGTAATAAGAATTACAACGGGTAGGAGATCTAGTAATAGGAGTGGTTCTGAGCGGCAAGGAACATCAATGATTGGTGAGATTAACTGTCAGTCAATTTCTTTGATTGTTCACCTTTGGGAATTGGAGAGAACCGCTGCCCATCATGTGTATGGAATTCTATTGGACTATGCGGGTGATGTCATGCTTAGTTACCTTTACAGCAATTGGCTGGGTTTGGCAACACATCTAATATATCGGTAACCATTGGATATGATTGTTCCCTCCCCTAATCCATGATGTCATTAACAAAGGAGATATAAAGCCAAACAGTCTCCATTTTGGAAGCCATTAGCCCAGACCTCTGATGAAGCTCTGTCAGGGGGGCTATTTGTCTGAGTTTTTAATAAGCCCGTGTCACTGGTCATAATTCAATTATTCTTGTTGTTAGGACGTATACCTTTTACGGTAGGACTGGTGACACTGGTGTTTTTTTGGTTATACCTTTTAACAAACACGTTAATAAAAGTGATGTTTTAGGGTGGGGTAATAATAAGGGTATTTTTGATCCCTGGAACGGGATTGGTTGGTTTTAGTTGTAACTAATGCTGGGGCATTATTTTGTAATTTTAAAATGAATAATAAACAATTTTCACTATAACATGAGCAAACGTAAGACAGATTGGTACAGGGAGAGAAGAGGGTCCTATGAGAGCATGCAATCTATTAATAATAAAAAAATAATAAAAAATTGCCAAAGGTCATTAATGTAGACAAACTGCTATGTGTTGTAACGACTCCAATTTGCTTTTGACTCTGCAACATCTTGAGTCAATAATGATCTAATTATATGAAAGTCAATTGCCCATGTGTTATATAATTGAAATATATGGTAAATGACACACTTGGTATCATCCACAGCGGGGATTCAATGACAAAGATGATGTCCTGATGGGGGAGGGGGGTTTGTGACACCATGGGAAAGACGATGTGGTGTACGGCAAAAAAAAATTGGGTTGGAAACATTGTTTCATTTTTTTTATAGCCAATCAAATACACCTTCTTTAGATTTTATCCGTGTCAGGCTTACGTGATTAGCTTCATTGTTACAATGTTTTTAGTGGACCCAGAATTTCTATTGCTTGCTCTGCAAGTGCCCATGTAGATTGCCAGAGATGTTGCACATAAAGGATCCAGCCAGAGCGTAACTGAAACTCAACATCTGTTGAGTATTATATGTCTCACGGCAGACAACGAGCTTGATTGCTGTTTGATTGAATACTGCATGCAGTTGTAATTCTTTAAATAAAACATGTTAACATATGAACAAAAATGTTCATCGTGTGACGCTTATGCATCGTTGAACCTAGTTTCCTCTAGAACAGTATTTCTAAACCTTTAGTACAATGTTGGACCCCGTGGAAATAATAAATATAACATATTAGTGACAATGATTATGTGTCCTGGAACATTCTATGGACTTCATCTTGTGAACCTTTTTGTTGCACTGGTGGCCCATGAGCTGGATGTACTAGCCCTCCAGAATTGTTTGGAATACAATTACTTTGCATTAGTAATTACCGTACATTGTGTTCATCCCTAACCCATGTTTCTTAATGCTAGATGCCCCCCACAGTATTTAAATGCCCACCATAACCCCTACCCTCCAAAACACAGGCAAGCGATACAGATATTTATTGCGATGCTTCCTTTATTATTAGGCACAAGCATTTGGAACACGCCGCCTTCTTTTACTTTGCTTTCTTGGCTGTTTCCGGCTCATCTAATTTTCTCTTTAATGTAGTATCAGAAGTTGGTTTGGACGGCGGTGCAGACATTTTCCCAGAATTCTCAGCATACAGAGATTTTTGGTTGCATAATTCCGAGGACAAACACTTAACGTACTCAGGAAACTTATTAAAAGTATCCCCGTAGGTTATCAGTTTGATGCCGTAAAGTAACATATCTGCCTGGAGCTTGAAGAAGTGGTCTTCGTTCTCCTTGATAACCAGCATGAAGTGTTCCGGATTTACTTTGTTGTACACATTGTGCAGGAAGATCTCTTGGAAGACGTAGTCCTTTAGGATATCTCCGCAGCCGAGGAAAAGGAAGCATTTGGTGCTGTACAAATTCTCCAAAGTCCCCATCAATTCCAAGTCATGGGTTAAGTATTTATATTCGAACGGATCCAAGGCCATCACGCAGGGTTTGGTGTACAGGCCATGGATATGCAGAACACCGTACTTATTTAGGCCCTGTGCCCACTGCAGTACCTTGGCTTTGTCTTTCAAGTCTAGAGACTCCATCGGTTTCCCTTGGTTCTGACCGTAGACTTCTAGAAAGTTATCATAGTTGGTGGTAAGGACCATGGCCCCTCTCTCCATGAGACTAAGGATTGACTCCAAGGCCGTAGGATTCTGAATGTGAACGTCCAGGTCTTCAAATATTTCTGGTAGGCAGTCATGGAAAAAACTGGGCTTACTGTCATCAGAACGTGGTGACATCTTCCTGACAAGATCATGAGCGACAACCATTAGATCTTGGTTCTCCCGAAGATTGTTCCGGAGCTCTGAGACATCCATGGGGTGTAACACTTCGATTTGCTCAGCGACAGCAATCATTTCTTCAATACATGAACGCCATGAAGTCAGCGCCCGGATTCCCGGAAGAGCAGATGCGCTCACCCCAGTTCCAATAACTATCAGAAGGTTACCTGGGTGCTTCTTGGTGAGAGTTTGTGGCATTAACCCAGATTTCGCTTCACTCTTGTTTGTTGTTTCTTTCATGGTGTTTTTTCCTGAATCCATTTGGCCCAGAAGAGAGGTAACCGTACAGCTCAGTTGACTGCTTCTTTTGATGTGTGGTGATCTCGGAGTCCCACCTCTTGTCACTCTGTTGCGTCACAATCCCTATTGCATCATCACCTGTGCAACACAACCTGCTGCAAAGTTACTTTGTTTTCTCCAACAGCCCTAGCGTGTGTTGTACAAGACAAATAAAGCATAACTTTGGTTCTACTCCTAAGTATATCCCTCGGGGCCCTCGTTACCTAATGTAATAGTTTGTCTTCATCTGTCACTTCTAGTTTTGTCAGACCCTTTGTACGTATAGACTGTAAGAAGTGATATATAAATAAAAGATAATAATTCTAATAAGCAACTCAGTTTGTACAGAAAATTATTATATATTGGTTTGTTTTCTCATTGGCCCACCACCCAGAAAAATACTGGGCATAGAACTGTCCTAGTATTTACCTCCTACTCGGTGGCATATATATATATATATATATGTGTGTGTGTATGTATGCGTTAGACATGCATTTTTAACTACATAATATGTAATTTTCTCTTTGAAGCAGAGGCCGTGATTGACATATGATTTCAAAATAACAGCTGGACTGGCAGTTAGTTTTCATTCTTTAATATCTGACCCTGCTTGCTGCCGATATAAATACCTGGGAACTCCCTGGGTTTGACCCTGAGATTGCCGGGTGAATCGCCGCTTCTCCGGGTCAAGACACAAATCCTCCGGGTTGCTGTCGCGGGATCTTGACACGCCCCGCTTCCCGCCTATTTTCCCTTTAAATAGGGTTGTTTCCCGCTGCCGTGAGCGGGAACGCCCCCGACGTCAGCGGGAACTCCCACCGAGATCACGGGACCGCCCGCTGATGTCAGTGGGCAGTCCTGGCCGCGTCCCGCAAGGGAAGGCTCCGGGTATGCCTATATGTATTAATAGTAGCCCCCGCTGCCAATATATATATCAATATCAGACCCTGTTGCCAATATATTTTATATTGAAAAAGTTGGACCCTACCCAAGCATTTCCTTGAGACCAGCTCCATGCTCCCTAGCATGCAATCACTCCCTCCGCTACCACACAAAATTTTTTTTGCCACACTGACTTTAGGGGGAGTTATGGTTAATGGGGTGTTTAGCGTTAATTTAGGGGCAGTTATGGTTAATGGAGTGTTTAGGGTTAATTTAGTGGCAGCATGTTTAGGGTTGATTTAGGGGCAGTTATGTTTAATGGGGTCTTTAGGGTTAATTTAGGGGCAGTTATGGTTAACGGGGCCTTTAGGGTTAATTTAGGGGCAGTTATGGTTAACGGGGTCTTTAGGGTTAATTTAGGGGCAGTTATGGTTATGATCTTCATAGGGGCGGGACGAAGACCCTCACTGAGGCACCCGGTGCAATGGTGCAGGCAGGCCGGCCGCTGTAAAATGATTAAGCAGCCGGCGGAGGCGATCTTACGGACGCTTGAAAATTTGCAGCCACATCGGCTCTTGAATATCTGTCACTTTGCATTAGTAGTTACATTGTGTTCATCGCCACCCCCATGTTTCTTAATGCTAGATGCCCCCCAACTTATCAGAAAACCTGATGGAAACGGCTTTAGTATCATCTGCTTTGAATTTGAATTCAGAATTCTCCCATAAATGTTTTTTTCTCACTATTTAAAAGCCCACCACCAACCCCTACCCCCCCCCCCAAAACACAGTCAAGCGATACAGATGTTTATTGCGATGCTTCCTTTTTATTAGGCATAAGCATTTGGAACATGCCACATTTCTTGACTTTGCTTATTTGGCTGTGTTCGGCTCCTTTGATTTCCGCAGAAGTTGGTTGGGACGGCGATGCAGGCATTTCCCCGGAATTTTCAACATCTGAAGATTTTTGGTTGCATAATCCTGAGGACAAACACTTAACGTACTCAGGAAACTTATTAAAAGTATCCCCGTAGGTTATCAGTTTGATGCCGTAAAGTAACATATCTGCCTGGAGCTTGAAGAAGTGGTCTTCGTTCTCCTTGATAACCAGCATGAAGTGTTCCGGATTTACTTTGTTGTACACATTGTGCAGGAAGATCTCTTGGAAGACGTAGTCCTTTAGGATATCTCCGCAGCCGAGGAAAAGGAAGCATTTGGTGCTGTACAAATTCTCCAAAGTCCCCATCAATTCCAAGTCATGGGTTAAGTATTTATATTCGAATGGATCCAAGGCCATCACGCAGGGTTTGGTGTACAGGCCATGGATATGCAGAACACCGTACTTATTTAGGCCCTGTGCCCACTGCAGTACCTTGGCTTTGTCTTTCAAGTCTAGAGACTCCATCGGTTTCCCTTGGTTCTGACCGTAGACTTCTAGCAAGTTATCATAGTTGGTGGTAAGGACCATGGCCCCTCTCTCCATGAGACTAAGGATTGACTCCAAGGCCGTAGGATTCTGAATGTGAACTTCCAGGTCTTCAAATATTTCTGGCAGGCAGTCATGGAAAAAACTGGGCTTACTGTCGTCAGAACGTGGTGACATCTTCCTGACAAGATCATGAGCGACAACCATTAGATCTTGGTTCTCCCGAAGATTGTTCCGGAGCTCTGAGACATCCATGGGGTGTAACACTTCGATTTGCTCAGAGACAGCAATCATTTCTTCAATACATGAACGCCATGAAGTCAGCGCCCGGATTCCCGGAAGAGCAGATGCGCTCACCCCAGTTCCAATAACTATCAGAAGGTTACCTGGGTGCTTCTTGGTGAGAGTTTGTGGCATTAACCCAGATTTCGGTTCACTCTTGTTTGTTGTTTCGTTCATCGTGTTTTTTCCTGAATCCATTTGGCCCAGAAGAGAGGTAACCGTACAGCTCAGTTGACTGCTTCTTTTGATGTGTGGTGATCTCGGAGTCCCACCTCTTGTCACTCTGTTGCGTCACAATCCCTATTGCATCATCGCCTGTGCAACACAACCTGCAGCAAAGTTACTTTGTTTTCTCTAATAGCCCTAGCGTGTTTTACAGGACAAATAAAGCATAACTTTGGTTCTACCCCTAAGTAAATTCCTCTGGGCTCTCTACTGAACCTAATGTAATGGTTTGTCTTCATCTGTCAGTTCTGGTTTTGTCAGACCCTTTGAATGTATCTACTGTAAGAAGCGCTGTGTAAGATGCTGGCGGGATATAAACCATAATAATTATAATAAGCTCTCCCTGTAGCCTTAGAAGGCTGTAGACTATTTGGTAGAGATAAACAATAAAAAAAATCAACTGACTGGTTATTAGCAGAATAAAAGAACTAGATTATTTCACTTAATCTGTCATAAATTTGAACCTCACGGGTATCCTCTTTAATGCTGGCTCAGCAAAAGCCACGTGTGCCCAAAGCGCTCCCATTGATTAAGGCAACTTAAAAAACATAGATGTGGAATATGAACAAACCTTTAAAGATCAAAGATACTCCAGACCTGGTTTTTTAAGCTTTGGGTACCCATCGAATGTGCACAAAGATGTTAAGAAAAAAGGGAAGCTCAGATGTTTGTAACACGTTTAATAAGATTTCAGCAATGACAAAATAAAGCGTAGGGGGGGATTTATGGCATCACACAATTTTGACAGATGTCAACCAAATTCAGGAATGTAAAAGATGGACCTGGCAGAGGGAAGGATGGAACCCTGAAGTTGCCACCATCGTTAGATCAAAACAAGTTGGTAGAGGATACTAGTTTTACTTTCTGGAAATCAAGCCAATTCCATGAAAAAATGGACATTATAATAATAATAATAATAAAAAGACATCCTAAAAAAAATGTCAATCCAGCCACTTCCTGGAGATATAAAATGTTTTGTGTTGACAAACCACACGTTATAAGCATTTAGATATTGATCCACATTAGACATGTGCATGTGGACCAAAATTTATACAAATGTTTTGTTTAGTTTTTGGTCAATGAATTGTGTTTCCTGCCGTTTTGGTTAGGGTGAAATTTGGTGGACTTTTTGTTTTCGGGAAACAACATTTGTTTTTTTCCCTACCTTCTCCGATAACGCGTCCATGTCTCCTCTGCAGCGTTCTCAGAGTACTTCCCTATGGGGAAGAGGTTGTACGCGGACGCTTTGCCCTGTTGCGGAAGTAAAAAACGAATGCAGACGGACAAGCGGAGCCAGGGAAACGTTTATCGGAGATGGTAGAGAGAGCGTGAACAACAATTCTGAACTTTCTCCTTAGTTTGTTTCGTTGTGGCTCACTTTTTCTGACATTGTTACGGATGAACTAATACATACGAACCTAAATGTACAAGTCTACTCTATATATCTTTGCTGAAAGCTTTTACTTACATTGGAATAAAGGAAGACAAGGCGATTCTTAACTTGTAATATACCTGATACCTCAACATCGAGCGGTGAATCAGGAATTGAATTATTGCTACGAGGATGACTGGAAGAGTTAGAGAACTTATTAAGAAAAATGTCAAAGCACCGCACATGCTGACCATACAGGGGCCGATCAATAATGCACGTTTTCTATGAAGCCGTGAAATTAAATAACCTGGTAACTGTAAGTAAGGAAAACTGCTACAAAGTTATTTATGGAAGTCAAACGTTAAGGTAGGCACGGATTTTAGACAGCTGAAGATACCCAGCTGTGGTCGAGAGGCACTGTCACAAAACTACGTAAAAAAAAAATAATAAAAAAAAAAAATACTTGTTTCAAAGCCTGAAAAAAAAATTAAATTCAGGAAAGGAAGCTATTGTTTAACTGCCAATTTAAGACAGAAAGTTAAATGTGTATACAGACATATATAAAAATGACACAAATCAGTAAAAGCGTTTCCTGTAAATACAACGTTTTTGGTTGCCGACTACAGCACTTTATAAAATTCGAGTCGAGAGGTCAATGCTTTTGATTGTAGGGGGAGCCACGGTCTTCCCCCCAGGAATCAGGCTCTTCGGCATCGATTAGGGAACGCTCCGCTCCATTGGATATAGTCTGTAAAGGCTGACCAATCACTGGCCTCCATTGTAAGCATAGTCTGCCTTATTATGCATAATGAGCTTGTTATCCACAAAGTAGAAGCTGTCAGACCGGGTCTCGTACGGATTTTCGATCATAAGACGGACTGCGGAGAGAGAGGTCGAGAAGTTCCGTTAGTCGGGTACAAGGAATACGACGGACCGTCGGCACAAAATACATTTACAGACTATACCTGTCAGGGAACTATTTAACAGCAGAGAGTACTGTGACAGAATTTCAGGAAAAGACAAGAAGTACGTGGATGATGTCACTTGTTGTTTGTACACTATAATCTCAACACAGCCAAGAGACGGCTGACACCACCAGGGGGGGGCCACACAGCGCTGATACAGAGGAAAAGAAGCCTGGAGCTTTATATCTTCCAAATGTATGGAACACTCAGTGGCGTCGCTACAGGGGGGCAATTGCCCCCCCTAGGTAATCCTTGCCCCCCCTGTTGCCCCCCTGCCGAATTTGGAATAAAGTCGCAATGCGACTTTAAATCCCGTTTTTTTATTTATTTATTTAAATTTGGAGGAGAGAGAGAGGATGCAGCCCGCGTAAGATCGGCAGCCAAGGCAACCGATCTTACGCGGGCTGCACCTCGAGCCCTGCTACTTACCTGTGGGAGGGTCTTCTGCAGTGCATACAGGAAGCGGAAGCCAGACGAGAAGGCAGAGGGAGGCCGCGCCCCCTGCTGAAGTCTGTGAGCGGCATCGAGGAGCTGCAGTGCAGGTAAGGGGGTGGGGAGGGTGTTTTAATGAGTGGGGAGGGTGTTTGAATGAGTTTGAATGAATATGAGTGTAAGTGCTGGAACCTAGGCATGATGGGACTGTGATTGCTGTTAGCAATCACACTCCTATCATGCCAAGTCAGCCAGTACATGCTG
>VKOC01000010.1:7767214-7821364 GCA_009364415.1 Spea multiplicata
GCTTTTGACTCCGTGGCAGATCGTGACGTCGCCGTGAGCTTTGAAGACAGACTTGATGCGCGTTGATTGAAGATGTTCACACGCTGGTGCACAGAAGCCGGTGTGGCGACGATTCGTCGAGTTGAAGGAGTGACATGGTGGTCCCGTCAGTCTGTTTTTTCACCCTTGACTATATTGTTCACAGTTCAGTTGGTTTAATTACCCCTGAAGTGTTCCCCTGGATAGTTCCAACGATTACAGAATCAAGACCCACCAAAACATGTTACCCCTTCTCTCTCTCTCTCTCTCTCTCTCATTCTCTCACTCTCTCTCACTCTTTCTCTCACATTTGGAAGATCATTCCTTGTACTGCTGGATGCCAGAACCTTCCCCATGTTTCATTCACTCGGTTAATTTATAATGTTAAACATTCTCCTTTTTTGCTGGAAACAATTATGTGACACAAATGCAGGCATTGATAGGCTGTTGCCATAGGAACTAAAAAAGCTTTCTCTAAACTAAAATAATAGTTCTTCAGCTTAGCATGCAAGACAATACAATTAATATTTTTATAAGTGGGACTGCACCATTATTTGTCTTTGTTGCTGTTTGTATAGGTACTTGGTAGTCTCTCATAGCCGCTATCGGTTCATGGGGTGCTTGTGGCCGGTACCTGGATAGGGTTCCCCACCTGTTAGGGGCAAAACCCAGGGGAGATGCCCCTCAACACAGCTTGCAGGGGGCTCCAGGACTCGATAGTCCCAGCTTGACCATAGTGGTGGAGTACAAGCTGTAGTCAAGGTGGCCCAAGCCCAGTTTTGGATTCCACCATTGGCCGGTTCATACTCCTCGATGGCCATAACATGCAGGAGGGGCCCTTTAGGAGTTTGTTACTCTCCTGCCAACTTGGATTCTTGTCTCCATCAACTACGTCTTGACTCTTGGATTGGTGGTTGTCCATCCATGTTACCAGTTAAACTACTTATGCGACCCAGCGTATATCGTACTGGTTTTTCTGTGTTTGCTGGTTTGAGAGGAGTTAACAGGGACACCGTGCAGGAGATTTTTATGAGCCAAAGAGTCTGTGCTGCGAATCAAGGAGAAATTTCTTTTAAAGAGCTGCAATTAACCGGAGTTGGGGTGGGGGAATTCAGTTGAGCCGGTTTGTGAAAAGGAAGGGGGGGGAAACATCATCCAGAGATAAATAATTGGGTGCTCTGGTCCTGGGGTTATAGTTTTTACAATGTAGAAAAGTCCTAATCTAATTATTGCTATTATTGTTACGCATTTGGCTATTATGTTCCGCAATTCTGAGTACTCTTCAATACTTTGGTGGGGGGGGGGCACTTTTCTGTGGAGCGGTAGCCAAGTATCTTTGTGACGTTGGGGACTTTTCCGCGTCTCCTATCCATGTAACAGTCCCTGGCTTTGACTGAAACTTCTTATTGAACTCTGTCTGCCCTGACCTTAGCCTTTGGAAAAGCTATGTGTTTCCCACTTTGATTTAAAGAGATCTAAGCGTCTGAGCTGGACCTCTACTGGCTGGTTTGCCAAAATTGAAGGCCCTGCTTGAATACGGTTGACTTAAATCAGTCATGGTTTTTGTGAAGACCGTTGGCGCAGACATCGCCACCATTAGCGAGAAACTTTGCGCGAGAAACTTTGCGATGGTCTCTTGGAGTGTCGGCATTTGGAAAGAGTCTCAGCTTGGAGCTCGCCGGTCTCCATCTTATACAGAGACAAAGGGTGGGAATCGGAGGGGTAACTAATTCCGCAGCCGGGTTTCTGGACATCATCCACCATTACCAGACTATAAAGCCGTACTGAATTACTTCTATGCTTCGACGGCCGCCTCCTCTCCCACCCCTAGGTTATTCTGCTGTGCGCCATTAGTCAAGAACATATAGAGAGACATAAGAGCGTGACCTATTACTAAACCAGACGCGGTCGAGTGTGAAGGTTAATTATCACGGAGAAGAGCGAGGAAGATATAATGCAGGGGATGGCAGAGAAGGGGGATAATCGAGGAGCAGGCAGCGCATGGAAGGAGGGGATCACACGCAGGAGAGCAGGAAGGATTTATCTAAGAGTTCTCAGAGCGTTGTTTAAAGTAGTTGGCGTGCCGGAGGGTATATAATCGCTTATTCTTGCAACTAGACCCATTGTTAATAAGTCTTATCTTTTTTTGCAGCTAAAGACTCTTCCAGGGGCCCCTGAGAAAGGAGCCACGAAGATAAGTGTGAGTGAAAACTAACATTTTCTACTGGTGGCATGGAAGTACTCCGTGTATATATAACGCATGTGGGGTGGGGGGGGGGCGAGGAGATGTGGTTGAACCCTTTAATTTATTAAGGAAACCCAGAATTATGAAAAAAGACTTAGTACAAGGAGGTCCTCATTGGGAAAGAAGTCCACACGCCATCGCAGCAGGGACTTTGGCTTGAAGGTCTCCTAAAGCATTTATCTGGTGATCTTTTATGAGGCACCATAGGTGGAGTGGCGCCGTTCAGTTACATTTGCAGATATTTAGTTTAAATGTAAGAGGTTATTTTATTTCACGGAAGCCGAACACTGCGGCTGATCTACGTTAATAAACTCCACCATGTTACGATATTTGTTTTACTTATGAGGTCATCTTTCTTTCCTAGGAGAAAAGGGTCATGATATTGCTTGCGTTAAACAATTTTTAGACCTTCGGCTAGGTGGCAATCCTCTGCACTTATTGTTGTTATTAACATCAATCTTGCAAGGTTCTAACCTCTCCTTCCCACGCAGGTGGTGAAAGTTTTCGGCAGTAACATTTCCCACAAGCTGCGCCTGTCCAGCGTGAAGATGTCCGACGAGGGGACGTACGAGTGCCGCGTGTTGGATTACAGCGAAGGGAAGGGCAAGCAGCACCGGGTGAAGGCGTTCCTGCGCGTGGAAGGGGAACTGGGCCGCCGTAACGCCGGCTCTCACCGCATGCAGGACACAAGCACTCACCGTCACTTCCCAGGCAAGGAGCTGAAGAAGCGCTCGGCGGTGCCCTGTGACCAATGCCAGCCGTAGACTGCCGGGGGGGGGGGCGATCTGCCATCCCACCGATGTACAGGAGTGCATGAGAGACATCTGCCCATTACCCACCTCAACATCCCCTCTGCTCTTCCCACCTTCCGATAGGTTGGTGAATAGAGCTCTGTGACTTTTAACAGACTCTCGAAGGTGTGTTAACCTTTTCCACGCCGAAGATGCCCTGGTAGACTGCTGTTAATGTGGACTATTGAAGGGGCATGGTGTGTGCACCCTTTGTTATTTATACACAGATCGTTCACGTTCTCTTTCATCCCACCTCTCATTGGTCACGGGGGTTTAACGCTCACCTTACAGAGGCTTCTGTGCGCTTGGTATGGATTTTCTCATGTTAATTAGGCTAACTTGCTTATGGATCGTGGACCGCTGTATGGGAAGTGAAGAGGCTGGCTACGTCATTAGCTTACTTTTGAGTATCAGGTATGCTTGGTGTTGAAACAAGGTAGTAATTGTGAGGCATCAGTAAAATGTGTAAGTCAGTTTAGGGTTAAGGTGGATTCCTTGCCCAAAGATTTAGAGGTTTCTGCCCCACAGAAATTGGGTCCCCCAGGGGTCACCCCAAAACCAGTGTAACACCTTAAGTGATAATCAACGGTAAGAGAACTCTATCTACGGCATGTTTATTCCATTTCGCCCTGTGTGATATATTGCGCACCCCTCTGTCGAAAATGCTTTTTGTACCCATGCACTTTTCTGGCAGCTCAATAATATAACTCCTTTTCTGCCAGCAGGTGTGCAGACCCCACTCGGCCTTTAAAGGTTTAATGATGCCTCGAAACATAAGCCCTCCATTTCTGTAGCGATGGGCTCTGAAACTAATCCTTCGACTAAGTCTGTTCAGGCACCTTCATGATTAAAGACAGGTAAATGGTAATATAACAAATATCCTGGACAAGTTTGGACCTCACAGGCATCCTTACCTCTTTGCCAAGGTCATCACCTCTTGCCTCCATGGAATGTAACCCATGTGCTAGAAAATGGAGTTATTTGTCATGAGACTGTCCAGTTAACAGTATACTGTGTGTAGAGCATAAATAAATTGTTAGCAGGTGTATAACTCTTCAGAGGATACATATTTTAATTTGAATTCTTTATGACATCATATGACCTTATACATACATGACATGTTTTTTCCCCATTATTTATTTGCATTTCAGGTCATATGCTTATGTCATCAAAGGAGCAAAGTTTTTTTTTCTCCCGTCTTTATGCATTTGCTCATAATTATGCTCTACACACCTCTATCCTTTGTTGGGGGTGACATGTTTGTTGTATAGTATATAGTAACATTTGCTACACTTGCTCTTTGCCTTGTATATGCTGCTATAACAGCTACTGCAGAGATGGGTGACACCGAGTAAGAGTTGGTAATGGGTTTGCTGGTAGAAATATCCGCTATCGGTCTACCACGCTATGTGCCGCTATCCCCCGGATGCCTTATTGTTTAGGGCGCATCCCCAGATGGCCACCGTCCCCAAGAGGGCCTATTAGTTTCACTCTCTCGCTGTCACCCTCACTCAGTGGCACTACAAGTCTTTCTGGATGTAAATAAAGTTAATGGATCACCCCAAAGCGGATGCTGGAATTTGTTAAAAAAATAAACAAACGCAGGGACCCTCACAGAGGATGGTTGGAGATCGCCGGGAGCTTAAAACAGGTAGTACAGTCATACCAAGCCAACATCTCGTTTTAATTCATTCCAAGAGTGCACTTGAGCATTTCAAAATATATAACTTTGGAAAGCCACAGTCTGTTCTGCTGAGGTTCTCGGAAGAGAAGTCCACGTGGATGCCGTCTGGTAAACCAAGAATGCCTCCAATAGCGTTACTCTTGCAAAATCCACGTCACCTGCCTGCAGGTGGCAATATAATACACGGGTAAGGATACATTGTCCAGGTCAATTGTGGCTAACATCCTTACATCTGCTGCAGGAGTTTAAGAACATTGTGGGTATATTCATCGTGGGCCCTGACCCTCCACTCCAGCTTGGCAAGGGAGGAGTGTGGAGCTGCCGGTGGAGTCTGCCATTCATAAAGGTGCAACCATACGATATCTGGGTCCATCTTGGCCAAAGTCAGGAAGGTTCTACAGGAAAGCAAAGAAATTAGCTCATGGGCACCCAATGTTTACTAGCTTGCAGAACAGTAAGGGGAACGGTGAGCAGGTGCTGGAATATAAAAGTGAGTATAAAGAGTGAGTGTAAAGAGTGAGTGTGTGGACACAGCAGGTGTTTTTGTACAGCAAAAAGACACAAAAATGTACATGTTTGCCAATAGAGACGGTTAGGCATCAGTGGAAATTCTTGAGGGTTGATGATTATTGTGCCTGGGAAATCAAGTCTCCATCGTGGTGGTTGATGATATCCTTGATGTGAATGAGTTGAACAAATATTCCTAATGCTTTACCTGACCGCAGCATCCTGAAGCTTCTTTGGTTGGCGGGCACTCAGGTACAGCATGCAGGAATCTACCACCTCCATTAAGTCACTGTCACCTGCCGTGATAACATATTGCATCTATAACATGGTTTCAGCTGACTACACGATCCCAAATCTCTTACTGCAAATTATGTTGCACCCAGTTGCAGAACATTATATTCCAAGACCCCAGTATCGCCCTTTCACATACTCAGACCCTAGTGTCGCATGCACCAAGGCAATAGATCCGGGCTCTATTACACCACGGTTCTCAGACCCATATAACTCAACTAATCCAACATTTCATGCTTGTAGGCTCCGACGCTGCACATAGTTCCTTACATTGTTATTTAACAATTCAGACATCCCGTCCTTCCTGCAGCGCTCCGTTAGATCCCCAAAATATCAGACAGACCCTGGATTATGCTAGCCGTGTTCCCTGCCTCCTATCAAATCACTCTGTTTCAGAAGCATTTCTAATTACACCCCAAGGTCACATTCCTCATCTCGTAGGAAAGCGCAGCACATGGTACCCCTGGACACCGATATCTCACCCAGACCCTCTCTAGGCACTTACCTAGTTCCATTGACACACACAGCGTCCCCAGTCCATCCAGAAGAGCCAGCTGTAGCTTAAAACCTTGGGTATGGCTATAGACAGGCCCGGCCCGAGAACTGATTGCTGCCTGAGAGCGCAAGGAATTGAGAAAAGCAGGAAGAGCATCTTTACAAATCCGCTGCCGGAGGAAATCTTTGCAGGAGACAGTAAGGCAGACCAACACCTGATAAACACGAGAGGGCAGAGACAGTCACTGACAGAACATGGAGAAGACAATCCAGCACGTTGTGTGAGAGGCAGCCGTAGGTTGGCTTTCCCATAAGCTACATTACCATAGGCCACCCATACAAAGGTTTCAAGTAGACGTAGCGAGCTGTTGAGAGGTCCATGAAGGTCCATCAATGACCTCACATAGATCCCGAGTTTACCTGAAAAGCCCGTAGCAGTATAAGTGGCTCATCCTGTAACAGTCTCTTCACCAGGCAAGGCCAGATTTTGTGAGCAAGAGGTAGAAGCACATTTTCCTCGGCTTGCAGTGCTTTTAAAGACAGTCGCAGTGCGTCTAGGGCCTACGGGACATCAAAGAAACATTTTCCGCAATTACAGAACTATTTTATTGCAAATTTTAGACACCAAATTTAACTTGACCACAATCTACAGGACCTTTTAGTAGATTTGGGTTCAATGCTAACCTTATTTTGATTTCTCCCCTTCCATCAAGCACCCCCCCCCCATCTTCCCTCTTGTCCTATTTCACCTTCTCAAGAAAGGATTCTTCTATCATTGCCATCAACAGAAATTGCCTGATGCCTATGCTGCAATCATAAACCTCTATCCCAAACCTATGCATTGAGTATTCTATGTCCGTTACCTGAATTCGGATCTGTGGGTCGCCGTGCGATAGGAAGTGCGTACACTTCTCAGCCACTTCTTTGGAGATCTTGATGTGAGTGGCCATTGGTGGCTTTTGCTCAGTGTCACTGGTGTCTGGCGGGGGCTCCACATCTAAAAGGTACGGTTAGCAGTTAAATGAAAAGCGCACAACCAAATATGACATCTCTGGCCTTGGAACGGTCGACAGAAGCAAATGTATTTTGGAATAACTTCTGTGAGACCAACACCTAATACTGATCTCACCGACTCAGGGGTAAGTTTTGGGCATAAAGTCTAATAATCCCCATCAAACCCTTCACACGGTACGATATGGTGGTTTATAACAGGTTTTCCGGTGATCGTACAGGAGCCGGCTGCACATTATCGCTCCCCACGATTACTCAACAACATCATATAATTCATGAAATTTAGGGGGTATTTAATAAACAAACCTGTCCCATTTCAAGCCGCTATGCTTTACAGTCCATTATACCTAATAAACCTACGGAATGGTGTTTACAAGAAGCTTTGAAATGATGTAAGAAATCAACCTTATCTGTATGCCCGGGAAAGCTGTAACTAATTCCACCTCCTCAGGATTTGCATTATTATTCCTCCCTATTAAGTTATTCCTCCCCTTTGATGGAATCTGTCCCACGTGGATCCGAATCCAACTCTGCTTTGGTAGAATAGTCCTTAATTTTTAAACTAAATATCTCTAAAACGATTACAGGCTTGGAAACCAGAAAAGAACAACACCGGATAGTCTCCCTAGAGGCATTTACTGGTAAGGAAAGAGTCCTTCAGGTACACAAATGTCTTGGCCCATATCTGCCCCTACAAACACATTTTAAGGCTTACCTGTGCACTCCTCCTCCAGAACATCTCCTCTTGCCATGCGTTGCCCTTCAATATGATTCCTCAAAAACTCCTGCATTTCGTTTGCCAAACTCCCAGCGCGTTCCAGATCATTAACGGGTTCTTCAACCGATTCTTCAGCCACAATAACGTTTTCTGGAGGAAACCACTTCCCTGTAACGTATGTTAATAGCAGCTATATATGGAACAATCAGCTCCATTAACCAGTTCTATTATTTAAGTAATAGTGATTAGCAATCAAAGACCTTTCAGTCTACCCCATAGATGTGTTAAGGGAATTTAATAGCTTATTTCTCAAAGTTATAAAGTGTACATTTTTACAAGTGTATTTCATAGATGTTGCCTCACTTCTCATATCTCTACCCCAAATCTTACACTTATATGTGACAGATCTCTGTATCTTCTACTTAAGAACCATGTTTCCAGACCATGGTCTGAAGTTCAAACTTCCTTGATAGATCGGAAACATCTCTGTGGCTGGTTTTTTTAATGTGGATTAAATACAACAAAAAAAATACCTATGTACGCTAGGAGCGAGTTAAGCACGGGAAGGAGGATTCTGGCCGCTTCATTCTGTGACTGGTCCAACGCAGGGAGGAGATCCTGGATAAGTTCTCCCAGCAAGGGCAACAGGTTGGGCCCACAGTTTTCCAACACGGCCTGCAAAACACATGCAGCGCCCCCATGGCGCTGATGAAGGAGTCTCAGACCCGCAGAGATCTCACTTTCTAGGTAGTCTCCATTGAGTTCAATAAGCTGGTTGACATCCTTGTAACTGCAAGCTTGGCTGACATTGCTCAGCGCCAGCAAAGCTGCTCTACTGACCATTAATGAGGGGTCTCCAGCTTTCTCTAGCAGCGGGTAAAGGGCAGTTATGAGAAGTGAACGGAAGGACTGGCCTAGAGCCTGTGCGAAGCATGCAATTCCTTCAAGTTGAAGACAGAGCTTCCAGGCATTGGCACTCATATCACTGAGGGAAGGCCTGGCAGGAGTTCCAAGATGGAGTAATGCCAACCGACCTCCAAGTTCTTCGCTGTTCTGGCATGTATGTAAGTGCCAGTTGGCAGGGTCAATGTACTCTTCCAGAAGAGGGCGCACAACATCCAGCAGTTCTTCTGCATTCATTGCTCGGCTACCTCCATCCAGCGCCTCCACTTCAATCCCAGCAGCTCCCAGAACCAGTTGGTTCAGCACTAGCACCGCAGGCAGCCTGTGAGCTCGGTACATGCCCAAGAAATGATCGGTAAGCAAACGGAAGTCACCATAGTATCCCAAAAGACGGCATACACGCTGGATAAAGGCGAGCACGCGTGGGTCCCTAAAGAAACGGAAGCTCTTCTGTTGAGCTTCGTCTGTGGTTGACTGTTCCAAAGGACAAGCAGAGGAAGGAGTCCGCTCCTCCACCACCTTGACGGAACAAAAGTCGAGCTCCAGCGTCTGGAGAAGCGCAGCAGAAAGACGCTGTAGATGAGCAGATGAGTGCAGGGTGTGAGTAAGACGTGGGCCAAGTAGCTGTAGGTATCCCAGTAAGAGTGCCAAAGTGTGAAGCTTGCCTTGGTCGTCCTGAGAACTCAGTAACCTCGGAAGTGTTACAGCAAGTGAGTGGAGGTTTTCTGAAAGCACTTCCCCGAGGCACCGTGATGATGGACCATCTTTTGTCACCTCCTGGAGGGCCTCCATTGCTCTTGCCTTCACCTCAGGTCTATCATCACTCATATGACCCACTAAGATTTTAAGGAGATTCCCTGTTGTCTCCTCTAGGGAATTCCAACAACGAGTAAGCAGAAGATGGCCCAGGTTGACAAGCGCTAGCCTCACTTTCCAGTGTGGATCAGCTGTGCAACGCTCAGTGATTTTTTCTAGATGTACAAGCAGGCGACTAGCTGTGTGTTTCACCCAAGCCTTGTCCCTGTGAATCATAAGTTCCGATACCCTCTCGGACACCCCAATAACCACAGGCTTCTTTTCTGGAACCTTTGCTAGGTCCTCATCAGACAAGACTTTGGAGACTATACCAGCCCAGAGCTTTACTGCAGCAGTTGTCACTCGGTAACCTTGCTTTGGGTCTCCACAGATTATCCTAGTGAGGACCGTGCAGACACCAGGCAGAAAGGAAGCCAAAAGATCTCCCACCGATATCTTCAGATCTGGCAGCGACAGAGCTTCCAAACAATTCAAAGCCTCTAATCGTATCTCTCGTGACTTCTCAAGCTCTGCGAGTCTCAGTAGCATGGTGATGGCGAATCCAAGCTCAGGAAGAGTAGAAGGCTTATAAAGGACAGGAAGTACATCGCGACTCGAGGAACAGAGCAAAGAGCGAAGCGCAGAAGCTACTCCCAGCTTTAGCTCCTCTGGAACTGGTTTAAGCGGATCAGGGGGAAGGCAGCAGCACAGCTCGTTGAAAAGCTCATGCAACGTGTCGGAGCTCTTAACAGAAGTGCAGGATAGGAGATAAGAGATACATTCCAGCACCGCCTGCACAAAACCCGGCTTTTTTGAGGTCGATGTCTTCAAGGAGAAGCGAAGCGGAAACAAGACGTACTCCAGCAGGCCCTGAAGGGCCGATACTTCCATGGCAGAGATCTGCGAGCGCAGACTTTCCACGTTTGGCAGCGTCTGTTCCATGGTAAGCTGCACGCAGAGCGGGCGCAGGAGCTCAAAAGCACCGTGGGCGTGAGTGGGGTCTGCCATCTTGGGGTTTTTTAGGTTGATCCTGCCAACAAAAAAAAATAAAAAAAAATAATGTATTTTATATTATGATCAGCAAAAATAAGGTACTTAAAGAAGAATCAATGAGGAAAGTATACGCTAGTTATTCAACTCATTCAGAAAACTTTTTATGAGACTTCATAGCCTATCGATATTTAACTGGGTAAAACATTTAGACAAAGAATGTATCATTTTGTTTATAATTTGTTTTATTTAGAAACGTGTTTTTTTTATACACGTTATTGTGGGCTGCAGAACTCCATGATGTACTCATACCCTAAAGGAGAGGGGGATCAGGGAAGGAAAAGGGAACCCAAAGAGGGGCAATTCCCCCCAAAAACAGAGACATTTGGCATATATAACTACACCGGCTGTCAAAAAGTAACACTAACTGGATTCTCGTAACCCTTTAGGCGCCAAGATAATTCTAAACAGTTACAATAAAAGCCTGAGATAGCAGTTTTCTTTATAAATGATTTTTTATTTAGAAATATTAAAACAACACAAATACACAAATTAAGGTTACAGAAAAGGAATGGGTTTGCTTAAGACTTCCTCATAACATTTTAGCAATGTGCATGCATGTACGTATATACATATGTTCTTAGAAACTCATATACAATACACCAATATGATCTTACCTTAGCTCATGATGCAGTAGATAGGGCGGTTTCACATGTCGGAAGTACGTCATTAAAACGCGTCGCTGCATTCGAACGGGGCTCCGTTGTCAAGGTGACGCGTCTCTCCGATTCGCGGCACGTGACGCGCTGCAGGGTGAGAGGTCACGCGGCCATCTTGTGTTGGGCCGAGGGCCCGCCGATAGCCATGGCGTCATTTACCGAGCCGGCCCTGGAGAAGAAGCTTTCGGAGCTTAGTAATTCTCAGCAGAGCGTGCAGACATTGTCCCTATGGCTGATCCATCACCGGAAGCACGCAGCTAATATAGTGACAGTGTGGCAGCGGGAGCTCCGGAAAGGTAAGGGTGCACATGTACTTCACCTGTGCGTTATTTATTATATAGACGGAGTTTAATGTATGAGGGTAACTTCTTCCCGAGGCTAAATGTTTCACGTTCTGCGCAAATTCTGCAGTTTATTACCGTAGAATAAGTTTTCTCATATAAGAATATAGTCTGTATAAAAATGTATGTTATATATATATATATATATATACACACATATATATACTATATATACACACATATATATATTGGTGTAATGTATGTGTGTATATATATATATATATGTATGTGTGTGTGTGTGTGTGTGTGTGTGTGTGTGTACACACACACACACACACACACACACACACACACACACAGATCAGCAGCATGGTCCGCAGCAATGCTTAGGCAGGTGGTCCGTATCAAAGTAACCAACACATGAATGACGGACCCAGCCTCTCATTGCCCAAAGCCTCCACCGGCTTGCCTTCTCCCCGCAGTGCGTCCGGATGCCGCGTGTTCTCTCCGGTCAGCCATGCATCCGGCCATCCATGTGATGTAAAAGAGAAAACGTGGTTCATCGGACCGGTCTCCTTCTCCCATCGCTCCGTGGTCCGGTCCTTCTGCTCGCGTGCCCGTTGTAGGCGCTTTCAGCAGTGGACAGGGGTCAGCATGGGCTCCCTGACGGGTCCTCATACCCAACTAACCGCGATGCGCTGTGTGTTCTGACGCCTTTGTGTCTGAACCAAAGTCATTTACTTACCCTTTCCTTTCATAAACCGGCACCTTTATTGGGACATGGTGTAGCTACCACCTAGTAATGGTCTACGTGATTTTTGCTTAGATTATGTGAATCGATTTATCAAATCTGCGTCCCTTAAAGTGAGAAATTTTGTGGTGAGAGACCGGTACTGCCCAGCCCAAACCTGGTGTACATCAGTTACATCATCAGTGGTGCCATGGAGGCCACTTGTGAGCCGGTACCCATGGCGTGTTTGTTTGAGGTCCCCATGGCGTGTTTGTTTGAGGTCCCCATGGCGTGTTTGAGGTCCCCATGGCGTGTTTGTTTGAGGTCCCCATGGCTGATAAAAGTGGTTTGTGGCAAACGCTGTCACATTTGGCGTTCTGGCCAGGTCTACATGGCAACCCCTCCTTTCCCAATGAAGTGCAAAAGTCAGTTTCTGCTTTTCAGGGGTGGACCAGAGTTTGGATAAAGAAGTAGAAGGTTCTTCTACTTATCAGAAGGTCTCAGAATCATCTCTGAAGATGCAGAGAGTTTGGGTTATGTACCTGTGCATATTTTAAGGCAGCCATAAAGTGTTAGATGAGTGATGTATCTGCACCGTCTCACTTGGATGGGGTTGGTGGAGTAAGTTAGGTTTTTGAGGCCTGGGCCACCTCTTCATAACCATTCTGTTCTCAACAAAAAGGCTACATATTTTAATCTGTAAATATAATCATATGGGTTCATTTCATGCACCGAACTATGATATTACATATCCTGACCCAGGGCTTGGGGAGTCCAAGAGATGGGGTTTTTTTTGTTTCTGTACAGAACCAGAACTTCACGTACTTTTTTTGAGACCCATCGTTCATTACGGGATTCCCTATGCCAACAAACTCAAGAAGGCATTTCCCCAACTCGCTCTCAGCACGGACAGCCATTTTTTTGGTGCCATACTTGAACCCTATCCAGCAATCTTCAGCTGTGCCTTCATATGCCTGCCCCATTATTCTAAGGATTCAGCCGCTGAACCAAAAAAGTCACTATTTATGGAAAAAAAACCCTGCAGGATTTATGTCCTGGCCGTGACTCTTTACGTTGAGGTTTCTGTGACGATGCCAGATAAAGATTTTCTCTTTGTAAGCCGGGTGCCTCGATGCGGGAGCACGCGCTCCGCTTCCACTTTCCTCTCCTTAATAACATTCTCACGCACGCCGCAGGTCGTTTAGATCAACCCGGAGCTCTGACATTTAATCAATCCCTCCCGGGGAAATCTGAATCATCGACCGAGGCTTGTGAAAGTTTACGGGGCTCAGCAGCCGCCCGGGAGTCGAGTGGCAGATTGTGGCAAACCCCTATCTTGATGCCCGATGCGTGCGACTTGTGAGCCTTTGAATGGCAGAAAGCGGCCACCTTCTCAATTCTAAAGAATTGGAATGGAATCATTCATGATGTATAATTCTGGTCTAACGGATGGAGAAGACGACTCCATAGAGGCTTTTTTTTTTTTTTTTTGTAGACCTGGGATCTTTCAAGCCGTGTCTAGAATAGTTTTACAAATGAGAAAGATGGTGATTCGTCTTTTAATGTAATTTTTTCTTGGCCAATTGCTGTCAAATAAGTAATCTACATGCTGTGAACCCAAAGGGACCCGGCTTGGCGGATGCCATTATGTCTTCTTGGTAAGAAACACTGAAATGACGCACTTTGTTGGACAGGTTAGACGCTCGGTAGTAAAAACTACTTTTGTAGGTACCAGGAGAAAGCATCGAAAGCCAAACTGGGTGGTGATTAACCCCTTGGATGCCAGGTGAATGTACGCCATGTTATTCGGGTCTTTGTTCCGATACAAAAAACAAACTTTTCCCGTTGTTAAAGGTGCTGTTCCACTTAGACAAAACATTAATTATTCTCTGTAGTCCATTTAATCATTTTTCTGCAGCTTTAATCACAAAAACAAGAGAGAATATTTTCTGCTATAGAACGTATTAATGCACGAGTAGATGGAACGGCACCTTTAACGCTCCATGAAATCCACCTTATTTTAAATGGGAACGGACATCGCTGGCTCTATGGCCTTGTGTTCGTGAATTCTTATCACACCGGGCTTCCGTGGTGTTTTATTCAGCATGGTGGTCACACCGGAGACCCGACAAATGGCCTTCAAGTTTTTGAGGATCATGGGAATTGTAGTTGCGTCGCTATTTATTTCCTCTCCTGGTTAGACCGTATAAAGTTATGGTCCTGTATGTGCCGGTATGCCGTGTCATGCAACATTTCGTTCAGTTTGTTATCTAAGAAACGTCTGGTTTCTTAGAGCCGTTGACCGCATTATCTGTGGGTCCCTTCTGGACCTTTTTTGTGGTTATTTTTTAATTTGTATGATCAACTCTGAACACTGAATCCAGAGAAACGCTTTGGAGAAATTTGCCGTATCCTATAGGTGGTGGTGATGGTGTCGTGTAGGAAGCAGAATACGGGGTACAATGTAAAACATGTTTAATGTTGGGGATACTTGGTTGGAAATTGGTTGACATCACTAAACAGAGGGATCTATTCACTAAGGGGTGAGGGAGAGACATTATGAAGGGCCAGCCCCAGGGAGCATCTGCTTGGATGGCCCTGTATAATGTATAGTGAGACTTCATCAGTCTCCTCGCCTGTTGATCCATGCATTATTCAGGGCCAGCTTAGCTCACCTGGGTGGAAGAACCTGCCGGCATTGTCCCTTCATCATCAACTATGGGGGAAAAAAACAACTGGAAAAACCCCAGTGTGTCTGGCTGGGTGACTAACAATGAGCAATTGTTTATAAGACGGTCGTAGGATAAGGTGACCGGGTGTCTAGCAGACTGGGCTCAGATAAGAGTAAATGACTAATTTGCTGCAGTTTGAAAACATGCAAAAACGCGTCTCATGCGGGAGACGCTCAGCGGGGTCGCTGCCTCTGGGACTGAACCCTGTTCTGAGCCGTCCGTGCCGTCGGTATTGTAATGTATCGTGATGTGGAAGGGCGATGTCTTTGGTGCCTTAAGGATCTTTTCGTGAGTGTGTGTTGTATGGCAGGGCTCGACAAACCCTGGGTGCCGATTCAGGTAATATATGAAAAGAAAAACCTGATTGGGGGAGAAAATAACTTATTTTTGGCTGGCTCCCAGATCCAAAGCAGATTTGTTGACCCCTGGCATAGGTAACAAGAGAAATGTATGACGTGTGCAGGGGGCTAAGGTGGGTATGTGGTCGTTACGCGGGGAGCTGTGAAGCTGTTCCTGGGTCTTTTTATTTATTTCATTTTTTTTTTTTGCTTTTGTGAGCAGAAATTCTTAAAATGTGTATTTTTTCCCTTTTGGATACAGAAGCGCGACCTTGAGGGACCAAATTCATTGCATGTGCTGAAAAAAAATGGAAATACATCCGAGTACAAGGCTGCGCTAGCCGGGGAGTGAATATAATATGAGATTTTATCCATTATGTTTGACCATAAACGCTCACCTATTCGCTCACTCGTGATAAATAGTCCAAGCAGAACAGACCATAAAAACCATTGAGCTGTCCAGCCTCGTACAAGTAAAATATGATGGTATTCCTTAAAGTACAACAAAATCACTTCCTTTTTAGAACTTTTTTCAGATATAAACTTTGGGTGCTTCCTATACCTCCCTGTTATTTAAAATGTAAAAAATAAGCAAACAAAAATAGGCTTAAGTACTAATTTTAGAAGGCATATTAAATCCTCTGAATACTGTAATATGCATTCTTCAAAAATCCAGGGGGGTTGGCCGGACAACTTAGATAGAAGCTGCAGCGCTGCTGCTGCAATTTCCTTCTTCCTCCATGGTCGGACCATTCTTGCCACTGATTGGCTGCTTCAAGCAGCCAATCAGTGGTAGGAAACTGCTGCCATTAAAATTGAGCGCACTTTCCAGACATGCGCCTTGGATAAGACCCCCCTGCCTGTGGTGGTCTCAGAGGCAGCGCTGGAGCGGACCGGAGGGGATCATATCACGTGCAGTCAGACGAACGCATATCCTGCAAACCATTTAGGTTCTCGCGCCCCAGGTTGTTTGCCGTTGTGTGCGTCACCTGACTGTCACACGGTAACACACAAACCCATCCTTGGATGACAGCCGCTCCCGGCAGTTTCATGCCTTTGCCGGTGCCAGCGCTGCGTTACCACCCGGTGCCCTCGTTCGCTTTACCCATTCCCTAAGTGATTAATTACTTAATTGAATGTTGGCTGGTCCTTCGCTTTCCTAATGAATCGGCTGAATGTTTTGCTTTTGTGTAGTTTTTTTTTTTTTGACACCTCTGTGTGTGTTTGTCACAATATTGCCCCAGAAACAGAAGTCTTTTCAAGGTCTTTGTTTTGTTTCCGCCTTAATTAGTCCGTTAGGAAATCATCCATTGAAAGAACGCAACAACCATACGTTTAATTAAGCTGCCTTTTAAAATAAATTCTTAAAAAGTCACATCGCGCAATGTGAAGAAAATGAAAAATAAAAGTTAAAGGGACACAGTCAGCCGTCATATGCACCTTTAACGCATGGCCCTATACTGCGTAGCCCCCAACTACAGCAAGGTACCCCAATTTTGTCAGCGCTCTCGTGACCCCCGCCATTAACAAACGATCTTCACAAAGTGTTTGCTGCAGAATGATCTCTGGCAGCCCTGTCTATCAGTCTTCACAACCTGCAGAGAGGAGTTCTGGTTCAAGTAGGAGAGGACTTGTCCCAAGAACAGTCCTCCTGTCCTCCAGCCTTCCGGGGATCTGCGGAGCGTTACTATGTGAAAGCCCCCCTCGGAGCGGCTTGGCTCGGTCCCACCTCATTCAGCGATGGGTACCATTGATGGGTCGTGGATATCCCAACTCCTGAGTCTATCCACAAGGAGAGGCTGCGGCTCACTACCAATGGTGGATACCAGCTTGGGTCCTTCAACCGTTACTCCACAGCCCCTAAACTAAACACTGTATAAAGGAGACAGCCCACCAACATGAATAAAGTGAATTATTGGCACAGTATCCCAGTGTTTTAGTGCATCCTAATACTTTTGCTAAAAATTGTTCTAGTATATGTTTTTGAAAAAACACACACACCAGAGGCATCCTTCAACACGTCGCCTTCATCAAGATTAGCTCTTGTAACGACTACCTGAGACATTGTGCCCGATCTGGTGAGACCCTGTCGGAAATCAGAGCAGTAACCAAAAAAACAAATTGCTAAATATTGACGTGATGACGCCGGTTTGGAGTGATGTTCCAAGGTAGAAGACCCTAGTGACCATCTTCCTTAACTTTCTTGGTGGTGAGTTGGTGGGTCTTCATCGTGGCCGCTGGTGTGTTGGGTTTCTGTTATCCCTAAGAATGATAAGAATCTGGAAAAAGATACTTATTTTGCTAAAGGTTTCTTTGATTGTTTCGCTCTGAAATGCTACTTTATTGTATTGCGGTTTCCTATAAAACACACAGAATGTACAACGTCTGTTGACAACAAGAAGCATATGGCTCGCGTCTCGCGGATCCCGATTTGTGTCAAAACAGGCTCTCCGCGGGGTAAACAAGACATCGGAATAGTTTATTTTTTTAACCTGCAGATACAGGATTTACGTTGGTCGATCAATCATTAAAATAGTCGCATTATTATTATTAGCTCGGACCTTTATTAGATTAATCGGTTTACGTAGGCTGTCGGTTTACTAACAGGGGCCGAGTAATTGGCTGCAAAGGGCGGTTGTGGATATTTTTGTCCTTAACACCATATGTCAGCGGGGCTGTTTGAAGTATACAGTATACAGGGCTGTCTCTAGTATGGTGCAGGGGATTGGGTGACTTGACGTTTGGAGGACCCCCCATGACTGAGAGTGGGAGCGCTGCGGTTTCTCTTGGGGTCTTCCCAGTAACAGATCACCAAACTCCACTATCTTCAGCATGGCGGGTATGGACAGGCGGGTATGGACAGGTGGCTCTGATTAACCCCATATAAGAGGCCGCCGTTAATGTACATTTACTATAAAGCTGTTCATTACTGATCCTAGCCAGATGTAGCCGCGTAAACACAGACTGCCTCTCTTCTTGAAACTCGATATATTTGAATCCACCTGCTTCAGGGGTTAAACCGGCTCCCAAATTGTTGTAATTGTGCCGTTAAATCCCAGAGCTCACCTCATCTAAATAAAGAGCGTGTGCCGTGTGTGTCCTGTCGATACTGACATGCAGGGGGCGCTGTGACTCTCGCAGTCCGCAGCGTCCGTCCCTTTGCGATATATGTACCAATGTGGATTGGTGTATGATGTATATTGGCTAGATCGCTAGGTCCTATCACTCCTAGCCAGTTGTTAATCCGAGTGTTGATCCGCTTCTCTTTGCAGCCAAGCCAAGTCGGAAGCTGACCTTCCTGTACCTGGCCAACGATGTGATCCAGAACAGCAAGCGGAAGGGGCCCGAGTTCACCCGTGAGTTTGAGACAGCGCTGTTGGATGCGTTCACACATGTGTCCAGGTAAAGAGGGATCTGCGCATGTACACGTAAAGTGTGTCCCGGCAGGGCAAGGGCTGTTTGTAGGCTTCCAGGGGGTCCCGTACACAAAGTGGGCAGCACTGCCGAAGCTATACAGATGTACGAGAGGCCGAGTGAGTTTGTGTCGTTGGTGGATCCAAGAGATGGTTCAGCATTTTTTATATACATGGCATTGGATTGCTCCAAAATAAAATATCACTTTATTTATTAATGATTTTTATAGCGCCATCCTATCCCGCAGCACTAGCCTCTTACATAGATTCATGTCCTGGTCCCCATCTGGGTTTGTATTCAACATCATGTCTTAGGAAGCTTTTGCATGGTACCTCTTCATGTTCTTCTCCCTTGACATTTTTCTTGACGCTTATGTTCCTTTATTATTTTCATAATTGCCCCAAACGTTGCCGTCTCCTCACCCTGTCGCCCTTCTAACCCTGTTGCAGCGAGGCAGAGGATGGCTGCCGGAAGGCGCTGGAGAGGCTGCTGCACATCTGGCAGGAGCGCAGCGTCTACACGGCCGACTTCATCCAGCAGCTCCGATCGGCTATTGATGGAGATAACAGCCCCAGGGAAGCTCCAGGTACGGCACCACCAGGGGTGGTCTCCTCGCCCAGCTTGTGAGATCTGGGGGAATCCCTCATTGCCCCCCTGTGATCATGTCTCAGCCATGCGCAGGAACTACTACAGTGATACAGACCATGAATGGAGCTCTTATCTGCCTGTAGAATGCCATTGCTAATAAACGATCAATTAACTCCAACAATGAATAGCGGTAATGATTACAATGATTACACAGTACTTCTGTGGAGGTCAAAAGGCCATGTCTGGCTTTATGACCAGATTTGCTTATTAGATTCCTTTAATTTTGAGAAAATATTACAGAACGTGGTTTTGCATGTTCAACCTGTATATAGCGCTTCTTGCAGACACAGAGCCCAAACAAGGCTGCCACATTAGCAAGTGACATAAAGAAGAGTGTGATTACACGCACCCTGCTGCTATATGATACACGGCGTTTAAAGCGACAATCCAGTCCCCTATGTATTTTTACGTATTAAAGCCCATTTTGCCTGTGCTCCAGTGCATTTGACTGCATGCTAATCCGTGCATGTGTGCCTGTTGAATACAAGTCACTTCCCCGTTGGAACACCAATGGTTAAGTGAACAAAGTGATGCGAGTGGCATGCATGGTAATGGCTGCTGCTACGATCACTGATTTCCGCGGGAGCGCTACTGAGCATGTGCAGGAAGTGTACCTATGAATGCTTCCTGTTTCGGTGGCGACGGCCTAAGGAGGAGTCGGAAGTCTCATATTCTAACTCCAGTAACTAAAGAATGCCGGCTCCGATTTGCATGCAATAAAATCCACCGAAGTCCGTGCAATATGGTCTGCAAACGGGCATTCAAAATAAAAAAAAAAATGCCATTTTGGAACTGTTCCTTATGCTGATCCAATTTATTAATGGTTGAACTGGTGCCTTGTCGCTTTAATTATGTTTCCTCTATCTGGATCTGCTGTTCCCTAATTTAGCCATCCGGACTACCCCCCCCACACAGCAATGAGTAACAGCTGCCATGACGGGCGATGCCGTGGGCGCGATCCGTCGGGAATCACAAGCTTTCAGATATGGCAGTAGATCGGTGGCAGCGGGTGACTCTGAGGTCACAGTCCATACCGATGAGACACTGCTTCTATATTAGTTCAGATAAATCCCACATGAAATTATCTTTAAATATCTGCTCCGCTCGGACACAATGGCCAAGCGGCGTTCTATTTTGCTTGGCACCCGATTGTGCTGCATGCCCACGGGTTAACACTTCCGTGTCCAGAACGTCTCCGTTATGGTAACCGTGGTCTTTCTGTTGCAGTGATCGAGGAGAAGACGACGACGACGACGTTAAAACGTACTTTCCAGCAAGTTCAAGAAGAAGACGATGATTACCCAGCCAGCTACTCCCCGCGGGACCCCACGGCCGGACCCCTTTTGGTGAGTTTTTTACAGATCTCCAGGTGTCCCCAAGGGGAATTTGTCGGTTTGCGGATTTACCATCCCTTTGAAAAGCGATCTCTACAATCTATGCTGTTCCAAATGTCAAACATTTTTGGGTTTTGTCCCGTTTTCCTTCTCAAAATAGGACATTTTACAGTAAACAGCATGTGAGTTCTATTTCTTCATTTTCTTCTCTTTATGCATTAGTCAGATCGCTATTTTATAACATGTCCTGGAGTCACAAATAATCGGAATAAACAATCGGATCCAAGGCGGGCAGGATATAGTTCCTTAATCATTAACCCAACTCCGCAAATACTCCTATTTTGTTCCTGCCGCGGTCGTGAAATAAAGCTTTTATCGCCGTTCTGCGTATACACAAATATATCACGTTAGTGTGATCACTCACGCTTATCCCCCTTTGCCTTAGTAGGAAAGCGACCCAGATAATCCCCCCCCATTAACGCAGGAACATTAGAGCTCGGAGCAGGCGTAAGCCATCGAAATGATGTGTTTTTGGACCGTTCAGCGCGTTCTACGTTTAATTTCCAGTTTGTGTAAACATTGTGAAGGGCCTCCTCGGAGCGCACAGCCGGGCCGACAGCTTGTCATGCGAGATGTTATTTCACATTGAGATAAAGCAGTCGGGTCGTGTAGGAGGCTTGTTACATCCGATCGCTCCTGCTGCCTCCGCGTCCTGCCGGCAGATAAACCCGGCGGCTCGGTGAAGATATGTCACAGATGTGTCGTCTTAAACAGGCGGAATATATTTAGTTGTGGTTTTATTATTATTATTATTATTTTGCAATCGAATGCAAAATACAGTTGAGTCTCATCAGCAAAAAGTGAAGTATTTCCGCCGAGTCTCGTGTGTTTCTATTGCTTTAGATCTCGGGGTTTACGACTTTTTCTTCTATATGTAGACAGAGGTCGCAGAGGTCACTGATTCACACAGTGTTGCCACAAAAGAATCTGCTGATCCAATGGGATCTATTTAAAGGGACAGCATTGCCAGCCTTTCTCCTGCTTCGCTTTTTCTCGTCTCTTACTGAGTGAAATAGTGTTTTAATCACAAAGGCCGCTGGTTTGTGGAGGGCGCAGGCAGGTGTTCTGCGCAGGCGGCCGTATGTATGCTTTTAATGCATTCTTCCCTGATGGCAGGGCTCAGCGGCAATTGCTGAACAGGCTAAACGCGCCGTTGAAATGTTCAGGGCCAAACCGCTCTGCAGAGTCTCTTACACCATTGTTTTTTAATGAAAACACCTACGTTGTATTTTTTTTATAAAAATATGACCTTGTCTTTCTAATCTAGGTTACCTTTTATTCAGGCCTCAGATCTACAGCACCACCGCATAGCCGACTAAGCCTAGGGGCCTCTCATTCACGCTCTCATTCACGCTCTCATTCACGCTCTCTACGTCTCCCTACCTACTGGAGCCACTTCTGTCTCCTTTTCCTTCTTTTCTGGCCTCTTCTTTTTCTTCTGCTTCTCCCTGGTGCCAGCTCCATTATCCGGGGTACTTCTTCTGAATGGCGAGGCATTCCGCATGCACCCTCTCCCACTTTTTGGAGGAATGGGGATAGGCTACCCCATGATGTCTGCCGTCTAGCGCGCCACCATTTTGCAGAAGTGCTCCAGAATATTGCAGAGGGTTTCACTGAGACAAAGAGCTTCAGAAAAGCTTCTCTTTCTCTGAGAATCCATCCACGATATTCTGGGACAGCGAGTGAGTGAGCGAGCAAGTGAATGAGAGTGTAAGAGCAACTAAAGCAAAAACAGTGGTTTTGATTTTTATTACCCAAAGGGTCGTCATATATTAATTACAATCCAAAGCTTTAGAGGTCCTCTTATCTACAGATATCCTAATCACGCCACACCTTGCCTATATAACTTCTCATAAACACGCATAACGATAGGTAAAGGTGAATTCAGCGCTGTATAAAACTTTACTGATAAGACAGTTTATAGCTTGGAAGATATACCTGTCCCCACTGGGGTTACGTCACCACGTTTGGATGATCTGTTAACGCTGGCCTCTCATCTAATATACAGACTCATCTTTACAACTTTAACCTTAACAATGAGGGTTTATTTACTAAGCACTAAGTTGTGCTGAGATTCACCTTTCTGGCCACGCTTTGCATTACGGGGTTAAATCGGCCCCTTTTTCCAGGAGAAACACATTATTTTTGGCTGCGGGTGTTGGAATATCGTTCTCATCGCAAATCACCTCGGTGAATAAACCTCGTGACATAAACATTGCATGCTTTTTAAAATAAGGTCACCGCTGTAATATATAAATCCTGGCAAATATATATATAAATTAAAAAGCCTTTATCGTAGCTTTTCCAGAGAGGCAGATTTGTGTTTCCTTTTTATCGTACGCGGAAATTGGAAATGAATATTTTTCTAGGTAAGCTTGCGAGACGGATGTGGCTCTATAGATTGATCCATACATTATGCATGGCCGGCTCAGAGCTTGCCGAAGAAGCTTGCCAGGCTTGGTCCCTTGTGATAAGCTCCTGGGTGTGATTTCTCAGCATTCTAGATCTAGAATCTTAACATTTTAGCTTAAAGGAGAAATACTTTTATATTAGTTATGTTGTTCTGTTGCTCTATTGCTGGCTCGTTGAATGCTATACGTCGGGGGTGCCATACGTCGGGGGTCCGATCGCTCTCCCATGGGCAGGCACTGATGGATTTCAAAGAGAGCGCTTTCCTGCTGCTGATTGGCTGATTCAAGCAGCCAGTCAGTGGCAAGAATGTTCAGGTCATGGAGGAAGAGGAGCCGCACCATCAAGCGAGTGTTTTCTCTTTTAAAGATTGCATATTAAAGTACTTTATTATGCTTTTTCTTTTAAGCTCGTTGACCTTAAACTGTCCCTGTAACCGGCGGAGATCTTTGATACAAAAATGCTATAAAACATATAGAATCCCCAGTCTTCTCGGCTGTATAATAAATGTATCGGATGTTCTACCAGCTGCTCGTAGTTGTAGGAAGCAGGAGCACCGGAGAGGTTTTAAGACGCAAGGACCCTCGGATAATCTAATCCCCCCCCCCTCCCTTCAGTATTTAAATAATTCATGTAAACTCGTTCTGTTTACATTTCGTATAAACCATATATCTAGCTTTATCAGGTAAGCAGAATTACATTAGGACACTCTCCAACGTGTCTCTGATATACATCTCCAGCTGTCTAGCGTGGGCGAAGACATCCTAGAATAATACATTGACAGCGGTAAATGAGCGATATTCACATTTTCAGTAAAAAAAGAAAAAAAAAGCTAAAGATTTAAACAGCTGTAGGAGGTTGAATACAAAAGGCTTAGACAGAGCCCTAAATGACTCTCCATACAGGAATTTTCAATTAGAGATTAAATCCATTTTTTTTCTTCTTTTTAAGCCTACAAAGCAGCTAAAATTACCGGGGTCTGTACTCGCTGCTGTTAGGACAGAATTACTTTATGATTTATTATAATATTTTAAATTTTATTTCGCACGCAGCAGGGCTACATCCCTAACTTCCCATAGAGCACTAATTGGTTTACATTGTGCCAAGCCGGCGCGAGAGGAGTAGAAGAATAACATTTGTGACCGTTAATGACCCACGCCGTAGGGATGTACTACCAATAACATCATGGGTCAACGGCAAACTGGCCGGAACAGCGTAGAAACTTGGCAAGCTTGTCCGAGAGGGTCTCCAGCGGGGCGACCAGGAACGTTAAAACTTCAGGTGGGCTTGGTCCATCTTCAGGTGGCTTTACATCGGCGGGTGGCGCGCGTACTGGGCAACTATGGTTGTCTAGTCCTATTTGGTGCCCTTTGAGGAGGCATCGCAGGGAATGTAGCTGGTTATCTCTGGGGAGGAATCAAAAGTACCTGTTGATCAGTAGGAAAAATCCAATTAACCTGTTAGGTGTAGAAGAGAAATGAGATTCACAAGTTGTGTATGGATGGAGTCCACAAAGCTTTGGAAAGAGCCATGACAGGGACGTGGTCAAAGCTCGTCAGCTCAACGATGCATTAAGGACCACAGTGGAGAGTTAGCCCTGCTTAATGTTCATTACATATCACTAAGTTTTATGGCAATTGGCTAAATAAAAGAGAAACATTAGGGTGTTAAGGATGAAAGAAGTGTTTGTGTCGGCGCTGCCTGTCTGTTAGAATGTTTATCATGGAACATTTTTTAGCTGGCTTTGTAATTGTGGGGTCGATGTCCCCTCCATGGTCCGAGCGTCTCCCGTGTTAATGCAGAGTGATGCCGGTGAAATGGTTAAGGGAATGGATGGAAATCTCCGTGGGATGCTTTCCACGTTGTCAGGTGCAGGCAGCTGCGTATGTGCGCTGATAATGATGATTTGTGGTGGGCACCGGGACGATTATAGGATGATTAATCACCCTGTCAGGAGCTGGATTGAGAAGCAGAGGTAGAAATGCTTGTATGCTGGTCCGAGCACCACGCAGCTCCATCGATTCTCTTCTTCTGTGCTGACCTCCAACGCACCCATCTGGCAGTGCACACTATTGTACAGCCCACCTTGGCTGTCCCACCTTGGCTGTCCCACCTTGGCTTGATGGTTCTTTAGATCCCACAGACGTTCTTAGCTCTGCGGGACAGCATCTCAGTGGTGGAGTCCCACTTCTGGTTTTCATTATTGCTTTTATTTTTGCATGTTCTCTCTCTCCTTTTCCCTAGCCCCTACTCCAAAGAGAACCCAGGCCATCCCCCTAGAAGCCCACTGTACTCGCACCTCACCCAATATCCATCTCTTTTATCTTAAACAGACCGAAGATCTCATCAAAGCTCTTCAAGATCTCGAAAATGCTGCATCAGGCGACGCTGCCGTAAGGCAGAAGATCGCATCCCTTCCGCAAGAAGTCCAAGATGTATCGTTACTGGAAAAGATCACCGGTAAGTGGAGAACATCTAAGAGGAGGTATAGTGCTCTACTTTCACCATCGTACATGGCTGCTCTACACTTATTTGCCTTTTTGAACCCTTCTCAAATGTACATAGTTTGTGTTCCAAAATATAAATATGTATGTTGTCCCCTTTGAGATGATGCATATATATTGCAACGAACCCTAAAGGCATAAGTCGAGTACAGCCAGTGAATTAATTAGGGATTCCTCTCCATCGCCTTTCAGACAAAGAAGCCGCCGAGCGACTTTCCAAGACGGTGGATGAGGCTTGTTTACTGCTGGCGGAGTACAACGGGCGACTGGCAGCTGAATTAGATGATCGCAGGCAGTTGGCGCGAATGCTGATGGAGTATACACAGTCTCAGAAGGAGGCCTTGAGCAACAAGGAGAAGAAGCTAGAGGTAATACCGCGTGTCCGTGCCAAGTCACGGGCGTGTATTGCAGTCTCTCGGATGAAAAAAAGCAATCGGGAAAACTAAAACCGTTACTTTGTGAACTCTTTCCTTAGTCAATCCAGGTTATGATTGGCCTGTATTTCGCATAGCGCGCTCATTAGCATATGCGGTGATGCCAAGTGGGTTAACCACTATGATAGATGTCCACCACCAACCAAACCTAATAAAGGACCAAATAAGTGTATTGTAAGCAAAAGTGTTGGGTCTGCGTGCGGTAGGTGTGTGTGGGACACCACGTCCTGTTGGCCCAGGAGCATCAAAGTTGACCTGGCAGCTGTGGGGTGAACCGGGATGGTAGATAACAAGAGCCGGGCCCCTGACATGTATCCAAGCTGTTCTCCACGTTAGCCGAGCTGGCAGCGTGTTTGCGCCCCAAGAAATGTTCTCATCTAGAAGTGTCTTCAGCAGCTCCCACAGGAACAGATGTGACATTCCCTGAAATGGCCAATGGTGGGAAAATTAATGGCGGGGTTGAAGTTAACAGCTGGAATTATTATAAAAGAAATCTCGCATCTGCTGCTCTAAAATCAGTCTTCTAAGGCCTTTTTTGTATCTATTATTTTCTGCAGCAATCAAAAATAGGGGAAACCCAAAACCCAAAAGATTCCACCCCAGCACCAGCTCTCCAGCTACAACTCCCATGATTCTCAGACAAAGTCTTACTGAATGCTGTGGGAGGTGTAATTTAGCAGCCCCTGGAGAGCTACAAGTCTCTTTACGAGATGTGGAACTGCAGGAGTGATTGGTGGTTTATTTGTAACAGTAGCCATTGTGCGTGTTTTTATTTATTTTTTAATCTGGGGGGGGCATTCTGTGACCCCCGATCGTGTTTTAGGGCAGATGCCACTGTGAGGATTTCTGGTTACTTTGTGTTATTTATGGTTAAGTTTTAAGATTTATGGATGTGTCTTTCATCCTCTGGCTTTTTTATGGTAACTTAGCAGACTTTGGACATATTGTCAGTCATTTGTTTCTCTGAAAGTGACAATTATTGCACCTAGTTATGGTTGGAACGCATGAGACATGTTAATTATTTTTGTTCACAATTTTTGTTATGGAAAATGTTTTTAAGATGAGTTATTCTTTGGCATCCCTCTCCTGCACGTGATTTGGTATGGCCCAGCTACATGTCTTCACCGCTGCGGCAGGTCTTTGCGTCCAGTCTGTCTGGGTGCAAATATCGCCAGACTGCTGTAACCCCGAGAGACGTCCACGTCTCATGTTATCCAAGCTCTGATGCGATAATGTGTGAGGTTGGAGGGCGAGTTTGTAACCGCAGATGTTTCTGCTTCTGTAGCCATAAGCGTAACCTGTGAGAGAAGCAGATGGCGTAGCTGTTGGAGCCTCTTAGTAGGAGAAAGTTTCTTGGCAACAACATGTCAAGTGCACACATGACCAGGTGTCATGAGTGGGTTGGATGAGACCCATGGAGGTTGCGCCAGCGGATGAAACCCACGTGGACTCTGCGTTATTTTTAATACGACATCCATTGAGAAGCCAGCAAGTAAATCAGCTTTTTCCTCACCCGTTAGTCTCCCTCCCAAATACGTCTTAGGGCCTTTCCGCAGTGGGCCAGGTATGTGGCTCGTAATAATCTCTATGTAACGAGGTGAGCCTTATAAAGAACTCGTTAGCTGTCCAGCAATACAATATTCACGTTCCACCTCTTTATTACTGCTACTCTTATTTGCTAAATATGTGGATTTCACACCGGCTCCTAGATTTTTCTACCATTTGATGTGGATCTCCGCAGGTATTATTTGGTTATTGGTTATATTGAGTAATTGTTATAGCTTTTGTCACCCCCTGTGACCGTTTCCGTTCATGGTCTTCAGCGTTGGAGTAGAGTGCAGGCTTCCATCTATTCCCGTACCATTCTTCTAATATTTCCCGGATTAGTAACAGCGGCTGTACTTTTTCTCCCTCGCTCCGCCGTCCTCGCTTTCCCACCCCTTGTCATTTCATCAAACATGGAATGTGTACCTCAGGGACTTGGAGGGGGACACATCATCTTCTGATGAGAAGGCGCCCTGGACTCGTGGAAACCAGCTCCAGTACTCCCATTAAAACATCATGCCAATTACATACCCCTACCCCTCACACACGCTATAAGATAGTGGATGCTGCGATCTACGTGTTATTGCAGTAACTATACGCTCTTGTGCGTGTTTAAGCCCGTATTTTGTGTATTTGCGCTGGCGAGGCAATGGTTATTTTTGACCTAATTCCTAGCCATTGGCTTTCAGGAATCTTTACCCCTTCCTGAGCTCCCCTCCCAAGGTGGTGTCGATTTTTTTTTTTTTTAAATAGGGAAATTCATCATTTCCTGAAGTCAAATTAATTTGGGGAATTTTTGGAGGTTATTAGAATGCCAGATGTGTATTTTGTTTTCTTTCTTAAGAAGAGGTCAAGGGTTCTCCGAGTGAGGCTGAGCTTTTGGGGGGGGGGGGTGCACTGAAGTCTGAGTCAGGAAAACCAAGCAGATATGTTAAGAGGCATTATAGATAAGAGTTGAGAGATTAATGGTGTGTCAGGTGTGTGGGAGGTAATGGAGTGTTTGGGATAGTTGGGGAGGTGTGTGTGTGTGTTGTGTGTTCATGCAGTGTTTGGGATAGGAGGTAGTGTTGTGTGTGTTAATGCAGTGTTTGGGATATGGAGGTGTAGTGTGTGTGTGTTAATTGCAGTGTTTGTGATAGGGAGGTGTAGTGTGTGTGTGGTAATGCAGTGTTTGGGATATGGAGGTGTAGTGTGTGTGTGTTAATGCAGTTTGGGATATGGAGGTGTAGTGTTGTGTGTGTAATGCAGTGTTTGTGATAGGGAGGTGTAGTGTGTGTGTGTGTTAATGCAGTGTTTTGGGATAGGGAGGTGTTAGTGGTGTTGTTGTTAATGCGTGTTTGGGATAGGGAGGTGTAGTGTGTGTGTGTGTTAATGCAGTGTTTGGGATAAGGGAGGTGTAGTGTGTGTGTGGTTAATGCAGTGTTTGGGATGGAGGTGTAGTGTGTGTGTGTTAATGCAGTGTTTTGGGATATGTAGGGTAATGCAGTGTAGTGTGTGTGTGTGTAATGCAGTGTTTGGATGGGAGGTGTAGTGTGTGTGTGTTAATGCAGTGTTTTGGGATAGGGAGGTGTAGTGTGTGTGTGTTAATGCAGTGTTTGGGATAGGGAGGTGTAGTGGGTGTGGGAGGTGCAATAAGGTTTGTTGAAGCTTTTTGTCCTCACTTGGCAGCTGTATTGACTGCGCCATATTCGAAACTTTTGGTCCTACAATTTGTGCCACTGATTGGCTGCTTAAGTCAGCCAACCGGTGCCACGAAAGCACCCTCATTGACATCTGGAAAGATCCTGACTTGCATCGTTCCCCAAGTCAGTGCTGGAGCTGACTGTAGGGATATCACCGGCAAGGAGATGTTTGTCTTTTTAAGACAGAATTGGGGCTCCTTTAGCCGTGTCTCTCCAAAAGTGGAATGCTAATTCTATTGATGAGTAAGGATCAGCTTGCATCAAAGCGCATGCGCAGATAAGTAAATCTAACAATCTCATTCATTATTTTAACTTTCTCTCTTTTGTGTGCATCGCTTCCCAGGAGTACAAACAGAAGCTAGCTCGGGTGACGCAAGTACGGAAAGAGCTGAAGTCTCACATACAGAGCCTCCCCGACCTTTCGCTACTTCCCAACGTTACAGGTGGACTGGCGCCTCTCCCCTCTGCAGGGGACCTGTTCTCCACAGATTAGGAGTTAGTCCTCCTCTCCACACCCTCTTCTCACATCTCCAGTAGGCACCAGCAAAAAGGAGAGGGAGCGGAGCAGAGCTCCTACAGACTGGACCCTTTCCCTGCTACGAGAATAGTGATCCCACGGCACCCACCAACTTAGACTAGCGTCACCGGCCGCCCGCCTCTCGCCCCTCTCTCTTTCCGGCAGCACTGGTGAGGATAGGTGAAGCAGTGCTGGCTCTAATCTCCTCTGTTATTAAAAACTTTTTTTTTTTTTTTTTTTTTTTTTTTTTTTTTATAGACTTGTTAATGAAGTATGGATTGTTTCCGCATCTGCTTCCATCTTTTTTTTTTCTGTTGAGGTCATGCAATTGTGATACAAAATACACAATACAAGGTGTGCAGATTCGACAGCAATTGTGCTCTTGTGTCTATACATAATATTCAGCTCCTTGGTCGCGGCCGCATCTGTAGCTCTAGAACCAAATTTATCTAGAACTGTAAGGTTGATTGTGGTGCAAAATTGTAAGTGGCTTTGTCACCATTCTTGCTGATTGGTTCATTACTTGTGTTGCTATGGTGACAAGAACTTTTTATTCATCCTCATTTTTATTATCAAGGGGGCATTCCTCCTGAAAACGAGGTATATTGGGTAGCAAAAAATGTGTCTACCGTATTGTCCTGATTATATGCACCCCTCCAAAAAAATAATAATAAAAAAAATTATATATATATATATAAAGTGACACACTTATTCCATTAAATGTATGGCTTCAACTGTCAAGGGGATGCCTATACTCAGAACAATACAAAAAGTTAATAGATAAATTTAAGAAAATTCAAAAAAGCTGTTATGTTTTGACCCAATTTGCAAATACTGTGTGTTTTCTTAAATATTGCACTGATTGTGGTATTATACAACAAATTTTTTAAAGACTATATGGAAAGACTATTTGGTTTTCTATGTTGGGGGGAAAAAACATCTTAACAACTTAAACGAATGAAATGAAACATCATGTAATTATTATTATTTTTTTTTTTAGTCCATTAAAGGTTTTTCTAATTTTTAATTATTAATTTCAACCTCCAATGGCGATGCGTTGCACAGTCGCGGCATGCTTTGTAACCTTCCTCTTTATCGAGCTCCACTTCGGCTAATTTAACTCTTTGGCAATAGGCCCGATGCATGCTGGGAGATTGTTCTACAGCACAAAGCCATTGGATAACGCAAGTGGAAGTTAACCCTTCAATCACCGATCACTGTATGCCGCATCATGTTGGAAATATCCAGAAGTGGCGTGATATCTGCTTTGTGTAGATTAGCATAGTGTGTAAAGTCGGAATGTTTTAATCATCCTTGTATACCAATGAGATTATATTACATATTTTATATATAATAATTATAGCGCGACGTCGGGTTCAGCAGGATTCGTGTGGTTTGTATTTTCACACTAAACATCTTTTTATTTTACGACCAAGATCTGTTCCAGTTATGTGTCTGTAGTGTGCGTCTCTTGCAGAATGACTGATCTGATTTCTAAGGGCGATTGCTTTATAACTGCGCTCATCAGGAAACTATCATTTTGTCCAAACAGCCTTCTTATTGATCCAACGGTTATGCTTAAAAGGTAAATAGGGCAATAAAGTCAACGGCTGCGCCCTTGCAAAAGGTTGTGATTTATGGCAGGCGAGCTGCTGCAACTGCGTAAACTAATCAGGTTTTTTTTTTTGGAATTTAATCAGAGCCCCATTTAAAAGTTTTTAAAAACTCTTGCAAAGCCCGTCTTTCAGTTAACAAAGCCTGGCGTCACGTGCAATACTCTGCAGAGTTTGTGGGGGGGGGGGGGGCATTTATGTATTTCATTATAACTTTAATATCTTTGGTGGTTTGACGGGGCTTTGAAGTCGTAAGTCAGGAAATATCGTCTTGATGATGTCACAAATTACTTCTCAGTAATCATGGATGCACCTTTGCCCGAGGTCCTTCCCGTATCCTATCCAGCTGCCAGCGTGATGGTCCTAGAGGGCAGGGGGGGGGAAGTAATTGTGTATACAGGAAAGAGCTGGATACTGTCTGGGGACATAGCGTTAGAACTCTTTGCCAATAGAAATGAAATCGGGGCACCTCGTACTACCTCTACCTCCTCCCCCTGGCTCTTACTACTCCCTGGTATTGTGCATACAGTACCTCTGGCTAACCTATTAGAATAACCTGGGCTTGTGCCTGGAAAAAAAATCTTTGTCCTCTTTCCAGCGCCCTTAACTTGCTGTTCTCCAGCTCAGGTCCTCTTTAGGTTTAACCCAAGCTTTACTGACAACCCAGAGCGGCTGATATATTATATATACCGTACTTATTATGTATAATAAAGTAGATGATGAATCGATTGTATGAAGGGAAGTGCTTTGGTATGAAAGAACTCATTTTCCTTCATTGTTCTCATTTTGGAATCGTCAGAAGAACAATTAGAAGAAAGAGGTTAGCTGTAGTATTAAGTGAGTAACATCTACGTGGAAACACTTTGTATTACAGAGTGTGAGCAATTGGAAAGCATTCAAATATGTGGAGTTTGGTACGAGAAAATGGTACAGAGAGCTCTAGCTGCTTGCCTCGCTCCATCGCAAGCAAATTACTGCTTGCGCGCGATGAAATAGATTATCTGGGTGAAGTGGAATGAGTAACGGAGCCATTGCTGGTATGCGTGAAGAGTCTGCAAAGGGTCAGGTGTAGGGGAGTTTGAAATAGGAAACCAGTTGGATTCTGGCAGAGGCCACTTAGAGCTCTCAGGGGCCGTGTGTGTGTCTTTCCAAATATCTGACTACTATGTATCAAAGCAGGTCCAGATGGGATGGATCCCAAACTGGCTTCTGTTACCATACATCGTCCAGGAACGGAGTAATTTGGTAAAGGGGTACACATAGTTCCATAAGAGAGAAAACCAGACATCTAATTTCATAGAAATTGTGTTTTTAATGCATGGATACAAAATATTTACACAGTAAAAGGCTGGAGGTAAGACATTGACCTAGAGCAAAGAGGTCTTTAACCCCCTGTGCACAGCCGCCTCGCTTTATGGCAGAGTTATGGACAGTTTATACTATACAGGTTCTGTGGTGTGAGGACTTTAGATGTGGATAGTACTAAATATGTATATATAGGTTTACAAAATGCTCACATTATAGGATAGCCAGGTAACATGTTGAATGGCGGGGGGGGGTGACATTATCCTACCCCCAACAGTGTCCATAGCTTCTCACTTGGGTTGGGGCGCAATAATGATATTCCTGTGTCCTTTCACTGCTTTCAGGCGGTCGCTCTCAAAGTCCACCACTAGCTTCCGCAGTCCGGCTTGTTGGGGACGGAGGTCCACTCTGACCTTCGCATCTTGTCCGGGCTCCACGGGGCAGTCGCTGCGAAGACAGTAAGAGGTCAAACACATTGTCATTGCTTTCAAGCGCGTTCTAATAAAAGCTAGATTTTATGATTTTTGGCTCCTGTTTGAGTTGCATAGAATTTACAGATAAAAAAAAAACACTTGTCATGGGCTGTGCTATGCATTAAATACACTCCCCTGTATAACTTACAGAGTCTTCTCCAAGAGTCCCTCTATCAGACCGGCTCCTTCCACGGAGAAGCTGCAGCCGGTTATCGGTTCATTTAAAGGATTCTTTAGTGAAATTTCAGCCACCAGCTTCCGGTTTTGCATGGGCTCCCCCATAACCTGTAGATGGGACAGGAGAGGTCAGAAACTTGCATCTGTGTTTCGGTGCTTATCCTGGTAACATTTTAAGAAAATGGCACACATTGAGCTCAAAGTTCCAACAGTTTGGGTTATTAGATGAAAGCTCATTATATCTAAACGCCTGCTGGGTGCTGATGCCGCCGGCGCTACTTTTTTTTAACAAAATTTATGTAATATGGCAAGCCGGACCGGCCTGCCATATTAAATTTAATAAAAAAAGAAATTAATATTAAAGCAGCGATGGCCGCCTAGTGATGGGAGCAGCGTGAGGGGTGAAAGCTCCGCCCCCTCGCACGGACCTCTCACCCCTCACACTGCTCCCATCACTAGGCGGCCATCAGATTGCCGGAAATCTAATGTAAACGGTCGATGCGTGCTGATGCTGCTGGCCGGAGCTACCTTAATACTTTTTTGTCCAAAGCCTGTCTTTTAGTTAAAGCCGGGGGTCACGTGCAATACTCTGCAGTTTCGGAAGGGGGCCATTTGTGCATCAGCATGCAGCGGCCGTTTAGATTAGATTCACAGCAGTCTGATGGCCGCATGGTGATGGGAGCAGCGTGAGGGGTGAAAGCTCCGCCCCCTCGCACTCAGACTGCTGCAGCACCGGATGTCGGGTCAGTGACTTCCTGTCAGCATAGAAAATGGCCGCCTGCAGCTACCAGAGGACGGAGGCCAAGATGAAAAAGCCCCAAAGTGGAAGAAGTAGAAGGTCAGTAAACTATTTTTTTTTAACAAACTGTATAATATGTTTTATATAAAAGCCTCATGTATTATTTGGATGGCATGTTGTCGTTATTTATCAACAAGTGTGTCGTGTTAAAGAGCACCTGCCATAAACTCATATAGAGTATCTAGTGAAGCTATATGGAAACTGGATTCCAGCCACATTAATGGATATAAACCCCCCCTGTGCAGGAATAGCTCAGACAGCTGGAGGGCGAGGGGTTTGGGGGTTCATAATATTGTAAGTTGTGCTACGATCCTTTCATGGGATATTAGAACTTGCAAGCTTGTAACAGTTAAACGCCCGGCCCCCTCCCGTAAGTGATGTAATGGCGGGGGTCGGGAGACTGGATCCACATGGACAGGGAGATTAATGGGAGCTCTCGATGTGCCTGCCTAAAATAATAAACTATCATTTCCCTGCGCAGCTGACTCAATGTCCAAAATGTAGAACTCCTACTGCTTAACCTGGCTCTGTCCCATGCATTGTCTTTGTACTAGTCTACACAAATAGTTACACAACCTTACGAAACATTCTCACCCTCGGGAACTTTTACTTGCTTTATTAAACATACCTAACAATCCATATACCACTAGAAGCGAGCAGGGTGGTGTTTGCTCCAGCTACCTCTGTCCAGAACGTCAGAGTGGAGAAACATGGGCTGAAAGACTACTAAAAAGTCCCCTTCTCTAGTGTCATTGGGTCATGAAAGCCTGCCTTCTGCCCCACCATGGCTGCCTTGGCCGCCTCCACATACCACCAATAATAGCCACGTTTTGGCATACAGCAACCAAAAATCCCTTTATTCCATCATAAACAAAACATCACGAGTTTAATAGCAGTACTTTCTGAACCCAACTATGTCCCGCTGTTGTTGAACTTCAACTGCCTTGACCGTCAGCCAGGCTTTGAATAAAAGCATAGTTGAGGATCAGGCAAACTGTACTTCAACAAGAGCTGAAGTCCTACTGCGGTCTGGCGCATGTCCTACTGCGGTCTGGACAGCATGTAGTGCTCCAGCTGGCAATAGAAGGATACACCAGTCCGTAGGGTTTAATTAGGGTGCGTCTAATGTGTGACCCCCCCATAAGCTATTGTACTGTCAAGCCACCTGCCCGGAACCTGTAAACAGGTCTAACGTGCAACAGCAACTTTTAAAGCAGTGACGTGAAAGGAAAGATGTTACTCTTCCATGTTGCTTCAAAGCCTTACCTTCACTTTGATGTCTGGATTCTTGACATAAATATCTCTCGTGGCCAAGTAGATATCCTTTGTTGAATAATCATGCAGGAGAGCCATCATTTTGATGAGGTTGTCTTCTGTCAGGTTGCACCCGTACTGCTCATAATTAAGCCGCAGAGGCACTTTCTTTTCTGTTCAAGGAATTATCAAGAAAGTCATGGTTAAAAATGACTGGCTATAATATACTAAATGGCACGTTTCAGATATAAAAAGTGGAACTTTTGCCACATTAGCTTTTACTATCAAGGGCCATCTTGGCTCTTCCCCAGAGGAGAAACCTGTTAGGTTCTCACACACCTGCTCGACCCCATTGAGTTTCTCACCGACGTCTGGCCAACTTCCAGAAGCTCCTAATGGACTTTGGCAATAGATATTTGAGTTTGTGATGCGAGACATTTCTGTTTTTCCATTTACTTAATTCAGCTTGGAGGGTAGCACAATGTCAAGGTACCTTCTATTAAAAAGCTTAGATGACTTTTTCCACCCCGAATGCTAACTATTACTGCAAAACCATAAAAATCCACCAGCGGGTAAACAAGCAATGCCCCGGGCCATATTAGTTTATACACGCTGTAACATCATATGGAGGATACATCTGCTACCTCTGTGATAGTAACCGTAACTCCATACCACGTAATGATACACAGCCCAGGCAACGCTTATTAAAACTCGGGTATTGAGTTTTGGGCAGAACACGGGGCAGGAATTACATGGGGTTTTATTGGGAACAGGTGGGTCGTGGATTAAGCCCCCTTGGCTCATGCCTGCCCTCCAACAAAAAAGTGCTTCTTAAGCAAGAAAAGGTAATGCAGAACAGGGTTTGTGGGAGGGACTTAGAAGATAGTAGGTGGAGCTTGGACAAACAACCAAATACAGATGGGCGGAGATACCATGAAGCTCACCTATCTCTAATAGCGCCCTCTAGTGCACATAGACTGTAGGGTAACCCTAACCATCCAAACATCGACGGGGAATCAAAACTCTCTCAATAAAGGTTGATTATTAACACTGTAGGCAAGAAGACAGACAGTATGACCTCATAACCAAACAACGCCGGTCAATAACCGCAGGCAGACTTTTTTTTTTTTTTTTTTTTAACAAGAAAGTCCTATGGTTTAAGACTGCAACAAAAGTGGTTACTGTTTTGTGAACCAATTTAAATATTAACACATCACAACGCGCAGCCCTGGTGTGTAATGGTTATCTATCTGCAAACAATACTTACACAATGCAGGTCCTATTACTGACATTAATACACTGCGCGCTGGGGCACTGCCGATCCTTGGCATGTGAAAGAATAGTAACAATGTAGCTGGCTAATTCTAGACAGTAGTAGTCCATATTGTTATGTATTGATTTATATAGCACCGATATATTCTGTAGTGCTGCACAATGTTACTTTACTGGTTTAGACAACAATACAAAAAATTACTTTCACAGTATAGATGCTTTAGAACTTAATACCAAATAAACAACTATATCATCCGTGATACGGTGGGGCAAGTGCCATGCAATTCCTGCCCCTCTACTGCGCATGTCAATTCTAAGGAACTTTTCTAGCTCACAAGCCAACAGAGGGAGGCACAGACAGGTTCGCGTTTATCACTAATCAGATCTGTATTTTATTTCTGATACGGAGTCTTGAATATGAAACGTTCTGTGGGAGAGGAGCATTCCTCCATCAGGCTTACTGACCATATTAGGTAAAGGATCCAGTACCGAGCATGAAGACATGACCCCAGTCAGGCTGGGTGTAAATGCTTCAATCTTGGGTAACAGAAAAGAATTAACAATTAACTCAGCACCAAGGAATCAGGAGACTTATAGAACAGAACGATTGTTGATATTTCTATATCTGTGCCAATAATTTCTATTTATATATGTCAGACATGTACTTTAAGCTCCTGGCCTGTATTAGTCTCCTACTTCTACAGGGAGGTGGTGTCATGTACTCACTACTTATTCTGCATGCATTTCCTATCAGTCATATTATACAGTCTGCCCTTTCTTTTCTAAGTACATCACACCAAGACAGACACTGAGCCTATAGTGTTGCAATTACATCTACTTGTCTCCCAGAAGGGACCTTAGAAGGTCCCAAAACGTTGGAAAGGGATCAGCTTTGACTGCAAGACCCCATCCATCTTCAGATTATCGAGCACGTAGATTATTGTAGAATAAAGTCAATTTCCAGTTTCCATTTTTAATTGACTTGTTACATTGTGACACAGTCTTAGAAGTTCAAATGGAGGACCTCCAACCCTGTGCCTTAGAATGCCAGCCTTAGAAACCTGGCAGCATCACACGCTTTACCTGATTGAGCCTCCAGCTTGAGGTTGAGAAGATCCTTCATCGCACATTGTGGGCCGACATCTCCAGTATAACTGGCTGTGCGACCGCAAAACATCAGGCGACATTCCTTGTCCTGTTCTGTGCCGTTATTGATCACCGCAAACACGTCAAAGTCACTGCCTTTGTTCATCCCTTCGGAACCTTTAATCTTGATGGTGATTCCAGAGGCGTCCTCCCTTTCCTCTTCCTTCTCGAGCCCAGAGAGCTTGTTTGCTTTTTCAAAGACCCTTCGTTCATCCTCAGAGCCTTCAGAAGAGAGAAATGCAGAGCATTGTATACATCCATCATGAGAAGTTTGCTTTATTAATTTGAAGCCATTTACCGTATTTCCCAACAGTAAAGTGCCAATCCTTTCCAAGTTGTGATGACCTCTAAAATCGGCAGGTTGTTTATTAAAAATAGTTTCTATACTAAAGAGGGAGTTTATATAATGCTGTTAGATAAAAGGCTCATAAGGAAGAATTTAGATGACGTGGGAGAAAATGAAAAGTTATGAGGTTAGCCAAATAAATGACGCCTACCCTCTGGGTATTTGTAATTGTGTGTGATGTCTTCTCTATTGTCCCGTCCCACAGCCTTTGTGCTGATATTCTGACCCACTTGAAAAGTGGAAACAGTCTGTTTGACCGTGCCGTCCTTCTGCTCCACATAATAAATCACATCTGCGTTCACCTCCGCAAAAATAAACGGAACGTCGTACTTCATACCCAGGTCACCCTCCTTGATGGCAATGACGGGAGCTGGGCCACAGCAGTATACTCCTGCGGAGACAGGAGAACGTCACAAAACCGAGCCAACCGAAAACAAAGAAGTTAGTATTGAGTCGCGTGTTGCCCATACCTTCACTTTTCTCCTGTGGGGTTGGATCCACAACCTGCCACCCGTCGTAACCTCCTCCCAGATCTGGACGCGCCATCCACGCCTCTATCCAGCAGTGGAAGTTCCTTCAATCCAAGAGAAACATTTGAGATGAAGTGGAAGGTTAATAGGGAAAAGGCATGGAAGACGTGTTCAGGTACAACCTTACCATATCATGTCCTTCTGTTTCTTCTGCTTATTGCCTTGTTCATCCAGGTACTGCTCGATCACCAGGTTGCTGTTAGTATCATGGGCAGAGTAGTAGTTAGTGATGACACGGCTTGGGATCCCAAGACAACGTAGTACTGTGGGAAGAAAGGAAGAGATGTTGGTGAGATTCTGGAGCCCAGGGCAGAAGGCACCCTTCCTACAAATAAAGCACAATCTAAAGAATCTAATGATAGTCTTGAAAGTTATTGCTTCCAATGTACCTAGAAAGTTCTAACCCATGTCATCCGTGTTTCCATGCTCCTCACCTGAACACGCCACAGCAGCAAAAACCCAACATTGCCCGTATCTCACAGCCTGGCACCCAAATTTCCTCCACCGCCGTAAAATGTCAACACTGCCTATCCAGAACATGGGGCTGATGCCATCATCATACTGGTTGTCCCAGCGGCCATAGAGCACTCCTCTATCGTCATTGCAATTTACCTGCGAAAAACAAGCAACATTAAAACATATATGCAAGATTCTCGGCAACTTTTACATTTCGATATTAACTCGTTAACTCCTGTTGGCGTGACAGAATTGTTGTAGACAACCTCAGAGAAGAGAACGTTTTATGGTGTCCTGGACTCACCATAGCACTCACAACACGACTGATATAAACCGGGTCATTCCGTCGAGAACAGTCCCGACTGGAGTCTCTCATGAACTTAGGGTTGGTATCCAGTAACTGGAGGCATGCTTCTAATACGCCGTCTTCAAACTGTAAAACAAAAACGTATTCAGGACCCTAAGAAAGTACGTATCCGCAGGAGAGTTTTGCTTGCCCCAAAAAGAGATGTCTGAGCGATAGTTAATTCGGCATATCATCCCATGGTATGCTGCCTAAACACTAGAAATAGCTGGAGATTGTTGGAAGAATGTCAAAATCAAGTGGGGTGACATATTGTCGTGCCGTTTAATGATTTCCATAGAATCCCCCCCACAGGATACACTCCTCGTTCTGGTCATTCATATTTCTCAATCATTCAAAGCAGCGTAGCCACAGTTATCTGCGACTCCTGCATTTGCTGAAAACCTTTTATGGAATAAAGCGAGTTCTCTGTTAAGACTGGGAGAGAGTCTCTTGCTGGGGTTTTATAAATAAATGCATGTGAGTGGAAGAAACTGAACGTGGGGACAAGCGGCGTTCATCCAAGGATGTGTCAGGAGGAGATAACAAACACTGTGGTGGAGAAGCAGCGGCAGCGTCGTTACGATAAGGAAAAGGAGGGATTTCTTTGAAGACCAGAAATATGTCTTTGTGAGAAAATAAAGAATGAACTGTTTGAGGACAAAAGTGCACTGCTCTGTCGGTGCTTCTGCACAAAACATGGCAGAGGTCACAAGGAGTCAACAACATTTTTGTCCTTTGAAGGTCTTTGGACATTAGTCTCATCGTATTCATGACAGGCCGTCATACTTGTCTGGTTATGCATTCCCTTCCTCACCCAGAACATGTCAATTGAATTTGGTTATATGGTATCCTGAGATGACCATGCATTAGCAGTGTGAAGGACAGAAACTTAGTCAGGGTAAGGAAACTTCAAAAATGCACGTACCTGACCAAAGTTCCATGGAACGCTGTTTATTGAGTTCTTCGTCCCTTGGAAGATGATTCCATACTGGGTCACCACATACTCTGTTCGCTGGTCCTCATTTTCTATGTATACAGTGTCCTCTAGGAACAGGAGACAAGATTTAATATACAAGGGTAGACTCGGAATCCCCAAAGTGATTTCCAGATGGAGATAAAACATTTCTAGGGGCAGAAATGAAGCTTTTGAACCTGGTGGGTGCCATTGTACTACTGCATATAGTCTAATTTAAGAGAAATCTGACAAGGCATGACAAGGAAATTAAGTCTAACTGTGAGTTTGGCAGACAAAGTCACAACATTTAAGAGACTCCGTGTCCTTCAGCTCCCTCCTGTCTAGGAGACCATGATGTAAACATGCCAATTTCCTTTCTTTCCGTGTTCTTACCAGGACACCATGGGTTGAAGAGTAAAATGAAAGTCCCAAGATGGAAGCTGGTTCCTTGGTATCCTGTGGAGGCCTCCAGCGAAAAGTTGTAGGAGCCAATGGGTGCATCAGGTGGAGAGTTGATGGACAGTACCAGCTCGTTTCCATCATTGCTACTCACAGCTGCGCTCCAGGCTCCTTCCTGAAGGGAGTCCGACACCGGAAAGTGAGCTTGGGTTCCGCATTCTTGAGAAGGCTGTGGACCTGTAGGAGGAGAGAAATCCGCGTCATCACCGAAGTCCTAAATGATGTCATAACCCCATGGCACTCTATGGAATCAGCATGAACATTGCTTTAGTTGCTATGGTAATTAGACCACTATTGCATCAGATTTGCTCCTTATAATTATACCTGGGAACTCCCCAGGTTTGACCCAAAGTCTCTGGGTGAAGAGTCTTTGGGTCTTTGTAACACTTCTCTCTTAGCTTGGGGTAGGATGCGGTATTTAGCCACCCACCCAACACCCAATGCCGGCGGCTGGGGCTAGACTCACTCCTATACACAAACTAAGCACATACACCGGTATCAACGTTTAGACGGCTCTGGCAGATACAGGCAGATCACGATCGTTGGCCAGAAAAACGCACATATGAGAAACACTAAAAAGATATATTGTACAAAATGGAACAATTAAAGTGATCCTGGTGCAAAGTGGTTTTATCACCATAGCAACCACTGGAATCTTCCTACCGTTGTTATAACAACAAGACCGCTTCTCAAACTTTGCACAAACACCTCTTTTAACTTATAGCCACCTGCGACTCTATCCTTCCTGGCATTGTTACTGAACACTGAGCTAAGAAGAAGGCGAGGCAGGGACTGCTTCCCCAACTCCCTCAGCAAACACAGAGACATCGCTTAAACGGATCGGCGTCTGCCCGGGGATTACTGCAGCATGATCGGAATTCCACCCCAACGTTCAGGGCAAACATGATAATTCCATATAGAAATAACAAGCAGGGTATTAAATCCATATAATAAAAACTGGATTTCTATGTTCTATGACTATTAACCAAAATATGGACACTTTGCCCTACATCCATTTTATTTATAGTTTATCTGTACACTGTTTTGCCACCTTCTTAAATATATGGTTCTGAACAAAAATAAGCTGGTGATATGATAAATTCCTGCAGAATTCCTGGCAACAAATAATTCCAGAAGAAGTAGTCCATATAGACTTCGAAGGGCCAACGTGTCCACCAAGAAGTAGCGCCAGCTTCAAAAGACCAACGCGTACCCCAGATATCTAATTTGACGTTATTATACACAGAATGGCATTCCATAACATACCTGTCTCAACATTGATCGCCAGATTGTCTACCCCTTCCTCGTAACCACGGGTGGAAAAATGAAGGTTGACATGGAAGGCCTGTCCCCTGCGGACAATGAGCTTCATACAGCCAGCATCTGCCGTGTGGTGGCTGCGGTTATTGCTGGAGCAATCCAAGTCGCAGCTTTCCAGAACCAGATCTGCAGGATCACAAAGTGAAGATATTAGAGATCATGTTTGCGTTATCTCTTAATTATGGAATCTTAAAAGTCATACAACAGTAGCCCATCATTCATGCACAGAGTCTATACTTGTGTTCTGACCAGTTTCTTCCTAGCAAGCCCAGATTTTCCTAGTTTTATAGTTTCTCCTGTTATCAACCGAAATTAAAAGATTAATGAAATTCATTTTATTTGACCCAGAGGAACTGGTGTGTTTGCAGACCTCGGCGACCGGACATGGGTAATTGAGTATCGGTAAACGAGGTCCTGTCTTGTTATAATCCCGAGACATGGAGCCCAAGAAGCATTCCATCTAACATAATCCTCCCGGTTCATTGACAAGTTTTAGGGCGAAGGCCAAAACGCAGCTGTGTGTGCGAACAGATGAGGATATGCATTACTTGATCCTAATTACTCCTGTTCTATATCTAACTACAACATGACTCGGCCGGTGAATGATGAAGATCTGCGACAGAAAACGCTCATTAACTTTACAAGTTGCTGAAAACGTGACCCCCGTCCCCTTTATTCTGGAAACTGGAGATGTCCTCCTCCCCAATCTTGATCTCATCCTACGATTATTTGGAGACTGTAACTTTTGGGAGATCGGTCTCCATGCTGGAGGACTTCAACTAAACGGAGGCAGAATCCATTCTAGAGCAAAGCTCCAGTATAGAACACATACCATACAAGAACCAAAATGCCAAGTCTGAGGTTCCTACATAATCCAATGACAATTGTGGCCCCAAAACAGACACATTTCTAGAGATCTGTACAGAGCACATTCTTCTTGTACCCAACAGTCTTGATAATTCGACATACAAGCCAACAAGCCTCTCCAGTCTGGTTTGCGAAGGTCAATTTGACCTTTGGTGTCATGATCAATATTTACAAACCAGACGAGAGGCTTGTTGGCTTGCATATAACCCATGACCTACTGACTCTGCTTGTGAATATGAATCATAACACGATCTCTGGAATCTCAACAGGAAAGTACATTGTGTTTCATTGTCATTACCAAGTTGGAACTTCTATGAGTCACCAAAAATTACATTTTTACAATTCCTAAGGTTAAAAAAAAAATAAAAAATACCCCCTCGGTGCAGGGATATGCCCTAGAACCGTGCGTCCATTCAGCTGGGGGATCATGGGAGTTATAGTTCCTCAACGTTCTACAGAGGAGCTGCCGTTGCTACAGTGTAATTCTCACACGAGAAATGTTTCTGGCAATAAGATTGTGAATGAGACCATTTTACATGATTAAATAATTATTCCTGGGATGGACTCGGACATCCAGCGGTCCCGGGGATAATGTTTCTAACGCTGCGTTTATTTCCAAAGCGTTCATCAGAAGGGTAGGTGAAACGGAACATTAAAATATATACATATATGTCCCATACGTTCATTAATAAATTGGGCGGCGGATCATCATATCTGGGGAATTTATGAATGAGTTGATATTAACCCTTTGAAAGCCCATTGTGAATCTTCTAGGCAGTGACTGGCCCCAAATGCGTTTCCCAAATGGCTCCAATCCCCGTCGTCATGGAAACTGTGCCGGCCCAGACTACGGGACCCTAAGAATCTGCCCCTTTACCCCGACACTGGGGTAGAAATCCTGAGACTCGGGGTCAAACAAATCAGGTATGCGGATCGGAACCTCTATCCAGTCTATCAAGGCGGCTTTACATCCATCTTGCTTTCGTTTTGCAATTTTTTCCTTCATAGTCAAAAAGGTAAATAATGACTAATTTAGCAATTTTACATGCGTCAACAGGAAATAGGTGGTCAAAATAGTTTTTTTTTTAAAGAGAACCCGACTGATGGGATTACTGGGTTTTTTTTTTGTTTGTTTTTTTTTTGCTAAAAGAAGCCATCGTCCATTTTTTCCCTAACTGGGACCCATAGAAGAAAAAATAAATGCTTGAGCATAGGTGAAAGCCGAGACATTCATCAAGAGCGGACGGAGATCACAGAGACCTATTCACCGAACGCTGGAACAATTTAGACACCCGAAAACGAGCTGCTTTCTTAAAAATATTTACAGAACTTGGCAGCCACAGCCAGACAAATTCTTCCAACGCCAAACCGAACATAAACCTTATGATTTCTGCCATTTTTCATGGTCTCTTTCAATGACTGTCTGATTTGGCTCGAAACGCAGCCGTTTTACGGCGTTCTGCTACAAGCGCTCCAAATAACGAGCGTTAAAGACGCTGTTGTGAGACTCTGTGACTCTATACATACAATGTATACGTTTAGATGAAGAATGGCGTGTATTTGTATACGGTTTATTCTTTCATTGTTTGGTTTATAAACCCATTTCCTCCTGTTTCTATACACAGGAGAACCCTACAAACACTCTAACACCCAGCAAACATTCCGCGATAATACAAAAGAGGGACTGGATTCCAGGACACTTGGGAGGTATATATTAATAGATAAAAAAAAATTAATTTTAATTTTCAGACGTTGCAATAATGCAGAAAAAAAGTTTCAAACTAAACAGATATTCATTGTAGTTTCTAGAAACAGAGTTTATAAAGCAGCCTTTTCTAGATCATATCTGTTCCCTGAAACACGCGTAATCTCCAGTAAGAATATGTAAGGAGTGCCACCAAAATAGGTTGCCCAAGGTCATGCTTAAAGACGGCCCATCCCATGCATGTTTAAATTCAATGGCTGTATTAACCTCTTCCACCTCTGCAGGGAGGCTGTTCCCTGCATCAACAACTCTCTCAGTAAAGTTAAACCTCCGTCCATTACACCTAAGCCTCTGACCTCCTAATTATAGATTACGATCTCCTGTCCGAGCATTAAAAATAAAGGGACTGCCAGCGTGGGACGGAGTCGTCGGGTTCCTTAACGAATGTTGGCAGCGGGTTTATGGAATCCTCCCTACATAAAGTATCTGGCAAAAGGGATATACTGGAAATTATGGATGCCAAAGTAATTTTACCCCCCCCTTCTAGAGCCGAATACAGGAGGCAGTGTATATGTGCTGGGCGTATGGATAGTAGCGTAGGAAAGCTTCACCCCCCCCACCCCACGCCTGCATGCATGTACTTGGATGCAGAACACGGGATTTGTGACTGTTACAGTAATACCAAGTTTTCCAATATGTCACGCAGGAGGAGGGACACAAAACACAGTTATGGGGCCCACGCCACATCGTACGCACACAGCGACACTCTTTAAATATATTTTACTTAAGATTTAAAATATAAATAATAAATACAGCACCATAACACAATACATACACACATGCGCACATTACACAATGCACTGGACACGCACACACCTTCTAATGGTGAAAACATAGAAGCGTTAAAGGGACAAACATTAAGGACACTTTATATTTATTCGCTCTTTAAAAACACAAAATTGTTACAATGTTATGTTTTTCTGTATAACGTGATTTAAAAACATTTATATCCTATTGTAAAACAACCCCAAGGTGTACAGCCTTCTGTCCATGTACTTTGGTCATTTACAATGAGGATTAGGTTTAACCCTTCAGAGGGCGGGCGGGATCGGCCCCTCTCCGTATCCGCAGTTCTCCAGCCTGTGCCTTGTGTTTGTCATCTGTCGCCTACAAACGCTTTTAACACATTCCTCTGGGTGGGGGGGAGGGGAAACTTTTTGTACTTTGCATTTCCAAATTCCACCCCTTTACCCAAGGTATGTTAAAGTCATCATTACCGTTTATTTATATAGAACCAGCGATTCCCGCGGCGCTTCTTACAGTCCCTACATTCAAAGGGTCTGAAAACTAGAACTGACGGACTAAGATGAGCCAATACAATTAGGTAAAGGGGGGGACAGAACAATACCCAACTACAACTCCCATGGATCTCAGCCATCCATTTGGACAGCCCGCTGGACCACTATCTGCTGGCTGCTCATGCAGAATAATGGCTTGACAATGCCATCCCATCCCCCAGGTATACATCAGTTTCTGCTTGAGCACAGGTGACCCAGTAGGGAATATATAACCGGATGATGATAGGGAAAGAGCAGCAGGGGTTCCTGCAGCGAGGTTCGTACCCTGTATTACATCTGTTCCTAATATTCATACATCCTTTACCGCCCGAGGGCTCGCTATTTAAGCGCAGGCGGCTCTAACCTTCTGCGTTCTCCAACCTATGCCGATTGCGTGCACAGAAAACACACAGAATCACGAGCCGGAACCAACGCGTTCCAGAACACATATGCAGCGATAACCGCAGCAGCGACCATTCGGACCGGGACACAGAGCGCGGAATGAAAAAAAACACAAAAAAAGAACAATTTTTGTGGGGTTATCTGCATTCCATTGGTTGCTATGGGCGACTGCACCACTTATAGAACTTTGCACTAGAATGGTCTTTGATACATTGTATGGCTCTGTGCAATATGATGGCACTATATAAATAAACAAAAAATATTGGTGCAATAGCATCATATAGGGGATATATATATATATATACATACACACAGAGTATATCCGCATGGATATATACCGCATAACATATGTAGTGCATACTAGGATACGTACATTACAAAAGTAACAAGTACATGACATTGAGATGCATAAATATATAGCAAGACTTATAGAAAATATACGTTATGAAAATATGTTAGGGATAGAAATCGTTACCCCGAGTCTGCATACAGTATAGAAGTGTATAAGCGTGTAATACAGAGTGACAAACATATATATATATATACATATATATATATATACAGAAGTCATCTCGCGTTGCAATGCATGGATTTATACAAAGAGAACGCACAGATATTTTTCACCCCCGAGGGCAGTCTGCGCTTAACTAAAAATTAACCTCGTAATTCACCAACTTTTACAGCAGTTATGATGTCATTGTGCAGGCTGGATATGAGGTCAGCGTCTAGGTGCAGGGCTATAGACCGTGAGAAGTGATCTTTATACACAGTACCTTCAGCCATGATTCAGGTCCCGGCCACCGATCTCCTCTCTGTATAAGAAATGATATCCTAACTATAGCTTTGCCCTTTTATACACAGCCTCCTGCTCACACCCCTGGGGGGGGGGTGGAGTGGAGTGGGACAGACAGGGCTGGGAGAACTTTACTCACAGGACCAAGGGTGGCATTTACTACAAAGCAGAGAGAAGGGGGGGGGGCAGCTTATTAACCCTCTGATTGCTGGGTCGAGGGCAGTGGTTTAACCCTTTGCTTGCCAGAGCAGGAATGCTGAGAGCCTTGCAAAGCAGCCACTACTCAAAAGTGCTGAAAGGATTGGGTCTTAACCTCTCACTCAACTTTCGCTGGCACTCAAGGAGTTAAGGTCTACCGTGGACATATTATATGCAGAACCGTAGGACTTATCCAAGGAGATGTGTGCATTTGGAAAACTGTCACTGTATGGATTAAGGGGATTTTAAGCGATGGGGTGCGTGCTGGCGCAAAAATGTGGATTGTCGGCCCAATTAGAGTGTAAGCTCTTGCGTCTAGGGCTTCCTACAGGAAAAAGGGATAGCGAAGTTAACTAGTAGTAATTATGTTAAGTGTGTTTTGTAAAAAGGATTCTGTTGAAGATATTTGAAACAGCTCTAAAAAAAAAAAAAAAAAAGGGGGGGGCTCCAATAGTTGCAATAATAGAACATATCGGTAAGTTTTACTCATGTGATGACCTCGTTCCATAAATGAACGTGGATGTAAACCTCAGTTACATGTTTAGACAATCACGATGATTGTATTCCTTTACTGCCCAACTACCCAACAGCATTTTACACGCTATAAACGTCATGTCCGACCCCTTGAATATATATATATTGTACGAAGCGCTGCGTAAATTGATAACAAACGATAATAATAATAATAACGGCATTCTTGATAATCGTAACTTTGTAAAGGAGTCCTCGCTTCATCTGCAGGATCTTCCCCACAGTCTGAAAACAGCATTGTTTGTTTTATATAGCGCCATCATATTCCGCAGCGCTGTACAACAGAATACATATTCAAGAATAGTATCGCTTCGTGTTCTAAAGCATCGTGGGAAATAGTCACGTATCGACCAAGCACGTCGATCGGGGATGCAATAAACCTCATAATAAGCTTCATAAACCTCTCCGGTTCTGCAGACCGTTCTCAATGGGTTCACCCATGGGTTTCTTCAGCGTATTAAACCTCACAAGTGCCTTCTTCATGCGCAGAACGCTTCCCAAACAGCACAGATCTCTTCCTATTGTGCGCAGAGTTTGCTAATCCCAAACCGCTCTCTTTCCCTCATGGACAAAGCTCTCTAAACCCCAAATGTTTCTTCTTCATCGGTGTCGAGCTTTCCGAATCCCTTCTACATCCGTGAAATACCTTCTTTTGTGCGCTTGGTAAGACTTCTTATATTGCTTATACCTCTCAAAACCTCACGAGTCTCTTCTCTGAGTGTACGGAAGGTTTTGCTACAGCTGTTGTGAACACCGACACTTCCAAACCCCCCCGGAGACGAATTCGGATTCCATTGGGTATTCAACTGGATACCAAATAAATATCCCCTTTGTTGGGCCATCGCACCCATAGTGATGCACGCAGACCCCACAAGCCTTGCTGGGGTCAGAAACTGCGGCCCCCGGGCCACAGCCCTCTGTCTGATGTCCATTTACAACCCCATTCTCGCTCTCAATTTTCATTCATTGTGTTGTATTTTCTATGACTGCGATGCAAGCATCATAGCCTCAACGTTACAACTAGCGAAAGGGGAGTGGCTGTTGATTTGGGGGTGTGGTTAGAGGTGTGGCCAAGGGAAGGACTTTACGGGGGCTTTTATGTGACCCAATTATTGTCCTCCATACAAATAGATATGGAATAAGAAAAAGAATGCTTATTTACATATAATTACATTGATGTTGTTTATAAACACATTATTGTCACTTTTAGGGCAGTAGAACCCTCTGATACCCCCATACCCAGTAAACGGAAAAGGAGAAGCGAAAGTGCTTCGGGTGCATGTAGTAAATCCAGCCTAGCCATGTTAAAAGGTCACTTTGTGCCTCATTAAGGAGAACGGTGATATTTACTTAATTCTTACTGATAATTCCCGGGGGGGGGGGACTTGGAGGAGATAAATATATGGGAGAGTAAAAGACGTGTGGATTATCTTTTTTTTTGTGCTAGAATGCCAAAAATAATAGGTTCCATGGTGTTCGGTGAACTTTATTAACAGGCTGGCGCTAGAGGAGCTCTACTCACCGTCTAATCTCAGAACCGCATCTCAAAAATATAAGTGTCAGGACAGCCCCCCAAAGCCCTGGGCCCTCTCCTACACAATGGAGACATTATTGGGGGCATATCCCTTATCAGCAAACCACCTTTATTACGCCGCGTGGAGGGACGGTCGGTTAGGCTTCATCTTGTACGTCCTAAACTTGGACCCCTTTTCTTTTGCCCCTAGCGTGTGCCAAGGTGTCACTTATTCTGTTTACTTTTACAGCGGCATGCTCAGTAACACGGAACTTGGCTGCTGCAGCTGCAGACAGGGCTTCATTTTAGATTTCCCTACAATAAAAATTCCCGGTTGCCGCATGACCTGATGTGACTTGCCCAAAATCTAGAAAGTTGCCTTCCCATCCCTTGTTGTCCAGCCCAACACATCTCCTGCATGGCAAATAGCTGGGGACTGGGGCAAATACAGAGCCTCTATGTATTTGCATGGTGGCAACAATTAGAAACATTTAAATGGCCACATAGCTATCAAATGCCTTAACGTGCCAGTCCCTTTAAAGCAAGGCTCCGGCAACTAGCAAGTCTGTATTAAATACAAATGTAACACTCAAGTGGCCAGAACTCTTGCACTATATTATATATATATTATATAATATATATATATTTATATATTGATATTTTTTATTAATATTATATTTTTTAAATGTTGCCAATCCTGGAAACTCAGACACCGGAATACCTTGCTCACAACACGGCGACTTACATGATCACTGATTCATACCACATGGCCTTGGAGTATTTACTTTTCACATATCAGTATTCATAGATTACTCAAGAAATGTACACAAAAGACAGAAAAAAAAAACTCCTACTCTTAGTGCTGCCGAGGGCCGATTTATTTAAGGAGCTTGCCGGCAGGATGCGAGTATTCAGCAAAATATTATCAAATAGTATAATATATATAAGAACCGTCTAATCGACACTTTTTCATGATATAGAACGCGGCATCAGGGCCTCTCGCAATAAGTCTCTTTACGAAGCAAGGTCGATGGATGTTCCAATAACGCGTATCCATTAAAAAGGGGAAAAAAATTACTTTTAGGGACAAAGTCGTTAAAAGGAGTTATTTGATTTCAGTGATCGGTGGCAATAGCCAGAAATAATACTGGTGTTCCAAAAATGAAGTGGTTAAGATGTGTTAGAGAAAGGGCACCGCTGAGTGCTCTGTTCTTGTTGAGTGTCACTAGACACGCAGCAGCTGTAACTCGTGTAACCTGCGAGGACGAGAGCAGCGCCAACCGCTCTGGGCAATGATGGATCCAGGGAAAGTGGCGGCTTTCTACGAGATCTAAACCATCTATTATCAGAGGAGGACATTCCAACCATCACATGCACATGGCAGCTGGTGCCCCTCTTCCAAACTCATTGCAGAATCCCCCATATACCAGGCACATGATATACTTTCTACCAATCTGCTCCACCATTGGTTCAGCAAGTGTCCCGCGTGGGTCTTCAAGCAGCCAATCACTGGAAAGACCAGGCACGTGATATACTTTCTACCAATCTGCTCCACCATTGGTTCAGCAAGTGTCCCGAGTGGGTCTTCGAGCAGCCAATCACTGGCAAGACCAGGCACGTGATATACTTTCTACCAATCTGCTCCACCATTGGTTCAGCAAGTGTCCCGCGTGGGTCTTCAAGCAGCCAATCACTGGAAAGACCAGGCACGTGAGATACTTTCTAACAATCTGCTCCACCATTGGTTCAGCAAGTGTCCCGAGTGGGTCTTCAAGCAGCCAAGCACTGGCAAGAAACGTTGGACCACAAAGTACTTTAATTTGTATTCTTCTTTTGTAAGGCCATCAGGGACAGTGATCTGTCCATATAAATACGTTTAGGAAGGACTTATGGACCATGAATCACAGTAAGCCATGGCAAGTCCATTGGTGGCCCCCTCATTGGGGATCTAAATCCTGTCCAAGGCTCATTAGGTCTAAATGTAAAGCTTTCACCCCTTTAATGTGACGATCGTAACACTGAAGGGGTCAACGCAGCACAATGGCTTTCCTGGAGAGCGATATATGTTTAAACAACAGATGTTAAACATTTTGTAGGTGGGGGTGATTTATAAGTCTATTTCTCAAGAACACAGGAGTAAAGTTAACAGGATTGGGTAATACATTTAGATCTCTTATCACTGTGTCAATACTCGCGAATACAAAGTAAAATCATAGAAAAAGAATGTGCTTAAAGCCCTCCTGTCACCTGTAGAAATGACGGTAAATAACGTTCTACGGACGGCACAGAGACAGGCTCTAAACGTTTCGTTTTCAATAAATTTAGTGTACCTGCCATTAAACTCCCCGTGACCCGAGTCACGTTGAAACGATGAATGAAATGTAATGATGAATGAAATGAGAAGTGACCCCAAGAAATACATTTTTTTATTACGCCTAAACATGATTACGTTTTTTAAAGGGGTCTTATTATCATAGCAATAAATCTACCTCATTGGCAAACCTCCCAAGCAGGTCCAGACTTGGCGGCCCCTGATATCCAGCCGTCAGCTGCGCCTAGGTCATCAGGAGGCCGATGGCCTTAAAGTGAAAGGGGCTCCCCATTCGTCGTCAGTCCGTGTCTGCGCCCAAGGGCCCCTGTTAAAGAGAGCTAGCCAAATCATATTTCCTCCCCGGGTCTAGGAGCTGATGTTTTGTGGGTGTCATCGGGACCCCCCTCCATCACCAGCGGGACCACCCACCCAAAGATCTCTTAAAGAGGGATGCCTGAGAGTTATGCCTCATTCCTAACTGATGCACCCTATCTGAGACTTATAAAAAGGCTCCATAGTAATCAATAGAATTATTGATACTGTTGGTTGCTATGGAAATAGGACATTTTTTGTTCGCACCAAAATATCTTTTCTACATAACCCCCTGTGTAATGAAGACAAGATTCCTGTATTTACCCAAATCGTAACAAGATGACAAACCAGACGTCTGTATTTAGTGTGCCACATTTTGCCAAATCTAGAGCAAGTTATTTTTCAAGATTTTTTTTTTATGACCAATTATCTGAAATACATAAAAAAATATTACATATAATTATTCGGCATTTCGCATACAAAGATTTTTTTTATGGATTTAATGGAGCATTTTCTGTTTAATTGTGGTATGTGAAAAGGAAATGTAGTCTTTGTGTGATTTTCACATACATTCACATTAAAGGCCGGGTATGTGTTTAGAGTTTATGGTGTCATTAGAGTTTATGGTGTTTTTGGTATATTTCCAAAATAAATATAAAAGAAGCAGATTAAAAAAAACATTTTACATTTACACTTCTGTAATGGAGTAAGGTATTTAGAATAAGGATAATATATTGTATTTACACTTTTTAATTTATAAACATATTCTCTGCTGTTTATAAAGACAGTATTGTTACTTTTAGGGCAGTAGAACCCTCTGATACCCTCATACCCCGCAAGCATTCTGAGCTCCCAGAAAAGAGGGGCATCAGGGGAGGAAAAATGGGCAGAAGGAATTTCGGCCCCTCCAATAGAAGGAGGTATTCGGCTGCACAATGGGCCCTGGTTCCAAGGGAGATCTTTGATCTCCACAACTGGCCAATTTTTATTATTTCATTTTATTATTGAAATAATCACGTTATCTGCTCTCGTCTGCTTTGTCCTGGATCTGGTGATCTGTGATCTCCTTCCATGCCTGACTCTGCCCAGGTGCAGTCTGTTCTCTTAGACACCGACCTGCTGCAGGTAAGTAATCTGTTTGCTTTCCTGCTTTCCTTCAGGTGTGTGGTTTATTGTTTTTTGGCCGGATAGTTTTACAGGGTGGCATTTTATCCGGGCTGGCCAGCAATATGTAAAACTCGTGTGTGTCCAGGAAAACATGGCCGATGTGGATTAAGCGTAACTGGACTATTTTACCGTCTCTCTATAACCCCGTATTATAAATGTTAGTTATTGCTATGGCATTTTATATAAGTATCTGGTTTTTCTGTAGCTCACCTCAGTTTGACATCCCCTCCCCATTTACTGAGAAAGTATTTCATGTATTTTCCCGTGAATCAGATAATTCCATGGTTTGTCTTTTGTACTTTTTATTAATATACAGTTTCGTACAGCGCGGTTTAAAAATAATTTATTCGCAGCGTTTCCCACACTTAGTTCTGACATTTTAATGGAAATTCCATTAGCTTCTTGTGCTGGTTCCGCCTGTAACAATCGTTTTCACAAACTATCTCATTTACAAAAAAAAATAAAAAATTAGTTTTGGGCTCTTGAAAAAAAAATCTTTATAGGCCAATTTCCTGCTAGAACAGCTTCAAATGGTCCAATCAAGCACATCTGGGTACGATTCATCCAATTTCGTACAGGAAAAAACAAAAGCTGAAGGCTCTAATTTTGCAACAAATTATGGGGCAAATATTGCAAAATTAGAAAGAACATTCCAACCGTTTCCATGGTGATTGCTCCACATTTATAAAGGGAGAGAGAGATGAGATGAGGTGAGGGAGAGGGAGAGAGAGAGATGAGGGAGAGAGATGAGGTGAGGGAGAGAGAGAG
>VKOC01000010.1:7841287-7857956 GCA_009364415.1 Spea multiplicata
TGGACACACGGCGGCCTCCAGACATCTGTCAGCAAACTGACCCCACAGTGTCTCAGATAAAGTACCCAACTTTGGCAATGGGTGGACCATCAGGGTCAATCATTTGCTGACACGGCGATGTGTGAACGCTGACCACCTCCTCGGCGTTTGCAGATGTCCAGGTTATTGTGTTGTGACCGGTGCCTGGAAGGCTCTGTTGATGATGGTGACCACGTATACCTACGTCTAGGTGCGGGTTTCTCCTTCATCTACTTAATTACGTATATACGAGGAAGATGCTCCTTTTGAAGTTTCCCCACCACCCGCTCTTTGTCTCTATCACTGGTTCTGAAAGGTCCTCGGCCTTTATGGTTCCTTTGTCTGTTCAGGAGGTGCAGCAGGGAAGTCTTTAAATTCCAGCTGACGGGTCTTTGATGAAGTGAAGACCGGAAACCACTATTTTTGTGACCGTTCAATTCATTGTCTACATTTTAAGCGTCCACCCCCAGGTGCTCTAGATCTTATGCAACCAACGTAAGGTTCTAGAGCTATAACTAGGGTTCTTGGGGGGGGTTACTCTGCGCTGACATCATATCTGCTTCTGGAGGCAGAAGGAGATGTAAGGTGGCTCATGCATGCCCCTCAGCCTGGGGCAGCTGTCCCTCTTGCCCCATCGAAGTGACGGCCGTGGTAACGGGATACTTCTTGTATATACATTCTAAAAACCACACAGGGACGACCAGGACGATGCCACTTCCTGAGCTCAACATGTCCCTGACCTCACCTATACATCAGGCATGGTGCATTCTGGGTATTCTGCAGCTGGCATCCGAATGCCCCAGCAAACCACATTTCACCTACGCACACCATCGCCACCTCGTTGTGAGGACGGAAAGTCCCCCGCATTACAGAGCAGAAGTCATCTTTTTACGGCAGGTGCCCTTTAATTGAGGAATCGGAGAGTCAGACCAGGTAGTCGTCGGCTGGCAGCCGGCTGCAGCTTTAGGGGATGTACAGCGTGACGCCATCGTCTGTGGTTTACTAGTCTGTGAAGTAGAGAAGTCTGACTCAATCCTTCTCATGTCCTCTCGTGACATCAAGAAACAGGCAGAAGCACTGGCCCAGCATTGGCTGAGTATGATGAGAGTTAGGGATCTCAGTATGTACAGCTTCGAGGAGAGAAAAGAGGGCTACATAGTGCTACATAATGGGCAAATGCAAAAATCTGAACATTTTTTAATGTAAAATAGATGTTTTTCAAACATTCAGTATAAAAATCTATGCCATTTATTTGAATCCATGTTATAAAGAGACTCATGTGGCGTAGAGGTATAATATATGTGTATAGATGAATGTGTCTTTGTGTGTCATTCCGCGCGCACGGAAGGATGGCTCATTCCTTCACTGAATCAAATGAACTTCTAATTCATGAACGGAGAATGAAAAGAGAAAGAGAAAAAGAGAGAGAGGCTCGATAGAAAGGGGGGGAGGGTAAGAAAGGAGGAGAGTTGATGGAGGGATGCATGTGAGGGAGGGGCAGTACAACATAAAGAAGAGATAGGGGGGTCTATGGGAAGAGGGAATGGAGACAAGGGAGGGAGTTACTGACTGGTTCTGGGGGAGGGAAAGGGGGAGAGAGTGCCGCTCTGGGGCACGCGGGGCATATAATGGGTAAATACACTATACTAGAGGGGGCAACAAAACTGAATGAATTAGGGGAGGGGAAGTAGGGTGAGTTTTGAATGCACAGATAGCTGGCAAATAGGGGCAATAGGAAGGCCCAGGGGCAGTTACATTCCAGGGTAATATTTGGCTTAAGGGTCGGGCAGGGTGGGCTGCAAATAGATACAGGAGGGGTAGGGCAGAGAATGTGAGTGACGGGCGGGATACAGACACACTGAGGGACTGTGGGAGGGACACACAGCTGGATTGACAGGTTTTATTATCGAGTAGGCGGGATCAACTAGATGAGTGACAAGGAGTGTGGGCCATGGGAGTGACCATTTACGGGGCGTGGCGCCCATTTCCAGCGGCGGATAGCTGGAAACCTAGCCGACTGGTAGACAATATGGGAGGAGATATAGTTTGAGTGACTGGGGGTGGGAGGGACAAACCGGTTGAGTGACACACTGTGGTGTACAGACAGGCCCGCCCCCGGGGATGGCTGCACACAGGCGGAGGGGAGGAGGGAGCTGTGCCGGCCGGGCGTGAACCTCAATCCAAGGAGAGCACAAACTTCCCGGCCTGGGGGGCGTTCGGGGTACCTCGCGTGGTGAGAAGCAGGTCCTGGTCACAGGCTGACACCCCAAGTACGCCTAGAACCCCCCCTCTATGTGAGGGGGGTCCCAAGAGAGACGGAAGCCTAGAAGTATCCCCTTGGGGGTTAGAACAAGGTGAGTGCTGGTACCAGGGCATCTGTCCACGGCAGTCTCCGTGAATCGGGGCGTGCGGGGGGGATATTTTAGCGAGGTAGTGGGATGTAGGCCCCCATTACTGCCCGTGGTCTGAGTGTGATGGGAGGGGTTACTTTGTATGGTGGATCTGGGCATCACCCCATTTTACAGATTAAGGGATTACTGTGTGTGTGCCCCCCCCCATTTATGTATGTGTGTGCCCCTTCTGTGTGTGTGTGTGCCCCTTCTGTGGTGTGTGATGTGCCCCCCTTCATGACTGTGTATTGCACCCCCCCTATCTGTGCTGTGTGGCGATGACCCCCCCTTTCTGTGTGTGTCGCGTGCCCCCCTTCTGTGTGGTGCAACCACTTCACATGTGCTGTTCATGTGCCCCCCTTACTGTGGTGTGTGTGATGAGCCCCCCCCTTTGTGCTGTGTGTGTGTGCCCCTTTCTTGTGTGTGTGTGTGGCCCCCCCTTCTGTGTGTGTGTGTGGCCCCCCTTCTGTGTGCATCTCTCTCGCCCTCTCACTCTCTCTAATATGTATATACACACACACACACACACACACAGACAGACACATAATTGCACCTTTTGAGAGCAAACTTTCTGAAAACCACAACTGTAAATCCGAATTATTATGAACTCTCTCTCTGCCAGCGAAGGGTTAACCGCTGCTAAAATGTCAGCTCCTGCGTCTCTCTCCTCTCCCTCGTTCCAGTTTTGTAAACTTTGTCCGTATGATGTAGGCCAAAATATTTAACCCCCCCCCACACCTCTTCCTATCTCCCTTCCAGGCGTGTTCTGGCCTGCCTGCCTCTCTACAAACCTCACGTCCTCCGTCCCCAGCTGTAAATCATTGCTAGAAGCGGACAACTATGGGTTAACGCGCTCCGCTCTAGCCTCTGAGTATTAATCCCGGTGAGCGCGTTGGTGATGAGAGAGCGCGAAAGAGGAACGCGTCGGGGACCAAATAGAACTGAATCGGGGGGGGGGACCCAAAACGCTCTAGAATTCCCGGTTCTAGATTTCTTGCAGCCGCCGCGTTCTACGCATCTGCGTTCTCGAGCGTTTCAAGTCGGGAAGAAGTCACGTCGTTTGTAATTTAAAGCTTTAATCCCCTTAAGCCCGAAAGGTCTGTCCCGGTGAAACCTACACGTATGTTTCCGTGTGCCTAGCGTGTTTAGCGCACACGTATGACCGTTCCAAAACACTCGGCCTGTCCTGCGCTTCATGTTTGCAACATAGCTAAAGGGCCGTACTTATTTATTAAATGGTGTGACTTACCCCTTAGTCTTTGTTTTGGTTTTAAACTTTACCAAGAGTAGTAGATAAGTGAAACAGCCGCCCAGCCGAAGTGGTAGAGGTTAACGCAGTGACGGACTTTAAACGCGCATGTGATTCCAGAATCTTGGGGTGGAATGGGTCTGGTTCTGTTCCTTGGTGCTCGCGGAGGGTAAGTGCGTGGCTGGCGGTTTGGGGGTAAGGTGTGTTCCGTGCATACTTCGGGATATTGGCGTTGATTGTCGTTGTGAGCGCAGCTGTCGGCGTGTGTGTTTTTTACATACATTCCTGACATACGTGGAGAATTTTGAGCCCTGAAGGGAGCTTATTGTGAAAACCCCCGTTCTGTGCGTTCTGTACTCTGCGCCGAAAGCCGTACTTACGGTGAATGTGTGATGTCGGAGACCTGAAGCGTTTAATGGTGGGTTATGTCTGCTAAACGGTGCGATGGGTGAGAGATGACGGTGATCGGGGGGGGCTGGGTTGGCAGCTTTATGGGAGAAATGGGCCAAGAGTGTCAACTCCATATACCCCATAGATGTGACATCATAGCAGAGGATGTATTTGGTTCCAGAGCAGGAGAATGGAGCTGTTTTGCCCCATGTGTTGGATGCCCTCCAGCCCCCGTTACCAGACAATTCCTACCCCTGTGATTGGATGAGTTTGGCGATAAATACATTAATAAATATTCCATTATCTCATCAACGTATTAGTAAACTGTGACAGCTGGAAAAGTGAAGTTATGATGTCATAGCTGACCTCTTTGGGTAAATATACCCCGTGGTCTTTTCATGTGTAATAAAGGATGATTTCTCCGTAGTATTGTCGTGAATCTCGGTGAGAAGGGGTAGTTTGTGATCCGTGTGCAGGAAGCGATGGTTGCGCGTTGGTCCGTGTAGGTGTGATGGCGTTAGGTGTGATGGCGTTAGGTGTGATGGCGTTAGGTGTGATGGCGTTTGAGTAAGAACTGAGCCCTCTGTCAGGCTGCATTTTCAGGAGCGAGCCTTTGGTTGCCAGGGCCAGTGGGTGCCCTTATGACAGCAGCCCCCTTGGGGGTATTTGTGTGTGAAGGGGGGGGGGTTGTACTGAGGTCATTGCCCCCTTGGGCTTGTCTCAGTCTCGATCAGTGACTCTATTGTAGTTGTAGCCATGTCTACCAATACGCATACCTCCCAACAGTTACGATTCTTGTGGGACAGTCCTGATTGCCGGTTAGCTGCTCACTCGACGGCTTTTGTAGGCAGTGGGGATCATTTGATCTTTCCCGGCTGGCCCAGGGAGCTGTAAAATCATCGGGGGTCTTTGCTCTTGGAGACCCCCGTCTATGGGACTCTAGCGTCACAAGTAGATTATTGGGGTAGGGCGAGCGGGTGCTCGCGTCTTGCCCGTGTCGGGTGTATCCTTGAGCGTCAGATTAAAAATAAAATACATTTTAAAACTATTCTGCTGGGGGGGGGTTTCTGTTCGGGTTTGTGCATCACGTTTTCCGGCAGCTGCATGTTAGCTGTCTGCATGAGTTATCGCTCTGTTATCGGAGCCCGAACTACTAGACAAATTCCTTGGCTCCTTATCATAATGCTGCATGGTAAACGATAGAATGGCTCAGTCTTAATCACTCTCTGACTAATGAAAGTCTGTGGAGGATTTTTTTACCATTGCCACAAAGAAGCAGCTCGATGTTGTGTTTGATCAGCGTAAAGTCACGTAAAAAATATCACACGACGGACAGTTTGGAACAAAAAGAAATAAAACCATGTTTTTGACTATGCCAACCTAGCTTGCGGTATACAGCTCTGGAGGGGGGTTTGTTGCGGTATACGGCACTGAAAGGTGGGTTGTTGCGGTAATACCGGCGCTGGAGCGGGGAGTTTGTTGCGGTTATCGGCACATGAAAGAGGGGGTTTAGTTGCGGATATACGGCGCTGGGAGGAGGTGTTTTGTTTGCGGTATAACGGCGCCTGAAAAGGGGGGTTTGTTGCGGATATAACGCGCTGGAGGGGAGTTTGTATTGCGTATACCGGCGCTGGAGGGCGGCGTTTGTTGCCAGGGATATATGGCACTGAAAGGGGTGGTTGTTGCGGGCTCTACGGGCTGAGAGGGGGGGTTTGTTGCGTATACAGGGCTGAAAGAGGGGGTTTGTTGCGGTATTACGCCTTGTCGAGGGGAGTTTGTTGCGGTATCGCGCTGACGAGGGAGGCGTTTAGTTGCGATACGCCGCGGAGGAGGAGGGTTTGCTTGCGGTATACGGGGGGAGGGCGCGCTGGAGGGGGGGTTTGTTGAGTTACGACGCTGAAGGGGGGATTGTTGCAGGTATACCGACATGGAGTGGGCTTTGTTTGCGGTTATACCGACGTGGAGGGGGTTTGTTGCGTTTATACGACGCCTGCGAGGGGGGTTGTTGCGGTATACGCGCTGGAGGGAGTTTCGTTACGCGTAACACGCTGGAGCGGGGGTTGTTGCCGGTATACGCGCTGATAAGGCGCGGGTTATGTTGCAGTATTCGGCAGTGGAGGGGGAGGTTTGTTGCGGCATATATGCCCGCTGCGAGGGGGTTTGTCGGTATATGCCGCTGGAGGGGATTGTATGGTTATACACCTGGAGGGGGGTATATGATTGCGTTATCGACGCTGGAGGGGGCGTTTGTTGCGGATTATACGACGCTGGAGGGGGGTTTTGTTGCGGGTATGACGACGCTGGAGGGGGGTTTGTTGCGGTAGTACACGCGAGGGAGGGGTTTGTTGCGGTATACGAACGAAAAAAAAATAGAGGGGGGGTATTGTTGCCGGTAACGACGCTGGATGGGGGGTTTGTTCGGTATACGACGCTGGAGGAGGGGGTTGGTTCCGCGCGTAACAGGCGCATGAGGGGGTTGTTGCGGTATACGAACGCTGGAGGGGGGTTCTCTTGCGGCTATACTACGCTGGAGGGGGGTTGTTGCGATATATACGGTGCTTGAGGGGGGTTGGTGCGGTATTACGACGCTGCGAGGGGGGGTTGTTCGGTTATACGGACGCTGGAGCGGGGGTTGTTGCGTGTATACGACCGCGGCGCTGGAGGGGGGGGTTGTTGCGTTATACGACGCTGGAGGGGGGGGTTGTTGCGGTGTAGCGCGCTGGGTTGGTAATGCTGAAAGACAGATGACTTCCCCTTTAAAAAAACAAAGCTATTTGCCCCTCTTTTCTGTGAGCTCAGAATGTTTGCTGGGTAGGAGGGTATCCGAGGGTTCTTCAGTCATGTTTATAAACGCATTATTGTTACTTTTATGAAGTGTTTATAAATTCAATTGTTTTATATAAATACATTATTAATAAATAGTTACCAACAGGGGCGTAATATTTGCTTGGTTAAATATAACCACTATGGGTGTGTGTGTGAAACTTATATTTATGTATGTATAGGTGTGCGTATCTATACTATATATATATATATATATGTGTGTGTGTATATATATATATAATATTGTGTGGTAATACTGTATATGTGTGTGTGTGTATATTATATATGTGTGTGTGTGTGTGTATATATATAATGTGTGTGTATATATATATGTGTGTGTGTATATATATATATTTCATTCTATCCAATGTGTGATGCCATTGAAAAACTGTGCCAATCAACGGGTTAATATGCCTGTGCTGCCCCCACGTGTACGGTGACGCAGCGGGGCGGGGGGGCAGCGCGTAACCCTCTGACTCACGCTTACACCTAGAGCTTCCGCCCCGCCGCATTGTGCTGTGTGCTTCTGATGCCAAGCGTGACACCTGTATAAAGGTGCCGAGTACCGACATATAGAACGCGCCAATGAATCACACCTGGTCCTCGCGGTGCATGAAGCCTCTGCACACCATATAGCTCAGCCGTTTAACGCCAACTCCCATGACTCTTAGACACACCGGCTGAGGATGGTGGGTATTTTCCATCGCGTGGCATGTCTGAGTTAATCAAGCCCTGCGATACAGAGTGCCGGCGTGACAACTGACACATCCGGATACTCATGTTTGTAGTTCCCATGTGTCACGAGTTCTCGATTTAAAGTCCTAGCGCGTCTGAAGCAGCCTGGATGTGTATTATGTGGCAGCCGCTTCCTTGTTGCACTTATCACACATGCCAGCCTTCCTCTTGCCCCCGGCAACCATATCGGTGACGACGGATGCGTAGAATCGTGCGCTATATACGTGTGTTTAATGTATAGTGACTGCGGGTACCCGTCCACTCGTTCTCGCCCGTGAATGTATGGAGATGCCGCAGCCTGGCCCTGAGGTTAAGCAGGAGATGCGAGATTGGACGTGTCAGGAATGTTCCCCCTTCTGTAATTGGTGGACTCTCTGTGATGTCATGTATTTAAATACCCCTCGTTGGTCTCTGTGATGTTGCCATCTGCCCTTCTTGAGACCCTTGCCTGAGGCTCTCCACCTGTATGCCGCCTCGCTCCACACCCTCCATCCATGCCCCCCTTTTCCTTGGGGTGCCACTAATTGACTATTTCCTTGTGCGTTTCCTGTTTTTTTGCGGCTTTTGTGGCATCGATGCCTTGTGTTAATGGGATGGGTGAGACAGAGAGGGCAGGGAATTGAGTGGGTGAGAGCGGACGGGGGGGGTCTGAGCTGCCTGGAGGGGCACATTTAACACGCTGGGTCACACAGATTCTTTTCAGTGACACAAATAGGCTAATTGTGTGTTCTTGGGCCCTGGTCTCAGCATACGATATTCATAAATCTATAAGGTTAATGTTTTCTATGCTCCTAACAACATACTGTATATAATATAGAAATATATATAGTATGTTATATATGAATATATATACACACACAGTGGTAGATGTCAATACACTGAGGGAATTTAAACATGCGTGAGATGGGCGTATGACTCCTGAATTCCCTTGCCCCGGATCGCTCATTCCCTTGCCCCGGATCGCTCATTCCCTTGCCTAATATATGATGTTCATGCTGTTCTTTCTCTCTACCGCCCCTTGTTTTGCTGGATCTATTCACTGCTTGCGCTCTCCTCATTCTTGCCCCTTTCCCGCTGGGTATTTGCCCGATCAATGTCAGGTCCCCCTCACCCATCATTCTCTCCTCTTTCTCCCTGTCCGTAATCGTCTTTCTCTCCCTCCCTCTGATGCCTTTGCCTGCTCTGCACATTCCAAGACATTTAATTAACTCTCCCCCACCTGGTGTGTCTGTAGGGGGTTGTAATTGAAGGAGGGGGGGTCTTCAAATTTAGGAATTTTCAGTTGAGGGGGTACTCTGTCCAGTTAAGTCCCAGAACAGAAAGGGATTAACCCCTTGCTTGCCAAGTTTGGTGAGTGTCCCCCCCCTTTTTTTATTTGTAGGACATTTGTAAGAATTCTTGTTTTTTTATGTGTCAGACAGATGGGCAGCGCCAAGAGCAAGCCGCGAGAGGGGGGACCCAGGAGCCGAAGTCTGGATATAGCCGAGGGGAACCCCAACAACCCGTTTACCTCCCTCTCTGCTTCTCAGACCCCCAGCAAGAGTTTGGATTCCCACCGCCCCCCTGCGCAGCCATTTGGGGGTAACTGCGACCTTACGCCATTTGGAGGGGTGAACTATAATGACACTATCACCTCCCCTCAGAGGACCGGGCCGTTGTCAGGTGAGGACCTAGGACTGGGTAGATAAGTCATGGTTTCCCCGCCTGGGGGATTTATATTTACGGCCCTTACACGTCTCTTTCCTTGCAGGTGGAGTCACCACGTTTGTGGCCCTTTATGATTACGAGTCTCGCACGGAAACAGACTTGTCCTTCAAAAAGGGCGACCGTCTGCAGATCGTCAACAATACGTGAGTGAATGCGGGGCTTCTTTAAGGGGCAGCATCTCAATTTACCCTAAAGAGTTCTGTTGCTTTAGTGAGTCGCACGCTTTCTCTTTGGTCTGAAACGAGTAAAGAATGTCGGTTTTTGGGGCTTCCGCTCTTCCCGTCTCCCTTTGTTTTGCTGCCGTCTCTAATCTGCCTCTCTTTTTCTTACACGCCGTGCCGTAGGAGGCCTGACATCAGGTATGTCTCGTAGAAACCTCCGTCCTGCTCGTACGGTGGTAGACAAATGCATCCTAACCTGTGGCCCCGTCGCCCCCGTCACCTTGATGTTTGATCATGTTGAGGTTAAGTGTCTTCTCCTCTTGGACCTGCAGGGAAGGGGACTGGTGGCTGGCACGTTCTCTCAGCTCCGGACACACCGGCTACATCCCAAGCAACTACGTGGCCCCTTCCGACTCCATTCAGGCTGAAGAGTAAGTGCGCTCAGACGGGGTGAAGACCCGAATCCCCCCATCATCCCGGATAACGGCTGTCTGTCGACCGTCTTATTCAGCCGGTGGCTTCCTCTCCCGACCTCCGCCCCGTAACCCCCTTGGACCAGGTTTTTTTTATTTCACGAGATAAATGTTGCTGTGCTTGCAGATGGTACTTGGGAAAAATAACGCGCAGGGAGTCGGAGCGGCTGCTGCTGAACCAAGAGAACCCCCGGGGGACGTTCCTGGTGCGAGAGAGCGAGACCACCAAAGGTGAGAAAGATATCGCCTCAATAGCTGGCCGAGCTGATGGAGATGGAGCGCGTGTCGCATGGTGGAAGGTGCGGGTTGTGGGGTGTGATGTAGAGAGATGGGGGGGGTATTTTGGAAGGAATAATTTAGAAGTTCAGAGAACGTTTCCTTCCTTGGCCGTCTTTCCTCCTCCTCTCCCCCCTAACAGTGTCTCTTTCTCTCCTTCTCTCCGGCCCGCTTCTAGCTGCATGAGGAGGGGGCCGTTTGTATGAGGAAGGGGGGAGTCGCAGTATGTGGGTCAGTGCGATGAATCTCCCCGTTACCCGTAGCAACTGGAAGCAATGTGTTTGCTCGCGGCCTGCGGGCTTCTCTACCCCCTGTCCCCCGGTGCGTTTTTATCAGTGGAGGGGCAGATGGTATATAGTGCAGCGGTCTGAAAAACGGGCCCCTGCGGACAGACCCGCGCTCTCTCCCTACAGCTCTCTGATCATTAATATTGTGCCTCCGTCTTTCTGTTTTTCCCTATTTGGTTTATAATTTCCCAGCAGTCCCCCAGCGGTCTCTTGTTTCCCCCGGCGGTCTCTCGTTCTGTCTAACGCACCTTGTTGCGGTCTCTCTGAGATGCTTACTGCCCGTCTCGTGTTTAATATTTTTTTTTTTTTCGCTAGGGATGCTTATAGAAAATGTATATTTGGGGGCCGCATTAAAAGACCTGCTGCCCTGTATGATGTCAAGAAGGAACCCTCTGCTCACCCTAACCCTCTCTCTAACGCCTCTTATATTAATACACAGCGCTCTCTGTAAAATATACTGCAATGTCCCTTTTACCCGTGTAATGTACTGTTTTTTTTCCGCCCCGTAATAAATCGTCCCTGTCTGTCTAATGCAGTCTTTCTGGCCCCTTTAAGGTGCGTACTGCCTGTCCGTCTCCGACTACGATCCGAACCGCGGTTTGAACGTCAAACATTACAAGATCCGGAAGCTGGACAGCGGCGGCTTTTACATCACGTCCCGCACGCAGTTCAACAACCTGCAGCAACTGGTGGCCTACTACAGCAGTAAGATCGGGGGAAGGGGTGACACGGGGGGGGGGGGGATCCGTAACGGATCTCATGAGGGGAGATCTGGTTACGAGTTAAAGCCCCCTGAGTGACGAGTTACACCACAAATACCCTCTAAACAAAGACTGCCCGTCTGCTACCCGCGCGCAAAGGTGTGGAATGGGTGGGGCATGCAGAGAGGTGGGGCTACTGCTAAACCACACCCCCTGGTGGTGCTTTTAAAAACGCGGCACATTTCTAGTCTGGCTACTGGAGAATTCGACAACCACTCTGATCCGATATGTGGCTGGGTGTTTTAGGAGTTATTCTTCTAGTGCAACTGGAGAGCTTCCTATTGGCTGCCCCAAGCCTGTATGATCACAATCCCCCTGATTTGAGCCATATCGTCTGCCCCTAGCACCTGTGACTCCTCCCACTTTAGAATCCCAGCCGTAATTTGCATAAAGGTACGCGGCCGCTTAGTAATGAAACACCTCGTGCCCTGTCCTCTGGGCCAGGTAGTTGTTTTTGAAGGAAACAAAGGAGGGGTTTTCCATTGTTCTCTGGTCTGTTTGTTGGGACCAAGTAAGACTGGCCGCCGGAATTCTGAGCTTACGGTCCAGAGGCCATCTGCCTCATTCAGTCGTTGGTCTCGTCTTAGATTCAGGAGCCATATGCCTATCCCATGCATGCTTATATTCCCTCGCTGTCTGTATTAACCTCTACCGCTTCTACTGGGAGGCTGTTCCACTTATCCACCGCCCTCTCAGCTCCCTCTCGGACTTTACTATGAATTTTAGATAGGTCCCCATTGACTTTTTCCTGCTTGAAGGGATCAGCCGGCCCGGCATTATGCAGTTAAATCAACTATGTCCTTTAGGAAATCTTCTTACATAAAGTATACATTGTACGGGGCCGGTTTAGCGCTGTCTGTGTCGAGCCTTCTCTATCTCTGATTATTTTTGTCCTGTATTTGTTTCTGTCTCTCTTTCTCTGCCGCGTCTCTTTCTATAAACATAAAGGTTCTCTCTTGGTGGAGGGGAGGGAGAGACAAAAAGCTTAGTCTGTTCCCTCTGCAGCTGCTTTGTGTGTCAGAATTCCAGATGGGAGATTTTCGCAGCCAGGAAAGAAATTTACTGCGATTCTCCCAGAATGCAGATCACGGACGGGACTCCGTTCCACAATCGGAAAGCCCTGGTTAAGAAAACGGGGCTTACTCACTAAACCTTACATTTGTGAACTCTCTGGGTGGAACATTGAAGGTTCTACCGGCTTGTTCTGTAGTTCTGCCAGGATCTAGAACATCCCTAAATGGTTCGAGGGTACCAAACCACTAAGGTCACGAAAGCCCACTGGTTCTTTAGTAAGGTGGGCTCCATAATGTTGACTCCAGGTCTGTTGAGAGGTCCTTCTCTTAACTTCCTTTGATCTTTTCCCATCGGAAGCCTCTCTGAGCTTCGGAAGAGTCCGAGGTACCCGTAGGCTCTTCTAGGCTGTAGACCTACAACGCGTGAGATTCTTTTCCCCTCTCCCTTCCTCTATCGGCGTTCTTTAGAAGGTAAAGCCGCTGTGAGTCATGGTGAGGAGCTTCGTGTAACGAATATTATTTTAGCTGGAGGCCAAATTCTTGCATGATGATTGGACAGAAGGGAGTGGGAGGTTGACTATCTATATCTGTACGTATCAAACAATTTTTTGAGGCATCCAAAGGTGCAAATGAGTTGTAATTGGTTTTATAATTCACTCTTCTACGGGCGATTTAATGATGTCTCAGATCTAGAAGTGTTGCCAGAGCTGTCAACGCTTATGCTTTTTTTTCCTGTCATACAGTGGCAGTACGACTGGGTAGTGTTCTCTCCTGTGGACAAGATGCTTTAAAGAATAGAAAGGGTTAAGTCACGGAGGACTCCTCCTACTTACCCATAAAACCCGGCTTCCCCTGAACAGCCCCAGTTTTCTTCTTGTCCCGTACAGGGACGGACTTGATGCTGTGCTGGGGAATTTTCCCCGAAGATCAGAAGTCTGGTGAGGCACACGGGTTGTTGCCTGGGGGTTTGCAGCCTCCGATTGCTCCCCGGGTGGTGAGCAGAGCGAGGTCCCCTCCGTAGCGATGGACGTTGCGGAGGGTTGTGTTGGAGTTTCTTGTCTTCGCGGCTGGAAGAGGAGCATGCGCAATAGGTGGAACACACACCCGGGTGGCGTTGCGTTCCACCGAAGATCCGATCGCGCTACTGAGCATGCGCGAATCGGATCTTCTGGAGGGCGCCAAATTCAAACCTATAAAGGTTGTTTTTCGTTCCTGTCTGTATGCATGGGCATTTTCTCAGCACAGGATACCGTGTCACCAGCCCCCCCACACGGTTCTGAGGATTTGGAGGTAAGATTATTTTATCTTTTCCTTCAATATTCTCTTCCTCCAGAAGAGATATATATATATATATATATATATATATATATATATATATATATATTAAAAAAAAAAAATTATATATTTTTTATTTACGCTTGTATTTTGTCTTTACCCAGATGTCTAGTCCGGTTTCACCTGGATATAAAGACAAGAAATCTGCTCCCATTCCTAGAAGTAAACTTTTAAATCAAAGCATGTGGCTTGCTCTGAGTGTGCTACTCCTCTGCCAGATGGATGCAGAAAAAAGATGTGTAATGCCTGCTGGGCAGAGCAACTCACTAAAGACAAACACAGGACTTGCAATCCTTCCTGGGATGGTTTCAGGAAAACCTAGCATCCAGGTCTCTGCGGCTCAAGCTCAGTCGAGGGTTCCGGGTAAATCTGCCCGTAAATGCAGGAGATCCCGGTCTGCCTCCAGATCAGATCTCTCATCAGGAGAAATTTTGCAATCTTCGTACTCCTCTACCTCGTCAGTTCTGAGGACGAAGCGGTTTTTTCCTCCCCAGGAGCTTCGCAGATTCACTAAGGAGGTGACTTGCATGTTATCAGACAAAGAGCTGGATAAAATCAAGGGTTTTCCTATACTTCCCAAGTTAAGACAGCTAATGGAAAGAGAATGGAAATACTCCAAAGTGAAGAGCATTGGGATGAACCCCCCCAAGGTGGATGTCCACATAGCCCAGCTGTCGAAAAATACGACCATTCCCATTGGAGGTGTCTCAGGTCTGAAGGACTCAATGCATAGAAGAGTCGAGACTTCTTGCTGCTGAGCAGCAGTGGCCAGTACAGCAGTGTCTAGAGCACTGAGTTGTTGGATACAGGCCCTGGAAGACTGTTTGCCGGATGATCAAGATTCCGAAATCTCCAGACTACTAACAAATTTGCGATTTTCTAACAGTTTTTCTTACAGATTCCTCTCAAGAGTTGGTGAAGATATCCGCTAAGAATATGGGGTTACCGTCTGTGGCTCGTAGAGCCTTATGGTTGAGATCCTGGACGGCGGATTCAGCCTCCAAAGCATCTCTATGTTACTTATCTTTTGAGGGGAGTAAATTGTTCGGAGCACCATTGGAAGATTTTTTCAAACAAATGTCAGAGACCAAGAGGGCTCTTCCTCAGGATAGACGTCCTAGATGGAATAGGAGATATCCGTACAAGACAACCAGGCCTTTCCAGGCATTTTCCAACTCGCAGAATTTTCGGAATTTCTACGAAGAGAAAAGAAAGTTCTGACAAAGTGGGAAGAACTCTGCAAGCATATTTGGGAACAGACTATACACAACAGTTGGATTCGGAAACTCGTTTCAGAGGGGTACAGGATCGGTCTCTTCTCCCTTCCACGAATTCAGTTCCCGATCTCTTCATATCCTTCCTCGGTGAAAAATGTAGCTCTACATTCGGCGAGCCTATCTCTCCTATCAAAAGGGTTTATAGAGAGAGTTCAGATTTCTCAACGCTTCCAAGGAGTCTATTCTAGACTGTTTCTAGTCCCAAAGCCGGATGGATCCTTTCGACCCGTTTTGGATCTAAAAGAGTCAACAGCTGCATCCAGTATCGCCACTTTCGTATGGAGAAATTTCTTCAGTCACCCACTTTCTTCAGAAGGGAGAAGTCATGGCTGCTTTGGACCTGAAGGACTCTTACCTTCACGTCCCAATTGCGGAGATTTCCAGAAGTTTCTCAAGTTTGCAACCTGTATAAAGGAAAAGTTCATTTCCAGTTCAAAGCCCTTCCGTTCGGTCGGTCGTCGGCCCCAAGGATCTTCGCAAAGATTTTGTGTCCCTTGACGGCTTCTCTAGAGAAAAAGGGATTTCCATCGTTCCTTACCTGGACGACTGGCTCATCAAGGCCGAATCTTCAAGGGAGCTCCGGGCGGATCTAGTCACCACAATGCGATTTCCGGAAGTGCACGGCTGAATTTTCAACCGCAGCAAATCCTACCTCAGACCTTCCACCAGGATCCAATTCCTAGGCCTAGAGGTGGATTCGATTTGCCAACGTATATTTCTTCCTTCCGAAAAGATCAGGTAAATCATGAGAGGTCAGATCGCTTCAATTACATCCGACTTGCTCTATCAAGTAGGCCATGAGCGTCTTAGGTCTACTGTCAGCCTCCATCCCAGCAGTCAGGCGGGCAAGATCGCGACAACGTCCCCCTTCAGTGGCATATTCTTCAGGGTTGGTCCAGGCGTGAGGACGACCTAGACCGGGACATAACTATCTCGAGTCAGGTCTTATCACAACTTTCCGGGTGGAGGACCTCTTCTCATCTTTCACAAGGCCTATCTTTTCGTCCTCGCAATTGGATAACTCTTACCATGGATGCTTCCGGTATCGGTTGGGGCGCCCATTTAAGTTATCACTTCAGGCAAGGAATCTGGTCTTCGGAAGATTTGCTTCGCTCGTCCAACTACCGGGAACTAAAGCGGTTCTTAAAGCACAAGTAGCCTTCAGGCCCCGGTTGGAAGGTCGTTCTGTGAAGATTCAGTCAGACAACGCTACATCAGTCGCATATGGAAACATATGTGGGGGTACACGAGTAATGAGCCTGCAAGTTCCTTTGTTCGCCCATAATGAGTTGGACCCAGCTTCATCTGGAAGACTTTCGGCACCCACATAAGAGGCTGCGATAATTTCATTGCAGACGATCTTAGCAGGCTAAGATGGTCTCAAGCAGAGTGGTCCTTGACCGTAAGAACCTTCTCCTCCCTGGTTTCAAGATTTGGCCTTCCGGATATAGATTTGATGACCTCCAGGCGAAACAGGAAGGTACCGATTTTGCCTCAATCAACAGGCAGGTTTTGCCCGACTTCCTGGACGGTCTGTCCATCAAGTGGAACTTCCATCTGGGATACGTGTTTCCGCCTGTCGCATTAATTCCCTGTGTCTTCCAGAAGTTTCGTTCGGACAGGGCTCGGGTATTAGCAGTTATCCCTTACTGGCAGGACCGCAGTTGGTTCTCCCTCCTAAGTCAACTGAGTCTAATGTATTGGGAACTGCCTCCCTCTGGTCAACTGTTGGACGGCGGCAATCTTCTTCCAGATCATCTCCGGATGTTCAAGT
>VKOC01000010.1:7860949-7905480 GCA_009364415.1 Spea multiplicata
GAGCAGCCACCCACTTACTTACAGAGCAGCCACCCACTCACCTGCAGAGCAGTCATCCACTCACCTGCAGAGCCGTCATCCACTCACTTACAGAGCAGCCATCCACTCATCTGCACAGATAACTTGCCGAGTGACTCCATCGGGCAGAGCGCGTCACAGGAGCCGTGCCAAAAATCATGCAGATCATTAGCATCGCAACAGTAACCTGCAAGGCATAAAATGAACAGCCTTCAGCTTAAATTACCTCCAGAACATCTCACGGCAACGAGCATTCTAGTGCTGGAACTAAAACGAATCTGCCGAGGCGGCGGTGGAAGGGTTGTTGGCCAATGTGGCATTAGACAATGTTTTTTTAAGGCTAGCTCTTTCTTTGTGATGAGGTCCTCCAGTAAGGCTGGCACCGAATGTAAAGGTAGACGTTCTTGGGGCATCTAATTCCTGAATGCACTTTCTTTCTGTCTAAAGGTACAGAACATTCTACCGACCCAAGTACAAGGTTGGCTACAAGGTCGTGACTGAGCTGCAGTGGCGCTGCTGTCCGGGACATTCGGGGGACTCGTGCCAAGATGGATCCATCCCTCAGCCTGGCTTAATGCCACCCTACGTGGGTCCCAAAGCAGCGCCATCGCAGAAGCTTTTCCCTCCTCCAAAGAGCCCCCCAACTTACTCCAAGCTGCAGTCGGAGACTCTTCCCAACATCCCTCCACAGCCCAAGAAAACGGGATATGGTGAGTACCCGGCCACCTCTTACAATAACGTTAGCAACTTGGGCTGCGAGTAGAAGAAATTCAATAGCGGTCTGGAAGCTGGACCTGGCAGCGGATCCGTTCTCCACATTCATGTTTCTCTTTAATATTTTGGACAATGTAGCGGCGATCAAGTAGCGCGTCCAGGATCCAGCACAAACTACCGGTAAATGCAGAGGCAGCTATTATTTTTTTCCCCAAGACCCATCCAACACATCTGTCACTTTATTCTTCCTTTACGAGTTTTAAAAGCAGAGAAACAAGACTTTAACGTATTTTCCGATGCTATGGCAACAAACCTCTCGTGTCACACGACTACCGGCTACATTTAAGGGACTCAGTTAAATGACACATTGTAACTTTAATTGTCTGTAATGATTTCCGATTTAACTCTTTCAACTAAAAGCTATTCTAGACGGCGCCCGCTAAAAAAAAAAGCTAAATTAAAATTAAAAAACACAACTTTGAATCTCTCCAATGGAATGCGTAGATTATTAGCGTTATTTAAATATATTATATATACAGATTCCTTAGCACTGTTACTAAATGCAAATTTCTATGTACATTCCAGACCATAAAAATCTCGAATCCTCTAGCCATACAGTAGCCATACGCTAGTGGCAATTTAACTCTTTCAACACGAAAGGTACTAGTGGCAATTTAACTCTTTCAACACGAAAGGTAGCATAACAACGACAACCCACCATGCTACTCCTAAGCTATTACTTTCACTGCTGGCTCTAATGAGCTTCTGCTGTGGCAGCAACTATTTCTTTCTTTTTATTTCTTTTTTTAGACATGCAGTGGTTTAGATGTTTTATATTTTGTTCCATCTGAGATTGACGGTATGATTTATTATTATTTATTATTATTATAACACATCATATTATGTGTTACTCCGTGGACTCCGGTTCACAGTCAGTGGGGTCTATGTGCCAACCACTAACTAGTTAACTAATTTGAGACATTTGCATTCTTTTCCTATTTCTGTTAGCTAAAGGTGTGTTTCTATGCCTGTTATTTGCTTAAAATCTCAATACATTGGACAATTTTTCATACTGTTGCCTTAGTTGAGAGTCTTTGCCAGGTAGCTCAGGGACTCTTGCTGAAACACAACGCTCATGGTGTTCTGCCAGCGTTTGGCTGGATGGAAGCTGGCTGAGGTTCCTGGGAGTGATTCAAGTAAAATTTCAGAGTCATTGGCTACCTCTGGTTAATACTGAACACCCCCCCATCTATAAACAAAATACTTGATTTTAATTTATTTGAATTTAAAAGGACATTCAAGTTTAAAGTGAAAAAACCCCAACATTCCAAACTAGAATGGAGCAGTTTCCTTGGTATTTACGAGATGATTTTTGCTTCCTGTTCAGTTAAAGGATGGTTTCTTTAACTTTCTTTCATCAAAATACTAATAGATTTTACAGTGCTCTGGAAGGTGTTTTTGCATTTTAGAACACGGTGCGCGTTCCACTCCTTACCCAGCGCCAATAACTAAATTTGGAGGCAGCCAGTGGCAAGGCCAGCATTATCTCATGTTCTGAATATGTTTCTTACTCCACTTCTTATCAAAGGTTACCTGAAACATGAACAACGATCAGCCTCTTAATGATAAGACTAGATAAAACGTCAAAGGAATAGTCATGGAGAACAGGAAATTGGCCTAATTAGGATTTGACGAAAGCGACAGATCAGCTTAAAGCATTTTAGAACAAAGGTGACCAAACCTACAGCTACATCCGTAGCCGTTATGATCCCAGATTGATTTATGGCTTTTATTTCACATCTACAAGCTTACCTCACTTTGCCCCATCTTGATTAACTGTTTTAATTGTTCTTCGTGTTGTCTCACGTTTGTAACCTTTTTCTTTCCCCCAATAGGTCGAAAGTTGCCTCCCATGTTTGGAGAACGTTTGGACCGCGTTGAAGAAGAGGTCCGTCAGTTATCTCAGTCCTATGAGAACCTTCAGGGAGTGGTGAGCGGCCTTGGGGATTCTCTCCGCCTTGCCATCCAGGAGGACACCAACAAAATGATTGGCTCGCTGGTGAGCGCACCCAGTTCTTCTTCCCAAGCATCTGTTGGATTTGGGGTGATACCAGATGCTGTTGCCGAAGCTCCCCATATATCTGGGGATCTGTCAGGTCGTGTGGCAGAAGTCAGCGAGATGCTACGTTCTAAAGCAGAATTATTGGAGGAGGTAAATGGGATGGTTATGGGGCATGAGGCGCAACTGCAACACTTACTGGAAGCAGCAAGACCTTCACCGCTCACCTCCACTGAACTCCTGGAGCAGTTTCTAGAGAGCAAGTTGACAGAGTCTCGTGCTCAGATCCTGGATGGACTGGAAGCCAGATTGCTTAAGATCCAAGGAACTTGTGATGCCAAGGTACAGGCAGTGCAGAAGGAATGCCATGATGGAGAAAGAGCAGCAGGGCAGAGAATGCAGCAAGAAATGGATGGGCGTGAAGTACAGTTGAAGAAGGAAATGTCTGAATTGGATGCCAAAATTCAGGGGCTCATTGCACCTGAGGGCTGTTGTGGGCGTCTGGAGTCTCTAACCAAACGGGTGGAAGAACTAGAACACGCAATGCGCCAACTGACTGAGGAGCAGCGTACCCTTAGCCAAAGATTGGACATGGAGTTGACAAGGCTTGCGTTTGAACCTCAGGTTGGTGTGAGATTTGAGGAGGTGGAAGCCAGACTTAACCTCACTGAGGAAGGTGTCAGGAGATGCTGCCAAGAGGGAAGTGAGAAAGGCCATCTACTCGCGGAAATGGATGGGGTAAGAGCCTCGGTGGATGACAAAGTCAGACTACTGGAGGAAAGACTTCTCACCGTTGTGGGAGAACTTAGCAATGCCACTAACCCACTAGCTGTCGATGGAGCTGTAATGCCCCTGCTGGAAGCCCAGCTTAGCGGGTTGAGGAGGGAGGGTTTGGAAGGCTTGGCAGGCATGGAGAACCGGTTAACAGCTGTGGAGGAACTGTGCGCTGCTGGGTGTTCAGTACCTGCTGGAGATTCCTTTTTGGAAATCCATAGTGAGCTTGCAAAGTGTCAAGAGGAGGACAAAGATCTCCGTTCTCGAATAGGCCGCCTTAATAATACTGTGTCCGATATCAAGAAGTACCTTCAGAGGCAGCACGAAGATGCCCTTCAAGGTGAGATCACCCTATTGCAGGTTAACCTACGGAGTGTGGGGCGATCTTTGCATGGCCTGGAAGAGACGGTAACCAGGTTTGCAGATACCGTGGTCCAGGTGAATTCCACAGCAGAAGAGCGTGGGAACCGGCTGACTGAAGAGCTGAATTCCGTTCAAGGACAGGTCGATGGGCAAAGCTCTCAAATCCGCTCCAGCCGGGCACAGCTGCTCGGACTGCGAGGAGACATGGAAAGGATGAAGGCACGTCTTGCGGGGCAGATTGGCAACTGTCAGCAGCTGGCCCGGGATGTGAAGGGGGAGGTAGACAAATTTGAACAACGGGTAATTCAGGTGGAAAGCACTTGTGGAGGACAGGAGGTAAATGTGGTTAGTTACTTGGATCATGTCAATAGCACATTGGCATCACATGAGCACGATCTGGCTGCCCTTAGGCATGAGCTGATCAAAATTAACCAGGAAACATCAAGCCTTCCATCGCCGCCAACCACGCAAGCTACCACTGGAAGGAAAAAATACGAATGAGAGACTTTAGGACTTGGGGAGAAAGGCTACGGGAAGCAATATGGGCCAATGTGGCCTCAGTGGGGACATGCAGGAGGATACATAACAAATATAGGACTTTATTTGGTTCTGGGGCAGCTATATTACTAACACTACCCTGTGCAAGGCCCTGGGGGCAGAATCTAAGATGGCGGGGAACACACAGGGAGACATTTGGTGCTCGGGCATTATTAATGTTCAATGGGGGGGGTCTGATGACTTTCTGTAAAAATGTCCTGTTTATTTTGTTTGGTGCGCTGCAGGTGATCGGTTACTGTCTCATCCCGGTGTATATCTGAAAATGACCATGCCCTGTGATGCTTTATTATTAACTATTTGAACTCTTTTCAGTCTGCTAGCGGTCCTTCAGGAGGACTGGGACGTAAAGCCCAACCATAGGTTGCCATCACTGGTCTGTATGCTGATGAGATTCTAGTATGGGATTTTACAATATTATGTTATTTATTTAAGTTTGTTTGGGTCAAAACAATTATTAAAAAGTATACTTGGTTTACCAAAAACATACACACAAAAATTGTGTTTTCTTTCCCCCCATTCTTGTGAAATTCCAGGTTCGGTATATAAACAAGTAAAATGTTTAAATACAGCTCTGCTCGGAATTCATAGAATATTTCAATGCAATAAATCGGGAAAGACATGCAGATAAGGACGTGAAGCATTGCTTTTCCAGACTGCATGTTCGATGATGCTTATCCAAGGGACTGTCTGAGCATCATGGGAGATTAAAGATGTCACCCCGTCACAGTCAACATTAAATTTGATTTATATTAGAGCGCCAGCAGATTCCGTAGAGCTATTACAATCGTATTTGTGACGTCCGAAGTTTGTTCAACATACTACAATGTGGTGGCCCCCAAGAGTTAATATAGCATGCATTCATATGGTCACACAGTGTACAGAAAATCTGCTTTTCTACTTTTTTTGTACAACAGGTACCGACGCGTTTCTTTTCCCCCATCTGGCGCCGCCGTAGAGCCTCAGTTTTTTTTGGTTACAAAGGCGCCACCTGCTGGAGCCTGGTGGCATTACATTACTCCTAATTAATTCTCTTTTTAAAGTAATAAGTCATCGTTTCTCTAAAAAGGATGAATGCCTTTCACACTTTGTGTTCTTTGATCCAAGTTTAACTTTAAAAGGCTAACTGATCGTTGGAAAACCCTTTTTTGCAATTATGTTACAGCCAGAAATGCCCTTGTTTTCCATGAAAACAGCTACGTGACCCTAAACTTTTGAATGGTAATGTACCTGGAACATATTCATATTTTGCACGATATTTTGGCAGAATCCTTTTTCTTTTGTTACAGAAAAAAGTTAATTATAAAAAATCTTTCATTAGTCGTTCTTGATGATTAAACTGTAGCCTTGAATTCTTTACACATCGTTAGCGTCGGCGAACTAGTAATTCATTCACCGAGAGGGGGTCATTGCTTAAATGTTTTGGTTCTTTTTCAAACGAGGATGCAGAAACCAGAATGACTTATATGTACAGCATACAAGTCAAACACAAGCCAGGAAGAGAATGTTCATTCTGTGTGTTTTTATTCTTTTTTTTTTCACTTAAAGTTTCACATTATTTTTGAACATAAACTGTTGAGGACAACAGAAAAATTAAGGTTTTGTTTTTGCATTTTGTTAATGATCCGGATTGATGTGTTGCAGTTCTTTTGATTCAACTAGGAATTAAAATATTTTGATGGATAGAAATAAACCGATAGTTTTCCAGATATTTGTATCAGGCAAGAAGTGTGTGTTTTGGATGTGTGTGTAGTAGGAGGAGGGCAGGGGTAATTGTCCTGATGTCTGTGTATAAGGAGGAGGGGAGAGGTAGGTGTCCTGATGTCTGTGTATTAGGAGGAGGGGAGAGGTAGGTTTTTCTTGATGATCTGTGTATTTAGGAGGAGGGGGAGGGTAGGTGTCCTTGATGTCTTGTGTATTAGGAGAGGGAGAGGATAGGTGTCCTGATGTCTGTTGTATTAGGAGGGAGGGAGAGGTAGGTGTCCTGATGTCTGTGTATTAGGAGGAGAGGAGAGGAAGGTGTCCTGATGTCTGTGTATTAGGAGGAAGGGGAGAGGTAGGTTATCCTAGATGCTGTGTGATTAGGAGGAGGGGAGGGGTGGTGTCCGATGTATGTGTATTAGGAGGAGGGCAGGGGTAGGTGTCCTGATGTCGTGTATTAGGAGGAGGGGAGAGGTAGGGTCCCTGATGTCTGTGTATTTAGGAGGAGGGGAGAGTAGGTGTCCTGATGTCTGTGTAATGTAGAGAGGAGGGGAGAGGAGGTGTCCTGATGTCTTGTGTTATTAGGAGGAGGGGGGGTAGGTGTCCTGCATGTCTGTGTATATGGAGGAGGGTAGAGGTAGGTTCCTGATGTCTTGTGTATAGGAGGAGAGGAGAGGAAGGTGTCCTGTATGTCTGTGTATTAGGAGCGAGGGAGAGGTAGATGTCCTGATGTCTGTGTATTTAGGAGAGAGGATGAGGAAGGTGTCCTGATGTCTGTGTATTAGGAGGAGGGGAGAGGATAGGTGTCCTGATGTCTGTGATTTAGAGAAGGAGAGGAAGTGTCCTGATGTCTGTGTATTAGAGGAGGGAGAGGTAGGTGTCCTGTGTCTGTGTATTAGGAGAGAGGAGAGGAAGGTGTCCTGCATGTCTGTTATTAGGAGGGGGAGAGGTAGGTGTCCTGATGTCTGTGTATTAGGAGGAGAGGAGAGGAAGGTGTCCTGATGTCTGTGTATTAGGAGGAGGTGGGAAGTATGTGGTTTAGATTTCTGTGTATTTGGAAGTAGGTAGGAGGACGGTTGATGTCTCAGGACCTCTGCTTCCAGGGCTAGACTGGCGATCACGAAGCGGCCCTGTCACCTGACGGCTATGTTCTTTATGCTCACGTAGTGCGCGGTCGGCATGTCCCGTCTCTGATCGCATGCTACAGCACCTGATCTGCCTCTGGAGTGGCTGGCCGGGTGACTATGGGGCTCCGACGGCAAGTGGCCCACCTTATATTTGCCTGGTGTGCCAGATGGCCAGTCCGGGCCAGTCTACATCAGCGGTAGTCTCACTGGCCGGAGAATTGCTAGGAGATCTGTGATAATTCCTCTTCGCTGACACCGGCCACAGCGTCCCTCCAAAAGGAGAATTGACCGAATTCTGAAGACAGCATCGCTGACCCAGAAGATGAGGATAGAGGGGGAAACATGACGTTCACCAACTCACACAGAGCAGAGTACCTAACGGGAGACAAAGCGGGGCATATGAATTAGACGGCTAAAATAGATAACTGGGAGGAAGAACGGGTTTTAAAGTCTTAGTTTGTCTTATCATATCAACTCTCCTAGCAAACTGGATTCATTAATTCAGATCATTAACTAATTAGCACTCAATAAACGGCAGGATCATAGCAGAACCTCCCTATAGAACGGCATAAAAACTCACGAGGACTTGAAGCTGGAGTTCATCTCCTGGGCCAGTTCTCCCTTTGGATTCACGGTGAAGATTCGCGATTCAGGTACTCCGACCTCCTTATAGGCCACAACGTCCTGCAATGAAAAATTAGAGTCCCATTCTTTCATTTTCTTTAAAAAAAAAAAACAATTGCACCAAAATATAAATACATGTCATCTGTAACCTCTGTACCTCCCTATATGAAAGAGCCAACCGGTGGTGGCTCAACGTGTCTCTGACCAGGAGTTTAGTATTGGGTCCATAAGAACAGTCTGAAAACCCACATTTTTTTTACTGGCTTATCATATTTGCCCCACGATTACTAAGGGAGAGCAAACCTCTACGGTGACCTCTAAAGAACGAGCGGCCATAGGTTTGGTACACCTTGGAAGGTATTATGAGGCCTATGGTATGAGTAACCTACTCACTTACATTATGCCTGTTTCCAAAAGCAGCGTAAAAAGGCTGAGGGTCCGGGAAGAGCTGACGGATGTCGGAGAGGCACGAAATCTTAAAATGCTCCGGAGTCTTCAGGATAACCTCCCTGGAAGAAACGACCAGGAGTCGGTGAGAGATTCGCAGGATAAAGCATACAGTGAATGGATGCACAAACCACAACCAACCTGTGCAGGGCCGTAAAAAGACTGCTGGGAGACAGTAAGAGGGGTCCCGGGGGCAAAGAACAGCCCCCTTCACTTATTCTCTGTAGAAAGTTCTTGGTGAGTTCAGCCAGACCCACAGAGCGTGCAGAACAATACACAAAGTTATAGCCATTCCTGGGGAAACACAAATTTGGTCAACGCAAAGGGACTGGAAAAGCGTGCCACACATCTACAAGGGGATTCAAGGAGAGGGATCCATGAAGACAGAGAAGACACGTAGAAGTAGAGTGGTATCGAGTCTCTAGCGATGTCAAATCAGAACGATATGTAAAAAGCGTCACCGGTCCTTGTGTATAAACAAAGCTGGATGGCTGTGGGACTAACCTATGGATGGCGTGGTACAGCTGGACAATTCCCTGTTGGGTCCAGTCCTTTCCAATCTGCGGTAAAATGTGGCCAAGAGCGTCAGACCTTAACGGGGGAAAATGTGTGAGTCATGGAGCATATGAGACATAGAAACAACAACAACAACAACAACAAAAAAGAGAAACGCGTGGGCAGGTCAATTCAAGATATAGGCAGAAGCCTGACACGACAAAGTCAACAGGGGGTTGCAGCGAGGGAATTAGATGTCGAGAGGGTGGTATTTAAGAGGAACACACATGCGGTACATGGATCCCGAATCTAAGAATGCTGAATTAAGGGTTTTCTAAAAACATATTCTTTCACATCTACTAAAACCAATCACTTCCATTATCCATGGCCATCACAAAGTTTTTTTGTAGTCCAAAGTAGAATCTATGTGCACAATGGCTACAGGATCTATAAGACAGGTGTACAAAACCAGATGAGTGCTTTCTAATTATGTGTGTTATAGGGGAAGTACGGTTAGCATAGGAGTTGCTACATTCAGAAGACTCGGTTATTGTTCACCTACCGGGTGACTGTGCCGTCGATGTCACTCACGATGATGCGGTCGTTGCTGTCCCACAGGTAGACCTCCGCACGAGTACGGCACGTCCCCTGAAACTTTGTACAGACGCTGAACACAACCTCGTTAGCTCCATTCCGCAGGTTCAAGCGTTTCTTGGGGGTGGGGGGGTAAAGAGACAATTAGAAGTTGAAGGCGAAAGATACATTTGGCGGTGATTTGCTACAGAAAATGGAATTGGAATCCACGGCAAAAAAATATTAAATAACAGCAAAGAATAAAGCCAAGGGATAAAGGAAAGAATCATTGAAAATCTAGTACAGCGAGAGCAGAACCAATCAAAAAGTAATGTTCTCCCTACCAATCAGAAAACAATAAGATAGTGAAATAGGGTCATAAAAGCATGATAAAGAGCTAACCAATGAGAACACACTCGGAATGTTCTCTCTCTCTTACTATTTGCTCCGACGTCAGACGTAGGGATCTCTGATACTGGGGGCGCTGGGCTGTTGTAAAGAGGGCTTCTGATTGTTCTTCTTCCTTCTCCGCCAAGCTGAAGAGGTACAGTGAAAAAAAAAGGAACAATGCTAAATAAGCGAGGGGGGGGGGGAAGAGTTAAAAGGCAGAAAAATGTGGAAGAAGTTAGAAAGGAAAAGTATTTAGAAAGACAAAAAAACCCCATAAATCCTCACCTATGTTGGCAGGAATCTTCATTCTGTTCCTCGTTGGGTTTGGACACTTGCTGTGTGAGTGGGGAGTGATGAAGAGAGTGGGGTGACTGCCAGTGGAAGTAGGAGTGGGAAATAATGAATGTGGTGGTACAGGCGGTAGGGAAATCAGAGAGAAAGGAGGTGGCCATATGGAGAACTGAGGAGCAAGCAAGAGGATCTAAACCTTAGTGTACAATCCATGTCAAAGAGGTCTTTTGATGTCTTTGACAGCTGGGCTGATTACCAAGCAAAGTCGGTAATTTGTGATCGAGAAGCAGGGTAGATGTGGTATTTAAGCTTCAGTGAGCCATGCCTGATCAGAACGCAACTCAGTGGCATTTAGAAAAAAAAATTGTGCCCCTCGGTCTCTATTTTTGCCAAATTGAGGGTATGAATGGCTCCTGGGCCACAGCTACGGAGAGTACAGGAAAGCCCGGCACCGTAGAACCCAGGACCTCATCATAATGGCATTCAACACGTCTTCCATAATCATTCTAATTACATTCATATACAGAAATATAAAGCTTAACATTCTCACCGGTTGTTTGGGGAGATTTCTTCTGCGCCAGGAAAACCACCAACCACGTGACCTTGGAGGCATCTTTTGGTGTGAAAGTTGATCAATGGCCCCCTAAGATGGCAAAGATAATTCAGTATGTAAAAATGGCAGACGGAGATTTGAAGAATACCCCCATAGGAAGTGATGTTACCTGGGGCAGCTCTCGGTTGAAGACTTGCATACACAGAATTATAGGGGCAGCAGCCGCCCAGTTGTAGAACCTAAACAGAGATGTAAGCAGAGATAGGGACATTGATACAATAAAAGGAAAAAGAACCGGTGATAAAGGAAACAAGACAGGGAGGCTCTTGCAGTGGATTTGGTTTGATGAAGGACCAATGTCCGCGGTCCACTGTCCACTTCCCCCATCTGAAACACTTTACCTATAAGCAGTACTTCAGTATAAGACTGAAAAAAATGGCAATACCAATAATTATTATAACAACAACAAGGAAAGGTTGATAGGAGTAGCATGAAATGAAAGGAGGAAGACACAGAGAGATATAGGTGAGGAAAGAAAGAAAGGAAGTCCAAGGATGAAAACGTAAGAATTCCAGAAGTGTCTCACTTGTCTTCAATCCGCACCACCAGCCTGGGGTCTTCTATGAGTGAAGGATTTTGACAGAATTCAAAGTATGATATCTGATGTTTCAGGAATATTTCTGTGTTTGGAGAAGAAGAGGACATTGCTACGTGAGAGGTACAAAAGTGACTGGAGCAGCTACAAGACACAAAGGGACAAGAGGAAAGTTCAACAGAAGACGATCAAGAGCTTCTACCACGCATTTTGGATTCCAAACATCTTAGTGGCAACCCCACCGCTTAGCTCTTCAAAATAGTTACCCATAGCAATGTCCCAGCTGTCTGTGAGGCCACCACAAAGCGACAAGGCCATAGAATTCTTCTCCTGGCATTCCAAGTTTTCCAAGTGTTCATCCAACGCTTGTTGGGAGACCTTCTGCTTGTTCGGAGGTGCTGGTGGTGGATGGGGGTCGCTGTAGGGGCAAAAGCTGGGTGAACGTCAGTCGATTTAGATCTATGCATCTAATATGTATGTGCATTCTTAATGTTCCTACTGACCTATTAGGGAAGTAGAGAGATACTTCCTGAGATTCTGGGGATAGAACTTCTTCAGGTGCTGGATTTGGAGGCCCAGTGGAAAGTTCTGATTGTGCTAGTGATGGGAGGCAGGTGAAAAACGCCAAGGGAAGCAACAGCAAAATAAAAAAAATGAAAACAAGGGTGGGATCATGTGGAGTTCAAAGTAAAAAAGACGATGGGTGACATTTTATATCTGAAATCTTGGGATCATCCGCTATACATTGAATTTGCACGTCTGTGACATTTTTACATTGTATTCTTATTTATGTTATACTAATCATTATAAATCACAGATAAAAGATATGACATAGATCTACTCACTCTCCACCAATAGCTGGCCCATCTGGTCCAACATCTCAGGTAGGTCAGGTGGATCTGCCAGAGCTTTGTGAACTTGTGAAACAGAGTTTTCTGGCCCCTTCATGGGAAGTGGATCCCTTTGTTCCAGGAGTTGTGAAGAATGGATCAGAGGGGATTCCTTGTTGGTGGGGCTAGGGGGTGCAGACTGTGACATCTGCGGTGTCAATTCCGACCGGCTCAGCTGCAGAAGCAAATAATTAAGGTGAAACAGGGAAACAAGGGCTGGAGAAACTACACATAGCCGTGGAAGATCTTTATTTTCACCTGTGGGAATCGCCCCCAGTCCCATTCCATGCTCTGTTCAGTAAAAGGTGAATTTGGGGGTCTCAGTTCCAGTTCAGAGTCACTTTTCGGTGATGGCGACCGACTGAAGGCATGCGGAGAGAGAGAAGTCAGAAGACCTTTGTTTTTTAACTACTACGCACAAACCATACCTTCAAGCACTGCAAGCTATAGTGTCATCAATTGGTACATACTATATGTGTATGTGTATGTATATATATATATATATATATGCCTTGGCATTTTACCTTAGGTGTTGAATTGGGAGCTCCTCGTCAGAGCAGGCAAAAAAATCTGTAGACTGAGATGGCGACAATTGTTCTGGGACATCACAGAATGAGAAATACATGGAATCGCTGCCATGGGATGGGAGATGAACAGTGCAAATATCAAACTTCAGCGTGGCATAAAGAAAACATTTACAGATTTGTTTTATTGTATTTGTTCCCTCGAAGGCAAACAAAATCTATTTAACCCATGGCAACTTTGCCTATAAAAATGGATAAAACTGTTCATGGCTCCAAGAAAGCTCAAATCAAGCCCTAGATCCACCTATGCTTGGGTTAACCTACATACAGTAACACTCTTCTTCATCTAAATGGATCTTGCCCCCATCCTCAGAGTAATTGAGAGAGATATACCCCCTAACATCCCACTATTATATGGCTGTTACATTGTCACATTGTCACATCCCCTAAAGGAAGGAAATGCCACCTACCCATCGTCACATCTCTAATTCACACACACACAGCGTGGAACGCACATAGTATATCAATCCTATTCTCAATACACCAAACATACATATTACTAATAATATCTCACCGAGCAGAAAATAAGTTGTCCTGGTCCTCCTCATGGGACCCAGATGACCGTTCTTCACTTATCCTCCTTGCCCTCTGTACCCATCGCTGCCTCTTTGTAGGGGTGTCTGAGGACGAGGGGAGGGCGTGGGGGTCCGCAGGTGGCATGGGAGGGTCAAAGACTGATGTTTGGTGAAGTTGGGGAGATTTCTGGGGAAGGGGAGAGCAGGTGGCAGATGGAGGGATGGCTTCTGAGCACTGTAACACAACGAGAAGAGTTCATTCATCTCCTTCTATGTAGAGTCTTTCATCGACTACTCAGTCCCATCTATTCCTTCTATGATAGGGGTGTCAAACTCCAGACGTCGAGGGTGACTTTATACAATCCAGAAGTTTTGGATAAGTCTGCACAAGCACAAACAGCTCAAGCCGTGTTTGGAATAAGGAATCCAAAAATCTTGGTCTGTCTGAAGCCTTCAAAACCTTGCTAGCTGAACATGACTAAGTATACCCTCTAGACAATGAGATACCACCCAGATACCACCCAACTCCGCAACATTTCCTATGATTCCCTTTAAACCTCCTGCACTTACCTCCTTAGTTTCCATCTCTTGCAGGAAAAAAGCTTCTCCATTCTCTCCAAGCCTCATCTGTAGGTCCACCGGCTCCCCATTCACTTCAATATCCACCTGGAGAGAGTTATCTGCAGTCAGTACATCTAAGATGTTTGACCAACCCAACAGGATACAATGGGAAGTTCTGCCTGGTCCCATTACCCGGTGATCAGAGCAACTAAGAAGTGGACTACAATAACTTATACCTAAACTGAAGACGCTTACCCCCATTTCGGCAGAGTGGAGAATTCCCAGTTTGCCAAAGCGCACGTGGAATGGAGAAGATCGGAAAGACCCGTCTGGTTGTCTAATAACCACCACATCAATGGAGCCGGAGAGAGTGGCTGGATTCACCCCGTTATACAGGTCCCTCACACGGCCTAGAACGGAGCCCGCTAACTGCCCGACGTAATTCATTCTCTGCGCGGGAAAGAGAGAGAAGGGGATCAAGAGAGAGTGTGAAAGAAGGAGAGAAGACATAACATCGGTCCACTTTTACTGCAATAATCAACTTGGTCATTCACTCGTGGCTGAAATACTGTTGTCAACAAGTACAGGAGATCACAGTAGAGAGGAAGCCTTTCCCCATCCCACCTCATTCATTGCCACATATATTATATTATTATCGTTATGCCCCAGGCGTAGCCAGGCTAGCTTTCCACCTGTAGAGAAACTACTATTTCCATGAAACCCAGCCTAGATTTGGATGGCCCCAGGCTGGCTAAGAAATGAACAGATTCATTTATATTTGACATAGAGGAGATCTTTTCTGCATTGGTGGCTCGAGCGATCTCCCCGCTTATTATTGTAATTCAGGAATAAACCGATGACGATACAGCTTCTTGTTGGAAAAGGTCTGTAACAGGACAACGTACCACTAGAAACCTGATACAATTGGTGCTGGGTTGGAAAGGATTGAGAACAGCCTGAGACATCTGCATCTGACTAACAAATTGTGGAATAAGCTATCAGGTGTCTGGATCCTGGGCCATGTCCCGGCCAGTGAGATCCACGTCCCAGCTGGTAACATCCTTTATTTAGATCTAAGAAACGTTGTTTACCTTTAACGCAGCCTGAAAACACTGGAGGATCAACAAGTGTCTTCTGTTCAAATTTCTTTATGTTTCTCCAACATAAAGGCTGCGTTAAAGGTGAACAACGTTTCTTTCCTATCTCCTCTTCCTTGTGCATATTAAAACATGGAGCTTTCACAACCTTAAGTGGGTAAATGGAACAGTTGTGTCCTTATGATGGAAGTGTGGGCTTCGTTAGACGCAGGTATGTTTGTGGCTCGAGTGGCTTATCTTGTGGAGAGAGACAGAGTAGAACTTTGCAGCAGCCAGGCCCCAGCCATCCGTCACACTGGGCAAATGGCCGGTAGGCTGTTGGCTAACAGCGTTCCAGACTCTCCTGATCTGCTGCTCTATAGATTGGGCAGACTGGGTGCTGCTGTATGAGACCACTGGCTGAATATCCACGGCCGCATGCTGCGTGGCCATAAAACCAGCTATCATATGTTTTAATGTGCATATAATAGCTGGAGTACACCTTAAAATCAATGAGTTTTCTTTAAAGTATCCTCACCAATTGAACTATACATTATGTCGGTCCTTGTTGGAAAAATGTTCCAGTCTTAAACCCCAACTCTCCTTCAAGCTCTTCTGTAGGCTCTCCCGTTTAGTGAATACGTACAGTAACATTGCACTGCTGTCATCTAGTGGTAGAACTAGTGATTAAAAAAAGCTATGATCATGTGCTTATATGCTGTAAAGGGATACATTCTGCAAAAACGAACGAATGAATGAATGAATGAATGAATAAAAACAAAACTCTGATTGCTCAACTTTAGTTCTACCTATGACTTTTTGAGCTTGATTATTTTTACAGCCAGAACCCAAAAGACTTAAGACACCGAAGGGTCCCGTGATGATGCTTAAAATCGATCGAATGAATGGTCCCCTCGGGAATACAGCATGACAATGAGACGTTTAAAGATGTTGATGTTAATGCATCACTGGGTTTATGCTGAGGTTTGAGCTCTGGGCATTGGTACATGATGGTCATCACTTTAAGACTAGCGACCACCAAATGCCATACAAGCCGCCACCAGCTGGAAATGTCCATACTCAGGCAACTTGTGGCTGGGTGTATTTAGTCTGTGGCCACATTCTGCAGACCCAATCTGCCTCTAGTATGGGTTACTGCCTTACACAGTATGGGTAACAATTGGGCTCTAGCAGCCATCGGGCCGCCGGGCATCTGACCAGAGTGCCACATGGTCAGTCTGGGCCTGAAGGCTACTCCGGCGTGCTGGTGAATGGCTGAAACACACTGGTTTGTAAATAAGTGAAAATGCATAGTGAAGTCAGCGAGTTAAAATGGTAAGCTTTCCTGCCAACTGCCTGCCTGGTTTACTGAACTCCCGACACCAAAGTGAAGTCAACATGTTTTGTGCAAATCATAAAATAATAGCAATTAACAAATCAAATTGTAACTGGAGTCTAATGTCAACACAAAGGAGTTGCAAATTGTTGCAAATATCATTCAAAATGACATCATAATGCAAATCATCTGCAGCAAAACAGATGCCATAATATTTAACTTCCAAATGACATACAGTTTAAAAATAATGCACGAGAAACAATTCAGACAAACAATAACACGCAACATATGATCAAATAGCACCCCTTTCTATTGTGAATATATATAAACCAGCCACATCATTATGACCACCTGCCTAATATTGTGTAGGGCCCCCTTTTGCCAGCCGCCATAGCAGCCCTGACCCGTTGAGGCACGGACTCCGCAAGACCTCTGAAGGTGCTGTTATCAGCAGATCCTTTTGGTCCTGTAAGAGTCTCAAAGGATTATAGGCATTTGTGCTCTGCACAGAGACTACAACACCTATAATGCCAAGTAGACATCATGTGATATACCGGCAGCCAATCAGTTTTGGAGACCTGTTCAGCCTAGGGTGACCACATTTTATTTCTGCAATTCAGGGACACACTATAAAGAGGATGAGATCACATGTATATATATATATTATATATATATCATATACATACTGATTCACATGGGCACACAGTCACGTACACATAAAATGCCTTTTATATTAATTATTAGGACGCCTTGGGAACCATGTTGATTTCAGATTTAATAATATATTTATATAATATACAGTACATACATTCATTACCAGATATGAGCAGTTTGAGAAAAATTAACCCCTCTATTGTCAGACACGAGCAGTTTCAAAGCATTATCCCCTCTATTACATTACACACACAGTCACAGAATTCTCATTCTGACATTGAGGCTGCCCAGGACCCGCTAGTTAAAGTTCGATCGCGGGACTGTCCCGCGCAGTCCACGACACGTGGTCACCCTAGTTCTGCCTTATTTTTAGGAGGAACTTAGTGCTCCTGAATTTATGAACGCCACTACAAGGACATGAAGTCTGCCATGAAGAAGATAAAGTGTAGCAAATGTATATCTTTCTGTCTCTTGGTTGTAGTCACCTACAGATTTATATGTTTCTATTTCTGGTACTTGCATTGACTTTTGGGTTACATTACAGTTTATGGGTAGCTTTCGCAACATCGCCACCTGCTGTACAGCGGTCTGAACACTAGAGGGAGCTGTAATCTGGTGATCGTTGAGACCTTTAACACCCAAGGATCTGGCTGTGAATGATAGCAATGAGCTAAGATCTCTGCCCAAATAGATGGACATTTAGTTTGTGTACTAATCTTATCTGTGCTGTTTCATTGACCTCTACTCCAAAATTCCTATCATTCCTATTATCTAATTATTGTCCATCCTGTCTGGTTGGGACTGTCCTCTTAAAACCACTTTCATGGCGATGACTCTGCATATGATACAACCCCATCACTGTCTGAGCCGGTCCTGATAATCTGCAGTCAGGGGGTCTCTGTACCTTAGATACAAACCCAGCGCTGTCTGAGTCGGTCCTGATAATCAGCAGTTAGGGGACCCTGTACATTAAATACAAACCCAACACTGCCTGAGCCGGTCCTGATAATCTGCAGTCTGGGGGTCTCTGTACATTACATACAAACCCAGCGCTGTCTAAGCCGGTCCTGATAATCTGCAGTCAGGGGGTCTCTGTACATTAGATACAAACCCAGCGCTGTCTAAGCCTGTTCTCATTCATTAGTCACGATCTCTTTGTCCTATTAAGAACTTTAGAAGCTGGAATACACCCATGGGTGCAGATATTCTTTGCATTCATGAGACACTGGAATACACCCATGGGTGCAGATATTCTTTGCATACGTGAGATAACCCCCCCCCAGTTAATCATTAAGCGCTAGACAAACAATGCTGGCGAATCGCGTGGTCCAGGGTGGAAATAACTAAAGTGAAAGCACCCTAAAAGCTCGCCGCCACACCCCAAGTCCCCACAACACTGCAGGCTTACCTTGAAGCGATCCCTTATACTCTGCCCTGTCAGCTCCTTCCTGGGTCCCACCCTCTACCTTTTGCTGGTGATCTCACCTGGGTCACTCCCACTCCACTCAATACCGGAAGGGATTCTCGGAGACGCAGGTAAGGGGCTGGGGGCATAAGACCAAAAAACATTCAGGTATTTCAGGCAGGTTGAGTTTGGGAATGTCGGCCACCTAACGGACGTTCCCTCTAAGGTGACCAATCCAGCAGGGGAGATAGAAAGAGTCTGCCTTTCCTGTATACATCAGTAATTCCCATTATATACCGGCACACCCCCATTAATGTATGTTCCTCTATACATCCCCCAGAATGCACCTAGATCTACTATAACTGCTTCTATTTACTAATGTGCATGGAGTGTTGTTGATCCATGGGTGCTTTTATTTACTACTGTTTATGTTTACAGCTATATTCTATATAGGTGCTTGCTGCGCATAGATTGTGTCATGGAGACCTCGTTGTGTACTGGTCTGAGATCACACAGTTATTGATACATAAAGGGATTTAACAAACTACAGGAGGGGAGTTTATTTTCAAAAGAGGTCATTATCGAAAACTAGATGGCCAGGGAGCTCTAAGTAGTGGTAGATAAGTGGAACAACATCCCGGCACAAGTGGTAGAGGCTAATACAATGGGGAGGGGAAATGAAAAATGCAAGGGATAGGCGTAAAGATATCCTGAATTATATACGAGGCCGAGGACCGATTAAGGTTTGAATCTTTACAGCGGAGTAGACGGGCCGAAGGGGTCCGATCTGCCGTCAGATTCCTGGTCGCTCTGTACCGCCTTATAGAGTAGTGCCCTCCATGGGTGCGTCTGATTCCTTCTACACACCCGTCCCCCTGCGCCCTCATACAGCTGTGCTCACCCCTCTCCCCATCTTTCACACACACTAACACTTCACACACACTAACACTTCACACACACACACGCACACACACGCACACACACGCTAACACTTCACACAACCAGCAACCCCTTATAAGGCTTGTGGACCCTGGTCCCTGTTGTGTACAGCCTTGTATAGAGGGATCCCTGTACACTGTCAGGCGGAGGGGCCGACCGCTATATAAGGCAGAATGTGGTGTGTTTGGGTTTTTGATCGGTGTCTCCCACCGTTTCCTCGTCCTCCTCAAATTCCTTTTCCTTCTATGGCCAAATCCCAAGCGGGAGGGAAGGCTGGGGGCTGGGGGGGAGCCGTCCCCTATTGGCTGCTCTCCTCCTCTGATTTTAGGACCCTGGGAAGGTTCCCGCAGACTCTCCCTGTGTCTTGAGAGGCAAAGGAGATCTCCGAAGTCCACCTTTACTCCTGAGCAGGTAAGAGGGTCGGCGGCGTCACCCACTTCTTACGCTTTGACTGCACTCCACACGCCAGCCGCTCTCCCCTATCTATCCTGAACCTCGCACGCGGGGCGATCTTTAAACTTTCTGCATGTTCTTTTTTTTCATAAATACCTTGAATGCTTTTAAATTTTCTTAACCGTCTCACTGCCGAGGGGTTAAACAGCACAATTTAGTTAGCGTACCCCCCATACTTTAACAGATGCTATCTTATTAGCGCTTGAGGAGTTTGCGATACCTTTTAGTGGTCCAAATATTAAAATTGCATAACCTTTCAAGACCTCAAAGGTCCCCCGTAAAGAAGGAACCCCCGAGGTCTCACTAAACGATATCAGACTTCCAATGGTCCTCCCATTCTGTAAAACACTGTAATTCTAACATCAATTCTAATCCCGTTAAACATGTATCTGATGCTCCTTGGAATTACAACACAGCCTCGGACCTGCGCCATTGGAATATTATTATTATTGTTATCTTTTATTATTATTATCTTGTATTTATGCAGCGCTTAATATAAATACAGACTTTACAATTATAATATTTACCTCCAGGAATTAGACCCACAACCCACGTATCTCAAAACTACACTGGAATGTTAAGGACTTTGCCTTAAATGATACAAAGTTGCATTGAAGACATCATATTATTCTTATAATTATTATTCTTCTTATTATTATTAAGAATATTGTTATATTTTGTATTATTAGTTTTTTATTATATATTATTGTTTTTATATTTATTATTATTATTGTTATTTTGTATCTTTATTATTATTTTAAATTAAGTATTGTAAGTGACCCCTACAATTATTGTCGTCGACAAATTGCAGCTTCAATTATTGTAGCATTCTTGTGATCGGGCAGGTGTTGGCTAGGGATCATGAGAGTTGTAGTTCAAGGGTTGGGGGTCTAATGGTTTACTATGGATCCTTGCGAAGATAGAATGGGGGAAGCCCTGCTAGCGTGACACCAAGCATGTTATATCACAGGGAATCATCACGTTTATGCCTACATGACCATTGGAACATGTTGGAAAATGACCTTTAGCTGGGAAGATCTGGTTTAGGAGATTAGAATGGCCTCTCTCTCGCATGCCTCCCAACTGTCCTGCTCTGCACAGTACAGTCCTGATTTTGCCACCTTTTCCCGCTGTCTTGCCGAGCTCTGCTTCTGTCTTCAGGGAAGGGCCGCTTCTCCAGCAGAGTTAGCACCACAGGAGTTATAGTCACGGGGCTGTATGTTGCACAGACGTGTTACAAAGGGGACGTGACACTTTGTCCCGTGTCCATAAAACATTTTATTGTATAGTTAACCCAATAGTTACTGTCCCGATTTTCAGTGTCAGGTGCATAATGCGCATGCGCAGTAGCGTTCTACCTCTTAGGCTTACTCAACATATAGGACTTAACTTCAGAATCACCCTTTAAAAAATATATCCCCTTTACATTAACCATGCATTATGCAGGGCCAATGCAGTCCATCTTACAGGGCCCTTCATAATGTATAGTTAATGCTGTGAGTTTCGGCTCCCCTGTGGTTCACTGTTTAGTGAATAAACCCCTACAGTACACGATGAAGAGATCTGCCCCCCATCTCTTTGGAAATGTCATATTGTTCCCTAAATAGCATCGCCGAGCAGCTGTTCCCTGTGACTAATATGGAAATATTCAGAACTTTGAGCCTCGCGAGAAGCAAAACAGATCTGAATCTGGTCATTCCTATTACTGACAGGCAGCCAGATCTACTCTATTGCCACGCTTGTGAGATGACCAACAAGTGCTGCCCCCTGCAGTATGCCGGAGGTAAAACCTTGTGGCAGGGAATCCGCTATACATCCCACTTACTGCAGGGGGCAGCACTTTACATGGACTGGTCAGCAATATGAGAATCAAATGTATGTCCTGGAATAATGGCCAGTGTGGTCACCCTACTTATATTGTGCACAGATACACATTCTCACGCCTCCTTCATACTTCTCATGCACGCCCATTGCATTTCTCTTGCACGCTCATTCTTCCACTCTTCTCTGTTGCATTCATTCATCCACTTTCCAACCAATAGAAATCCTGTGGCTGCACCAAGCTGTGCAGACAAAATAATTAGAATTCTTTCATTCATACACATTAAATCTCTTCTTTTTTATTGGCGAAACACCCTTTTCTGTGTATTATATGATGAGCCGCAGTTTAGTGAGAGAACCAAGGGGGAACAGCCTTCCAGTAGAAGGGGTAGAGGTTAATCAAGCAGTTTAAACATGCAGCGGATAGACATACGGCTCAATCAAGGATGAGACCGAGGAGTCTTTACAGCAGGAAGAATGGGCAGACTAGATGGGGCCGAATGGCTCTGATCTGCCGTCACATTCTATGTTCAACTATCCACTCCAGAATCTCAAGTTCCTGCTCGCTTATTATTATAATTTATTTATATAGCGCCAACAATTCCTGCAGCACTTCTTACAGTCCCTACATTCAAAGAACTGACAGACTAAGACAAACAGATCCATTACGGGAAAAACAGCCCGAGACTTTGCCCGTCTGCCTCCAGCAACTTCGGGTTCCTAAACAACGTTTTTAACATGTTTGAGAAATCCTAAATATCTGGCGATTTGCAGCCTCCGAAAGCAGAGACGGACGGCGTTTATTATTTCAAATATTTACATCTACCTCCTGCGTGATATAGCCTTTAAAGGGAAAGTCCCGCTTCTCTAGCAATTTAGAGAATTGCTTTAACATAGATAACTGGAACGTCCTGTAAAACTTGATATTGATACTCTTTTACTCACACTCTGTGCCTTTCTCACCCACTTGCATCCCGTTAGACACGCTAACACCTAGGTGAGAAATGAATTTACGCGCAGTTGCGTCCATTTAGGTTATATGTAGCGTCATTGCGGATTCCTGGGAATTTTATCCTCTTTCGATCATAATTGCGACATTTATACTGAAATCAACCCATTTTATTGGCTTGTAGAATTCGAATTGCATTCCCGGATTGTAATTTCTGATTATGCTGATCAACGACCATTAGGTGGTAATTAGAAACAGATCCCCAACGCTGAAGCATGACTTGGCCAAAGTGCTAATTGCGAGCAATCAACAGGAACATTTCCTTGGTTTCCATGGTGATTGCTTCCCTTTATCACTTTGCCACACAATTGATCTGGATATATGTAGCCCTTTCTTTATTCTTCTGAGGAGCTATTTGCATGTGTAGGAGAACTCAGCTGAGATAACACTGAATGTCTTGGCTTGCTTGTTAATGATCTATTTTGAAGAGTTTCATACAAATGGACATCAGATGTCCGAAAAAGGCCAAGACTTAGTATTTTACTCGGATAGTGATGGGTTCATGGTGAATCCACCATTATAAAAGTGTAGGATGGTTCAAGCATTATCTTATGGAACCTTAGCTGGTCTAATACTTCTTTAATACTTACTGTGTAATAAGCTGGTTTCTCCTCTTTCCAAACTGTCTGCTCTTCAACAGATCCCCCAACAACCGCCACCATGTCCAGCAAGAAGACCAAGGCAAAGACCACCAAGAAACGTCCTCAGAGGGCGACATCCAACGTGTTCGCCATGTTTGACCAGTCTCAGATTCAGGAGTTTAAAGAGGCCTTCAACATGATTGACCAAAACAGGGACGGATTCATCGACAAGGAGGATCTCCATGATATGCTGGCTTCTATGGGTAAGAACAGACCTACATTGAGTAGAAAACATAGGGCTTTATAAAGCAGGATACTGTGGGATAATTGGGAACTCACCAACATGACCATGCATTACTTAGGGTCAATCCACGCAAGGTTCTCTTGGAAGAAGGGCTTAGCTGAGCCAACATAAGGCATAGTGCAGTTAGATAGGTCACCACCAAGAAATCTCATCAATCATACACTATACAGGGCCAACCAACTCGTCTCGCAGGAAAGTTTATTGTGTAGGTCCAGTTCTAAGGAAGGATTTTCAAACACTGAACCTTTAGAATGCGTAAGGATATCTTCTACAAAACAAGGCACATCATGTCTGACATATAAGTTTTATTCTGGGTCCTCCAGGTAAGAACCCTTCTGACGAGTACTTGGAAGGGATGATGAGCGAGGCTCCCGGCCCTATTAACTTCACCATGTTCTTAACCATGTTTGGAGAGAAACTGAACGGAACAGACCCTGAGGATGTGATCAGGAACGCATTTGCCTGCTTCGACGAAGAGTGCACAGGTATGAAACATTTCAAAATGTGGAACGCAAGTGGGTAATAGAATCTAGGGAAATACAGACCTCAGAATCTTGGGTTTTAGACAAACTTGGGTTCCACTGGGAATTTGTTTGCATTCACTACTTTAAACGGCTTTATTCTGGACTCCATTCCTGTCTTGCTTTCCACCTTCTTCCTCTCCTTGCCCACTCTTCCATCAAACCTGCCTGTTTTCTCGCAAATGAAGGTTTCATCAATGAAGACCACTTGAGGGAGCTTCTCACTACGATGGGAGACCGATTCACAGACGAAGAGGTGGATGAGATGTACAGAGAGGCCCCCATCGACAAGAAGGGCAACTTCAATTACGTGGAATTCACCCGCATCCTGAAACACGGAGCCAAGGATAAGGACGACTAGAATGTTTATGGGGAATGTGAAGGATGGTGGAGTCTTACGGCGGCAAAACGTGGAAGTAATTGTGATGGGAACAGTAGCACGTTCCTTCCTTGTTTTGCATCTGAAGGCTAAAGGCTTGCTAGCAAAAAAAAATCCCACCAAAACAGTAGGGGCCATATTTAAAACACTCAAAATGATGAGGTTATGGTATGTTAGAGGGAAGTGTCCAATCACAATCCAACACAAGGGTCTTCTGATTTTTAAGACCAAGCACCATCATAGCCAAGAAGATGTTTGAAGATGTCCATACTGGCTAATCGCATATATATATAAATATATATATCCCACACACAAGGTCTTAATAACTTTACTTGGGGTGGGGGGGCTGTAGTGTTGGTGCCTACAGCCTCGACGATTTGCCTCTTTGTTAAAGTAATAATTCCTCTGACCTCAGCTCCTTAGATGTGAAAAGTCTTAATAATATATAAACATGAATAAATAAATAAATTTACTATGGAAGTGTGTGTGAAAGTAATTAAGGTTTTAAAACTATTTTTTTTCGAGTATCTGACATATATTTTACACATTTAATATTTCTTCCGTCGCCAAGATTACATAATTTACACTTTTTCCACCCAGTGAATTGTATTTCCAACTGGAGTGGCAAATCAGGTGAGTATCGGGTGCAGATGGCCAGTGGCCCTACTGCCCCAAACAACCTCAACGGACATTAATGCTGGGGAGGAGTGCATATACATTGAAGTGCATGTAAGGAATTGCGTGTTCCTTTAAATTTCTCGGTAGAGGGATGGAACAGTCTCCCAGCAGAAGTGGTAGAGGCTAACACAAGACCAAAGACTGATTAAGGTTCGAGTGGGACAAATGGGACAAATGGGTCTGATCTGCCACCAGATTCCATGTTTTTATGTCCACAAAATTTACTTTTCCACTAATGGAAGTCGGTATCGCTCTATGCATTGGTCCTCGTAGATCCAATATTCCTACTTTTATGCGCTTCTATCCCTAGTGCAGTTCTAAAAATGGCCACTAAGGGTCAAAAGCAACAAAGGATGGGCTAATTGTTCCGATGAGCGGAACATTCCTTTGGCCGCTATTGTGATGTCACTACATTTAACTTTGCACCAGAATCTTTTTTTTTTTTATAATAAATATTGTTTGGACCAAATAATGATAAAAAGTGATTCTAATGCAAAGTTTTAAAAGTGGTCTTATCACCATAGAAACAAAATGAAACAGGCAGCGGTGACATGATAACACAAACTTTGCACTTTTTTGATAGACCTTGGTGGGATGAGGGGTAAACCTGAATGTCAGGAAGGAGGAACGGTTTCGCCCTGTTAATGGAATGGGTTAATAATCAGCATGTTAATTTAATCAGCGACCTCTTCAAGGGGGGTGAGGAATGCAAAGAGGTAGTGATTGTCTTTCCAAATCTCTGCCATCTCCATTCAAAAGGGTGGTGGCTACAGACAAAATGTGTGAATGTCCATCCTTAGTCATCCAGGTACTAAGCGGTGGGGGAGGGGAAGCCGTTTGGATCTAAACCACTCCAAATGCTAATATCAAACAATACATTGCAGAGGGACTTATTTTCAGTATGGTCCTCCTCTGATCCAGGTTCCAGTTTAGGACAAGCTGGCAAACACTATAGATGAAGGACAACCTAACTAGTGATTTCTGTGTTCTCCGTGTTCACCATAGTGCATATGGGACATCGGCGAACAAGCAAGGGGCCTAAGCTTAAAGAACAATGAGTGACTAGATTGGGTGACCCGGTTCCTTTTGTTTGGGAAAATCACCCCAACCTAGCAGCACATAATCAACCTAAACACGTATATGTACATAAACACGTAGATACTGGTGATTACAAAGTGGCCCCATCATCCCAGTTGCCTGCCAGCCAGTGTGCCAGATGGCCAGTATGGGCATGGATTGATAGATAAAACAGACATTTGTAAGCACATTAAGGGTTATCAATAAAGGACAAAGTTTGAAATGTGGAGTAGTCACCATGGAAACCAATATTTTCTGGTTGATTGCTCCAATGTTTGCCCCAGAACTTGTCTTATTATGACCCTGTGATATTTGCCATGTTCTCTACTCTGAAATATCTCCTTCTTCCTGTGTAACAGTCTCCAAATCTCCTGCCCCCAGCCCCCTCTTCCTTTCCTGCCTATTTCCCCATCTACCACGCTTCCATCCAGTCCACTTTTATCTGCCCTGCCCTATTCTGCCCCCCACCCCAGTGGTTTATCTGTTCTCCTTCATCCTAACCAGAAACTGTTCCCATTTGATCTTGAATGAAACGATTTTGGGCTATGGCTTTATATTTGTTCCGTGATAAGCCTGGGAGATACTACAGATTCCAAAACCCAGTAGAGATTCATCATGGACCCAGCAGCTGCACGTTCTGCCGATTATTATATTATTGTTTTATATAGCTCCATCATATTCTGTAGAGCCGTACAATGTACCATTAGATAAGGTTGATTCCTTTTATTGGAACACCATAAAAAAAAGTTATGTTACAGAAGCTTTTAGGATTTTAGGAGTCTCTTGATTGCCAGTTTTGGCTAGTTTCAGGTTTTAATCCATGCCAACGAAACTAAAGCCTGTTTAACGTGTTTGGGGCAGATGCCAGAGGAACAGAGGAACACCATACCAACATGCAACCAGGGCGGACCTTTGGCAGGGTCACCCCAGTCTGAGAAACTGGTTTTTACAGACAACCTGGTAACTTAGGGTAACAGTAACAGTAAATTTCTCGGTAGAGGGATGGAACAGTCTCCCAGCAGAAGTGGTAGAGGCTAACACAAGACCAAAGACTGATTAAGGTTCGAGTGGGACAAATGGGACTAAATGGGACAAATGGGTCTGATCTGCCACCAGATTCCATGTTTCTATGTCCACAAAATGTACTTTTCCACTAATGGAACGGTAACATTTGAAGTACATCGGTGTCTTTTCCTGGAACCCATGTAGAAATTCACATGGGCTCCTCAGCATCCTTCAGGCCTTGGTGTGCCTGGGACATCAGTGAAGAAGTGTGGTGCCTACAAGTACTCAGATGAGAGATGACCTTAAACTGACTGAAGTAGCACCCTTGTGTCATAAAATAAGCCGAACGGAGGCCGAGGACAGCAGGTCCTGGGAGAGAACGTCACGTTGGTTGCCCCTTTGGGTAATAACTACGGCTCTGTGGTGCAACGCTGCTCAATGGGCTGGTAATAAGGGCAATATTGGATCTCTCCAACAGGCCCACTTACACCATGTGCTGAGCCATATGATGTCATACCCCAGCGCGCCAACCCAAAAGAAAAACTCCCCCAGAAGTTTTTCCATGAGTCCAAAAAGAAAAGTTTGTGAAAAGTAGCAAAGAGAAGCATGAAGGGTGTGATCCTGCTTTCACAAGTCAAAAGGAGCAGAGATGAATGGCCATTTGGGGGGGGTCACAAAATGTAGCCAGTGGCTACAGGAAGTTCTGTGCCTGGATGGCAGATAGGATGTTATCATCGCCAGTGTCGGATTTCACATGCACTCTGCACCAAGGGCCAGCATATAATGGGAGTGGGGGCCGGGGCGAGAATGTGTTTGTCAAAGGAATTTTTGAGTCTTGATCCTCTAACTGGTGTAAACAGGTCAGCTAAGGGGGTGGAGGGGCAAATGATTACCCCTAAGGGGGGGAGGAAAAAGCCTTAACTCATGTAATTCCAGAGTGTAGCAATTACAAGAAGCCCTTTTTTCCCTAAAATAATGGTAATTTTTTTTAAAAAAAAAACATCTTTAGTATGATCTAGGCACAATTTTGGCCACAGATAGCAGAATTTCAATTATATGAAAACCATATGTTTTATTGTATATCACGCATTCTAAAAGTACCTTTAGTTTATGGGGTTTCGGTCATCGCAAAAATCTATACGTCAACAACGGTCAAGGTTTGCCCTGATTGCCAATCTCCATGAACTACATTAACTACAACTGCATCTTCCCAAAAATATTCTGCGTATCCTGAAAAAATAATTATTTTTTTTTAATGAATAAAAATATAGAAATATATTATGTAATGTATAATGCATGTATGTTTAATGTATTTTATCATGGGAAACATGGTCCTTAATAATAATTGATATATAATATATATATATAATATATTATATATATTATATATATATAGTATAAATACAGTTCAATGCATGTATCAGGCATGCCATTGGCTGGTCTCATGCTGTATGTACAAAGGGATGTTTCTGACCCAGATAAGTTTGTTCCTCCCCAGTACCATACAGCACAGGGGGCTCTTCCCATTCACACCACTCAGACCCATTTAATTAACCTTAATGACATGCAGAATGTCCCACTTTTAAGTCAATCAGAAGTGACAGAAACCTGAGCTCCCATCACACTCAGCCAATCAGGACCCTTTTTTCAAATCTTGCCCCTCCCATGTCACAGTGGATAGGAGGGGGCTTTTATCTGTCAGACTTTGGCAGCTATTTCAAGTAATTTGGTGTTATTTTGGGGGTTTTCAGTTAAAGCATCCCAGAGACAAATCTTCTCACCTGCAGACAGGTAATCAGGATACAGGTACCCCCTGCAAAGGTCAAATGGACCCCAAGGCTGGCCAAGTTGAAGGTATGTTATACCAATGACCATGTGGTGTGGGATGGAAGTATAAGAGATAACACATAATGAGGGGAGAGTAATTTACTGTTGGTGGTCCCAATACTTTATGCACTCTCATTACTCCTAGCCAACCTTAAGTAAGCATCTGTAGGTCACAGGTATGCATTGGTGGTATAAATAGAGAATCTCTCTATATTGGTGGTCTAGACACAATAACTCTGGGAAGGGCAGGAACTTTATTGAGTATATAAAAGCCACATGTGTTTTCTCTAAAGAAATCTCAAGAAACTAACAGTTATTTGGGAAATTTGTCTGACTGTCCCTTTAAATTTTTTTTGGGGGGGATGCGGTCCCTTTAAACACTCTCAAAGTTTAGTTTCTGAAGTGACAGCTGGGGAGTGGGGAGAGCAGAGGGGTTCAGGGAGCTCCAGTTCGCAAAATGTGTCTTAGAGGGGGTGGGGGGTGGAGAATTTGGGGGGTACACTTACCCACCCCTCCTCTCACCCCCAAGAGCTGACTATCTTCATACATGGATGCTGTCAGTAAGTAGACCATGGCTTTGTATGTTGATAGAGAAATCATGGAGAGGGGGGAGTGCTTTTGGGAAGTGTGATCCGCACGTAGCCACTGCCACCCCATGTGCTCCGCTGGTGTCTTTGTTTCACAAATATGCATTTTACCCGAAATCCCTTCATTCTCACTTTTTCCATTTTTTTCCTCCCCACAATTGTCTAAAGCTGCGATTTTCTGCTACCATTCAGGATTTTTTAACTTTAATTTATTTTATTTTTAACTTAAACTTAAACTTAAATTTTAACCCTTGAATGTAACTGCATTTTAGTTTGTACAAAAAAAATGTAAAAAAATATATATATATTTTTTTTAAAATAAAACGAATATAAAATATAATTTGAATGTAATGGATGGGGGTTCTTTTTCTTGATCCTGTAGCCAAATGGGCAGAAGGAGTGAAGATCTTGCACGTACACAGCCTTCCTCCTCCCATCAGTGTTTCTTTAAGATGGGGAGGGGGGACCATTTGCTGTAGAATTAGTGGAATGGACATGTTTTAGAGGGAGAAGCCATTTATTTGCATTCCAAAAGTTAAAGGGCTGGGGGTTGTTCCCCTTCTTAGTGTCTAAATAGCATTATTCTGGATTAGTGATACCTTTAGCTTTGTTGTCAGTAATTAGGTAGAGTGTTTATTATGTTGTGAGTGATATTTGTTATAATGTAACCAACTGCTGACCATCATTGTTACATTGAAACAAATGTCACTGGGGTGGGGGTTTCACTAGAACTGGCCAGTTTTTAGTTGTATTTATTACTGATATCAGATTAAAAATAAATTTTGTAAAGTATTTTTTTTTTTATCATTTGCAGTTTTTGCATAATATAATGTTTTCTGACAGCTGCATATTAGCAATTTGAATAATAGAATAGCTCGGTCTTAATTACTACATTACTGTAAACACCACTGGGGTTTCTGCTCCAAGAGATTTTTTTCACCTTTAAAAGCTGTGTATATATATATATATATATATCTATATTAGTATTGGTTTTGAATGAATTATTCCATACCTCTGGCAATAATAGTTATAGGTTATCTTTGCTGTTAGCACAATGTGTTTTGTGGTCTTTTTTGAGGTTCACCCCTTTAAACAAATTACAATACAAAACATTAAAATTAACAGATATGATTAGTTTAAATACCGTAGATCGGCCATGTTTTTTCATGAAACAATCCATTTATGGTCATTTAATGGTCACTGATTGCATGGAAATGATAGATTCTAACATTTTATACCCCCATGTTTGTAGACCATCTCCACTTGAAGTGCCATAAAAGCTTTCCAGACAGAAATGGCAAAAGGAAACGGCGTGGAAACCTCCCTAAAAAGTCTGTGAACATCCTGCGGGACTGGCTGTCTAACCATCGTCTAAGCGCCTACCCAACCGAGGAGGAGAAACGACATCTGGCCAAGGAGACCAATCTCACCATGCTACAGGTGAGAACATTCAGCTCTCTGTGCATTATGCATGTCCACCTTAAAAGGGACAATAAGGCCAATTCTTTGACGTGTCTGTAACACTCTACCTCTTGGGCCCACCACCTTCGAGTTTCTTGCATCTTAGTGTTTTTAGTTGGTAAGTCCTTCTACTCGAAAAGAGTGCCCCCTAGTGGCTGTGCACTTGCATGCATAATATAGTGTTTGACCACTAAAAGTAATGATGCTCAATTATCCCTCCCGTTTAAAGACGCATTACACTTGATGTAAGTAAGCCTTCACTCAGTTTACATGTTCTGGAGTATGGCAGCGCATGTCAAATAACCAGTTTCTGTCTCTTTGTATCTTTTGTAGATCTGTAACTGGTTCATTAATGCCCGCCGACGGATCTTACCCGAAATGCTCATGACTCAAGGGATAAACCCTAACTTGCTTGGCTTTGGCCGTAAAGGAACGAAGAAGAGGAGCCCACCACCATCTCCAGCGTCTAGAGTTCTGGTTACGGCTTCTCTGCCCACCACAATCGTTTCGGCCGTCCCTCTGGTGTATTCCATGTCTCAGCCTTTTCCCGCGTTAGCCACGCTCAGTTCTGATCTGCTGTTGCAGCGCGTCATACCGACCATCAAGGCGGAAGAGGGTGGTCAGTCTGTGCTGCTATCTCAACATGTCAGAAGCTCTACAAGTGAGGTTCAAATCACGCCAGCCAAGCCTCTTTCCCACCAAATCCTCTTTAATCCAGAAGAAAAAGTTAGTAAATTGCATATCTTGGCTCACGTGGCCTCCCAGTGTATGGAAGAGATGAAATCAGAGGAGGCTAAAAGGGAGGCTGCCAGCTCTGCGCTCAGCTCTCTCTACAACACAGAGTCCTCTCCTTCCAAATAACCCAACTTTTAGGTGTCTCCTATTCCTAACTTTCACCAAGTTACGTGGACAACTTGTGGACCTCCTTCTTTGGTTATGGAGCATTGAGATCAGATGCTACGATGAAAGATGACCTAAATGTGGCCTCCACCCAGCGTTCTTGACCTAAAACTGTGACCTAAAGACGGTAATATTAGGCTGGACGGAGCGTGAGGTTTTAAAGGAGGCACATGCCGGTCAAAAATATCCAGTATTTGTTTACATGAAAAGACATTTACCTGCCCTTTGCCCGCATTGCTTGGCATGAGTAGAAATAACCCAAATGGCATTTGTGACATGAAGCACCTTGGGACACTATTGGTGGGTTTGTTCAATTTTTGACTATTTCGGGGTGAAATAGAGTTCTCTGAAAGGACGCAGACCCGCCCTTTGCACTTTATAGGCCTAGATGGCCAGACTTACACAGGAATACAGGGAGTACTGGGTACAATGGTTTCAGAGATGGTAAAACTGGCACAAAAGCCACCCTGATGTACTCGGTATCACTTTATACTGCTGCCTTGTTTATTACCCGTGGATGAATCGAGCTCCCTTATACACACTGTTTACATTGCTCTCTGAGCCCTTCAAATGTATAAAATGACATCATAACACGGGCAGATCGATCAGCCGGGCCACTGCCCGATATGACACGGATATTATGAAAATCCTGAATTAGAATTTAGAGCTTCTTGTTTGAGTTCTACCATGCGGCCGACGGATGGAGCAATAACTTCCTAAATCACCATCCTTGTTTACTTCTACAGCCTGTGTTCGGATGACTCTCAGTGGGGTGTATTCGCTAAGAGGTGCGTTGTCCGGAGAGTTGCGGTTTCAAGGCTATTACAAGGCGGTTTGTCCCGCAAGAACGTCTGAGCTGGCCTTGTATAGTCAAATATGAATTATACATCATACAGGGCCAGCCAAGCTCTTTCTTGCAGCACAGGCTCCCTGAGATTGTCTCTTCATAATGAAGTCAAGGAGCACACACACCTCTCCTACAAACTCTCCCTTTAGTGAATAGATGAAATGTAAATATGAGATAATATGGAGTTCGGGAGCTTTGTGTACATGCAGGATCTTTGTTTAGTGGGGATTTAATGATTTTCACTGATGATGTTATTAAGCCATTTGAGGCCGCTTGCCGAGAAGCTCAAGACGTAAGACCCTGACAGTATATAAACCTATAGGGGTTATCTACGATGAAACAGCCTGTTTCTACAGTGTTTCACGGGACATTATAGACGCCGTTCTGACAAAATGTGACAAACTCCAGAAGAGATTATCTGGAGCTTCTCTTCCTGACGCTTTCTGAGCTCAGAGCTGCCGCAAGACAGAAAATGTGCAACAGAGATGAGGGCCCCCCGTCCTGTTAGCAGGAAACTTGCACATTAAGCTCGGACGGACAGTTTAAATGAATATTTTTTTTGTAACCTTGTTATATGTCTGTTTTTATACAAACTTTTTTTTTTCATTTAACCTTAGAGCTTCGATCAGAAAATGCATTTTTTTAAAAAAAGGAAAATTTTGGTATCAGAAATGTAGCTTTTTTTATTGGTCTAAAGCAGAATATTTTTTAGTATTTAGACAGTTTTTTTTTTTCTATTTCCCTATGAACGGTACATACAAACTTTTTATAACTGTGTGGATTGCAATTACTTGGAAAGATTTGTAATAAAAATGTGAACATGGAATTGGGATCCATTTTTTTTTCTAATGGAAATGATAATAAGAATTAGTTAGAAAAAGTTTCCCGGCCACTGGTGTAACTACCGAGGTCTTGGAGGCAAAGGTCCGCTGTGACCCCTGTGACCCCTTCTTCCTGTTCCTCGTATAAAAGTGTTTAGGATGGATGTGTACGCGTGTGTGTGTGTGTGTGTGAAAAATTTAAAAAATACACAAAAACTTTAGGAAATCATTCTTCCTACACCCCAAATCTCGTCCCAGTTAAAAGGACTGATATTGGATGCTTGGTTTGGACGCTAGCTTGGAAAACTGATTTAGCAGAAAACCCTAAAAATTTAGGCCGCGGACCTTAAGTTCTTTTCCACGAATGAACATTTTTAAAAACACACATAAGCTTTAGGAAATCACTCTTCCTACACCCCAAATAACAAACCAGTTAAAAGGTAGCGGTACTGGTGGCCTGATTTAGAAGCTACCTGGGAGAGACCATATAGCAGGAAACCATAAAAAAGTGGAGCGTTTCTTTTTACCAAGATATCCAATATATCTGCTGGTATAAAAATCCCTTACTTTCAATCCTAAAACACTGCCTACTGCATTACAGTCGTTTCCATTATGAAAGCTTTGCTGTAGCTCAGTGGCAGTTTGTAAAACAAATGTATGTTACCTTTAACTGATTTGGAACACAATGAGAATAAACTGAACGAAAGGCAGTGAATATGTTTGCTATTGAATAGTTTTAATATGTAGCTACCTAAAAACAGTATGCAAAAAACAGCTACATTTATAAAAAGCGCGTAGCATATAAAATAACAATCCTGAAATAAATAAACTGCCTTTGTAACAAATTAAAGTAGCAGGGAGAAAAAGCTACCCATGCCCTGTATCTGGGAAACCACCTGCAAGCACTCCTATTGTGACCTCATAGATCCCACAGTGAATTATGACATCATCCTGGCAGCAAGCAGGTTGGTTGCACAGCATTCTTTCTTCAGTGCAGTTGGGCGCTCGACACTTTCAGGCTGCTATTTCTTTAGTGAACTTGAAGTGTGGTTACCAACTACGTCAACAGCTACCAGAGAAGAAAAACTCACCAATCATTATGGCAGAGTGTTGTCTCTTCTCAGGACTAAGGTGGATTTTAAAAAAGTGCTGCCCCAGAAAACTACGCAAATATTTCAACCGGCTCAAAGAGACTTCCGATAACCTTCCAACACATAGCACAAGAGATGAAAACAGCGAGCTCTTGACAGACAGAACCTTTCTGCTGAAGCGAAAGAAAGAAGGTAGCAGTACAGAAAACAGAATGAGACTGAGGAAAAGGAGGAGATGTACTGCTAACCAGAGAGAGCAAAAACGCCTGTATATCAGGAACAAGGAGACAAGAAGGCGCAAAAGAACCAGCACAGGCAGCTATGAACATGAGCGGAAGAGGCGTAGAAATAACGAGAGCCATGATCTGGGGCAGCAGGTGAAACCAACAGCAGATGCACACCTGGAGGAGTACAGGAGCAGGAGGATGAAGGTTCCCAGGAAAAGGCGCAGAAGTGAGGAGGACTGCAGCCTGACCACAAAACGATTCAGGAACCTTCTCCCCATGTCGGTGTCCTGCTTAAGGTTTCATTTTCAATTGGGACAAGGGAGCTTTGGAAAGGTCATGTTGGCCTCAGTTCCTCCCAAGGACTCTTTAATAGCGGTAAAAATGATACGCAAGAGATCTATGAAGTCTCTGCACATCATGAGAGAGAGGAGGATTCTGGAGGTAGCCAGGAACAGCCCGTTTCTATGCCACGGGTATGCAGCTTTCCAGACAGAGACCTGTGTGTTCCTCGCCATGGAGTTTATGGCTGGAGGAACCTTGGAGTGTTATATGGATAGTGTTGGCTACATGACACAGAACACAGCCACATTCTACTCTGCAGAGCTGGTCTGTGGCATCCAATTCCTCCATTCCCTGGGCATCATTCATAGAGATCTGAAGCCGCAGAATATCCTACTTGACCGTGAGGGCCATGCCAAGATCAGTGATTTTGGTCTTGCTGTAGAAGGTGTTTTTGGAAGTACAGTGAGAGGACATTGTGGAACACGTCTCTACATGGCCCCAGAAATATACTTAAAGGAGCAATATGGTGTTGCTGTCGACTGGTGGTCCTTCGGGGTTATTCTCTTCCGCATGCTTAACGGAACTTTTCCCTTCTTCACCGGCTACTGCAAGAAGGCAACTGTCCATTCTATTATCAATGGCAGGCCCAAATACACCAAGGCATTAAGCGAAGAAGCTGTGGATATACTGACTTGTCTGTTAAAGAAAGATCCTCAGCTTCGCCTCTGGATGACTGAATACATCAGGGAGCATCCGTTCTTTGACAGCATCAATTGGGAAGACATAGAAAGCCGGAGAATGCCGCCACCATACCAGAAGGCTGAAAGACAAAATCGCCGTTTCAAGAACATGCAACCCATACCACCAGTTTTGGAGATCACAGAGGACATTGACTCTCCATCTAGTAAACAGAGCCTGTATGAAACCTCCTCTTTATTTAGTAATCAGAGCCCGGCCGGCGCGTCCTCTTCATCGAGTGACCAGAGCCTGTTCGGCTTCTCTTTTGTGACTCCAGACTGGATGTATTGAAGATTTTGTCAGAGCGATTCTCAAGACTTTCCACATTTGTTGTCTCCAAGAAAGTCAAAAATAAAATTACACCCCCCCCTAATTTTGGTTATAGTTTCCTTCCTGTTGTACAGTTACATGGTGCATATGACCTCACAATGCAGGCTCAGCCTGACATCATATGTTATGACCTTTCTTATGTGCAGATTTGAAATGTCCCAAATACAACTGAATTTTAAATATTCTTCTTGTATTCAGGAATTAATATTAAATCTTATGATATATGATTTTTAAAGGCTTCTTCTGGCAAAGGTAACCAGATTTTTAAAATGAAATTAAAATTTAATCCTGGGACATATTTTCTTCAAACTATAAATGCAGTGTATTTGGTATGTGAAGTGATGGTATAATATATACTTTATTTCTCACATTTTGTCCTTAAAACACACTTCTTAAAATCTTTTGGGCAGGGCCGGATGCTGAGGAATTTGGTGGCTCTTTATGGAAATAAATAAAATAGAATCTTAACTCCTCGGCATCTATGTGTACCGGATAAAGATGACACCGGTGCTCGGCAGATAATATAGGATAGAATTTTATGTGATGGGATTGGGAGTAATCAGTACACACAAAAAAAGTCATCATCACAGGTCATAGCTGCAACCAGAGCACCACTTCCCAGCAGCTGGTGGTCCAACAAGAAAGCATGAAGATCTCTGAACATCACCTAGGTCTTCAACTACTGCCAACCAACCTGCATGTTGCTACGACTCAGAGGGCCATATATTAATGCTGATAAACATGTTGCTGTTACTAGACCAATGGAGGTAAAGGGTAGATTTTTTTCCGTGGGGGTCCACAACTTCATCTAAGAGTAAGAAAGCTTATCCCAACAGCACTGTGGCCTCCTAGTGCATGATGGATACTCTGCAGACCGGCATATAAAACCTTGTAGAGTAAAGAACTAGTTTGGTTCCATCTGCGGTTATAACCAATGGGAATGATCTCTTTATGAATTAACCTACAATTAAAGAATAAAAACAAACAAAGAAATAGAAAGTTGGTAATTTCCACTTAAGACCCTCGCGTTAATATACTATATTCATTATTTATAATGCAACTTTTTTTAACATATTAACGTTTTAGAATGGTCTGTATGGTAAAGACCTTAAAGGATCCTTGGGAGTACGGCGCAGCTAAGCGGACAAGGGCCATGTGTGAGTGTGGGGGAAGTGTAGGGAATAGAAGGGGGGGAGGTAGCCATTGATAGGTTGCTTGATAAGGGGTGGTCTTTGGGGTCAGAAGGCAATATAAGGGATTTCTACCTCCCCCTCCCTCAGGTTCGGGCTGGGTGGCAAGGAATAGGCACAGAAGGGGTATCTTCACATACAGGGGAAGAACCATCAGTCTCAATGTCAGTGTCACAGGTCCCTACAGTTTTATCACAGGTTCCCACACAGGTCCCTGCTGTATTAACTCCCTTACCTCCTCCTGTGGGTGATAGCAGGGCTGAAGATAAGGAGCTGGTTGTGGTTGCTACATCTGATGCTTTGGCCACAGTTGCCCCGGCAGCTCACGGGGCAGCTTATACGTGCTGGTCCGGTCCCCTGGGCCTGCATTTGAAGCAAGAGATTAAGGACAAAATCTGGAAGGGAGATTTTTTCCCTTCTTCCTTTGGAGGATGTGCCGCCTCCTGAGAGGGATGGGAAAGAGTCGGAAAAGGAGAGGGAGCGTTACCGCTATAGAAAAATTCCAAAGACTTTTGGAAATTGGATACGGGCATTTTCCATATTAGCTAGTATAATTGGTGAGAAGTCTCCTGAAAAATGCTCTTCCCTATTTTGTTACCAGGACCTTATATGGAATGCCTGTAGGGTTTATGGAGGACTAGGATGGTGGCGTTATGATGAACAATTCCGCCAGCGACTAGCAGTCCGCCCGGCGACGGGTTGGGATAAAATGGATATTGGTTTGTGGCTGGCAATTATGAAGCGTCTAGCCACACACCAAGGCAATTTCTCTTCCTTTCTTGGGGGGGCCGGTGCAGGAGGTTCCACCTCTTCGCCGGCCGGTCAACGTCGTCCTGGCTGCTGCTGGCAGTTCAACGATAACCAGTGTAAATGGGGTAATAGCTGCAGGTTCAAACACGAGTGCTCAGGGAGTAGGGGTTCCCATCCAGCCTCTCGGTGCTTCAAAAAGGGTACACCAGGGGAAAAGAGTGATCTGGGGCAGAAGAGCGAGGACGCCAGTGGACGTCGACGCGATACGCCTCTGGCTAAACCGTTATAGAAACAGGAAAGCGGCAGAGCTCTTGCTTGCAGGTTTCCAAGAAGGTTTTTGGATCCCTTTTCGGGAACGGGAAGAATCTGTTGTATCACGCAATCTTCGTTCGGTTCAAGACCACCCTTCGGTGGTCAGGGACAAGTTGGGTAAAGAACTTGCTTTGGGAAGGATGGCTGGGCCTTTTCTAGAACCACCATTTAGCAATTTACGGGTATCCCCTCTGGGTGTTGTCCCTAAGAAGGAGCCAGGAAAATTCCAACTAATACATCATTTGTCTTACCCATTTGGGGGTTTGGTAAATGATGACATTGCGGAGGAGCTTTGCAGGGTTTCATATGCTTCATTTGATTCGGCAGTCCGGATGGTCCGGAACGCGGGTCCTGGTGCACTGATGGCTAAAACCGATGTTGAATCGGCCTTTAGGCTGCTACCGGTGCACCCGGATTGTCATCATCTTTTAGGGTGTTTCTTTGAAGGTAGATTTTATGTAGATCTGAGCCTCCCTATGGGCTGCTCGATCTCTTATTTTTACTTTAAATGTTTCAGCACCTTCTTGGAGTGGGTGGTGCGGGAGGAGTCTGGCTGTGACTCCATCATGCACTACTTGGATGACTTCTTATGCGTTGGCCCTGCCGATTCAGATGTATGTCGTCATCTTCTTAGTTTTGTGGAAATGGTCACTCGGTCTTTTGGGGTCCCACTGGCACGTGATAAGACCGAGGGTCCAAGCACATGTCTTACTTTCCTGGGAATCGAGATTGATTAGATTTTCATGGAATGTCGTCTTCCGCTTGATAAGCTTATAGGTCTTCGGGAGGATGTGGCAGCAGCTAAATGTTTGAAGAAAATTCAACTGCAGCAACTGCAGTTGCTGTTGGGTAAGCTAAACTTCGCCTGTCGAGTTATGCCACTGGGCAGGGTGTTTAACAGGCGGTTGGCTGCGGCGACGTCTCGTGTACTGCGACCACATCATTGGATTCGCCTCACCACAGAATTGAGGGAGGACCTAGAGGTTTGGGACAAGTTCTTAGTGCATTATAATGGCCGTTCCCTGTGGCAAGCCCCAGAGGTCTCCAACTCTGATCTCCATTTATTCACTGATGCGGCTGGTTCAGTGGGTTTTGGGGCTATATTGGGGACACACTGGTGTGCAGATACATGGCCGGCATCCTGGCATGCATCTGGCTTGACAAAGCACCTTGCCTTCTTGGAGTTATTCCCCATTGTGGTGGCAGTGGGAATTTGGGGGATATCCTTCGAGACCGCAGAGTAGTTTTTCATTGCGACAATATGGGGGTTGTTTTGGCCATCAATAATTTGACGGCCTGAAACCCACCAATGATTAGGCTCTTGCGGCGACTAGTCCTTCGTTGTTTGCTTACGAATATTACTTGTAAGGCAGTACATATCCCGGGGGTCCAAAATATAATGGCTGATGCCCTTTCTCGTTCGCAGTGGCGGGAATTCCGAGCAGCCGCTCATGGGGCGGATGCAGAACGGTGTCAATGCCCGGTGGACCTTTGGTATCTGGGCCAGAGCGAGTGATGACTTGGATTCGCTCTTCTGTTTCAGTATCTACTTGGGACCGGTATGGTAAGGCCTGGGGGGAATGGCTTGCTTTTGAACAGGTCCATGGTGGTTTTCGGTCAGATAAGGATCAGTTACAAGGTTTGTTAAGACTATGGTGGTTTTGGGAGGCCGCTGGTTGCTCTCCTGCAACGGTGTCCCTCAAGTTAGCTGGGTTGAGTTTTTGGTTTAAGATGTTTACATTTCCAGATGTTACCAAGGAAATTATATTGAAGCAGGCTATGAAGGGTTGGCGGAGAGGTACGCGGTCTGGTGACTCCCGTCAGCCTGTTTCAGGGGCACTTTTTGTAGGGCTATGTCTTATTTTACCTCAGGTATGTATGTCTGATTTTGAAGTGAGGTTATTTAGGCTAGCCTTCTCCATGGCCTTCTTTGGGGCCATGAGGGTGGGGGAATTAGTGAGCCCTAGCAAGAAGAGACCAGGAGGTATCCTTTTTGCTGACGTTGTTCTCGAGGCTTCGAAGATTCGTTTTTTAATTCGTCGCTCCAAAACAGATGTTTTGGGCAAGGGAAGATGGGTGACTTTGCATGTGATCCCGGGATCTGCAGTTTGCCCAGTCAGGTGTTTTTCCCTTTTTTGTGATGTCCGCCCAGTGGGCTTGGGCCCTCTGCTGGTGCACCGTGACGGGGTACCACTATCCCGTTTCCAGTTTATAAGAGTGTTTAAATTGTCTCTGGCTGCATTGGGCATTCCTAGCGGGGATTTTGGGGGCCATTCGTTCCGGATTGGGGCAGCAACAGAGGCCTCCCGTCTTGGGTTTACTGAGCAGGCTATCTGTCGCATAGGAAGGTGGGAATCTCGACGGTTCAAGTCCTATGTTCGCCCTTCGGGGTTGCTTAATTGCCCCCTTTTATCTTCATAGGGTTCCGCGGGCACCGGGTGTGGCTCATTGGCCACTCATACATCTATTGGGCTCGGAGGCGAGCGGACGTTCGCCCCGGAGGAGTTCGTCTTGGTTTTCCCACTGATGTAGCGGACGTGAGATGGTTTGGGACTCGGGGTATGCGTTGGGTCCAGCTGCTTCCGGAACTTGTCCAGCTGTCCTGTCTTCTCGGCAAGCCGGATATCTTGGTAATTCATTTAGGTGGCAATGATTTAGGTTCTCTACCTGTTTGGGGGATCTCATTAAACAGGATTTGGCCCGTTTGATGGTTTTGTTCCCAGGTGTTTGTCTAGTTTGGTCCGAGGCCCTGGAGCGCTGCAGGGTAAAATTAAACAAGCGGGTATCAAAGTTTGTCCTAGGGATAGGGGGTTTATCGGTGCGGCATAAAATTTTTGAAAGGAACGCTGCAGTTTATTTCCGGAGTGATGGAGTACACTTGACCGGGGTGGACCTTGATTTATTTAATTTAGCGCTGCAAGAAGGCATTGAACAGACTATAGCGTTGTTGGCGGGGTGCTCCCGCTGACTTTAGGTTTAAAATAGCGGGGCTGTTGGCGGGGTGTCCTTGCCAATCCGGGTTGGTTTGAGGAGTTGATGGTTTATGAAAGTGATGATGGGGCTATCCCTCCTCTAACCTTTGGTGTTGGTAATTATTATGGCCGTGCCCACTGAGCTAAAAGCCGGCTAGTGGTTGGCACTAATTGTTGGTAAGGCCTGGATTGGTGGCCGATTATTTGGTGGACGAGGGGGGAGGTAATGTTATTGTTAATAAACTTGGCAAGGACGAGTTTTTGAGATTATATATTCTAATAAATGCTGTGGCCTGTTTTCACCAAACTGTTGTGTGTCTCGATTATTTGGGGAAGGTTGGCGTGGGTGTTATTTGGTCGGGTTAGGATACACGTTACCCACTACCTTCTCACATGCGCTGTCCCACTACACAAAAACATTAATTACACATTTAAGAAGCTTTGTTCGGTTTCTCACACAAGAACCGATCACTGTGCATGTGAAAACTACAGAGTTGTTACAGAATATATTTCAAATATGTCTTTCAAACAGTCTGGGATCTGATCCTTTTGTTTTAAGAGTGCCAAAAAATGTATCAAGACATCGGTGTCCTAATGTGGTCAAGAGCATTATTATCACTTATCTTCTGGAGTGTTTCTTTTTACCTAGATATCCAATATATCTGCTGGTATAAATATCCCTTACTTTCAATCCTAAAACACTGCCTACTGCATTACAGTCTTTTCCATTATGAAAGCTTTGCTGTAGCTCAGTGGCAGTTTGTAAAACAAATGTATGTTACCTTTAACTGATTTGGAACACAATGAGAATAAACTGAACGAAAGGCAGTGAATATGTTTGCTATTGAATAGTTTTAATATGTAGCTACCTAAAAACAGTATGCAAAAAACAGCTACATATATAAAAAGCGCGTAGCATATAAAATAACAATCCTGAAATAAATAAAAATGCCTTTGTAACAAATTAAAGTAGCAGGGAGAAAAAGCTACCCATGCCCTGTATCTGGGAAAGCACCTGCAAGCACTCCTATTGTGACCTCATAGATCCCACAGTGAATTATGACATCATCCTGGCAGCAAGCAGGTTGGTTGCACAGCATTCTTTCTTCAGTGCAGTTGGGCGCTCGACACTTTCAGGCTGCTATTTCTTTAGTGAACTTGAAGTGTGGTTACCAACTACGTCAACAGCTACCAGAGAAGAAAAACTCACCAATCATTATGGCAGAGTGTTGTCTCTTCTCAGGACTAAGGTGGATTTTAAAAAAGTGCTGCCCCAGAAAACTACGCAAATATTTCAACAGGCTCAAAGAGACTTCCGATAACGTTCCAACACATAGCACAAGAGATGAAAATAGCGAGCTCTTGCCAGACAGAACCTTTCTGCTTAAGCGAAAGAAAGAAGGTAGCAGTACAGAAAACAGAATGAGACTGAGGAAAAGGAGGAGATGTACTGCTAACCAGAGAGAGCAAAAACGCCTGTATATCAGGAACAAGGAGACAAGAAGGCGCAAAAGAACCAGCACAGGCAGCTATGAACATGAGCGGAAGAGGCGTAGAAATAACGAGAGCCATGATCTGGGGCAGCAGGTGAAACCAACAGCAGATGCACACCTGGAGGAGTACAGGAGCAGGAGGATGAAGGTTCCCAGGAAAAGGCGCAGAAGTGAGGAGGACTGCAGCCTGACCACAAAACGATTCAGGAACCTTCTCCCCATGTCGGTGTCCTGCTTAAGGTTTCACTTTCAATTGGGACAAGGGAGCTTTGGAAAGGTCATGTTGGCCTCAGTTCCTCCCAAGGACTCTTTAATAGCGGTAAAAATGATACGCAAGAGATCTATGAAGTCTCTGCACATCATGAGAGAGAGGAGGATTCTGGAGGTAGCCAGGAACAGCCCGTTTCTATGCCACGGGTATGCAGCTTTCCAGACAGAGACCTGTGTGTTCCTCGCCATGGAGTTTATGGCTGGAGGAACCTTGGAGTCTTATATGGATAGTGTTGGCTACATGACACAGAACACAGCCGCATTCTACTCTGCAGAGCTGGTCTGTGGCATCCAATTCCTCCATTCCCTGGGCATCATTCATAGAGATCTGAAGCCGCAGAATATCCTACTTGACCGTGAGGGCCATGTCAAGATCAGTGATTTTGGTCTTGCTGTAGAAGGTGTTTTCGGAAGTACAGTGAGAGGACATTGTGGAACACGTCTCTACATGGCCCCAGAAATATACTTAAAGGAGCAATATGGTGTTGCTGTCGACTGGTGGTCCTTCGGGGTTATTCTCTTCCGCATGCTTAACGGAACTTTTCCCTTCTTCACCGGCTACTGCAAGAAGGCAACTGTCCATTCTATTATCAATGGCAGGCCCAAATACACCAAGGCATTAAGCGAAGAAGCTGTGGATATACTGACTTGTCTGTTAAAGAAAGATCCTCAGCTTCGCCTCTGGATGACTGAATACATCAGGGAGCATCCGTTCTTTGACAGCATCAATTGGGAAGACATAGAGAGCCGGAGAATGGCACCACCATACCAGAAGGCTGAAAGACTCAATCGCCGCTTCAAGAACATGCAACCCATACCACCAGTTTTGGAGATCACAGAGGACATTGACTCTCCATCTAGTAAACAGAGCCTGTATGAAACCTCCTCTTTATTTAGTAATCAGAGCCCGGCCGGCGCGTCCTCTTCATCGAGTGACCAGAGCCTGTTCGGCTTCTCTTTTGTGACTCCAGACTGGATGTTTTGAAGATTTTGTCAGAGCGATTCTCAAGACTTTCCACATTTGCTGTCTCCAAGAAAGTCAAAAATAAAATTAACCACTCCCCCCCCCTAATTTTGGTTATAGTTTCCTTTCTGTTGTACAGTTACATGGTGCATATGACCTCACAATGCAGGCTCAGCCTGACATCATATGTTATGACCTTTCTTATGTGCAGATTGAAATGTCCCAAATACAACTGAATTTTAAATATTCTTCTTGTATTCAGGAATTAATATTAAATCTTATGATATATGATTTTTAAAGGCTTCTTCTGGCAAAGGTAATCAGATTTTTAAAATGAAATAAAAATTTAATCCTGGGACATATTTTCTTCATACAATAAATGCAGTGTATTTGGTATGTGAA
>VKOC01000010.1:7905580-7919972 GCA_009364415.1 Spea multiplicata
AGCGAAGACGGGGTTAATGGTTATGATGACCTATTAATGCGCTGATTTTTAATGGAGTATCTCTAGGCATACACAGAGGCCCTTTTCCATCCTCCTGTGTTTCCTGGCCTTTATCACCCACAGCTCCCGTGTTCCAATGGCCTTTATCCTCCCATCACTCCCGTGTTCTAATGGCCCTTTATCCCTCCCATCACTCCCGTGTTACAACGCCACGTTGCGCTCGCTGATCCAAGTTTAAGAGGCTAACTGACTAATGACCCCAAACTTTTGAACGGTAGCGTGTGTGTGAATCTGCAGGAGTAAATGCGCAGGTTAAGTCCGCTGAGATGTATAACGTAGGATTGGTGAAGACAGCAGACGGTCGTAAGCCAGAAGAGACATTTATTTCATAGTAAAGGGTAAATTTACCTCCACTCTTCCTCCACCTGAACCCCAATGGACTGGAATCTGGCCGGAGGCGGTGGCTCGGGAACGGGAACCGGCTGTATACTATCCACCTGCGGAAACATACACTTATTCGGTTTTTTTTGGACTAAAAGGACATTAGCAGTCATCCCGCTCACGCGATGTTCCCATTACGCAGGTGAACACGCTCAAAAGCCTGTTTCATAACATATCAAACACTCAGGAGCCTCTCCAACAAATGAGCTCTTTCTAGGATAAATGATTAGGTGGTGACCATGAGCAGTAGATATCTCTCCAGAGTTCTATTTGCCCGCTCTCTCTAGATGGAAACGGTAACCCAGATCTCGATACCTTGTCTATTGTGTGTAGGAAGCTACACTTCACTGAAGAAGCTCACGTAGGCTGAAACGTGAGCCTGGGCTTTACAGATTCTAACGCACCTTGTCTTCTGGACCTGCAAATGGCATCATGGCGCTGCTATGAGTCTTGTTCCTTCTCAGTTAAATAAAAAAAGGAAATAAGCAAAACAAATGCACATCTGCGGCTCTTTCCAACAGCTGCTCCATCGGCCGGGGGTAAAGATATCATGCCAAGTTCCGGCAGAGATCAGCCCCGCGCCTTAACTAGCCAGCTGTTCATTGGGACGCAGCCTCCATAATCCACCTGACTCCAGATTTCAGCAGCGGCACTAACTGGCAGCTCCTGGCTTTCTTCCTAGGCCCGTACGGCCATTAATTAACGGTAACCGGCATAGTCAGCACTCCATTGGATCGTTTTGGGCTAATTAAATGGCACACCGTGTCGCCATCGCACACGGAACCATGCATTTGGTCATAGACTTCGTTCTTCACGTAGATACTTTGTATCAGAGCTACTCTGTACCAACAGCGAGGGCTTTAAAGGGGTACCAACACCTATAAGCAAAGTGATCCGCATTCATAAAACATCACGTACTTCCAAGCCGATGTCAATTTTCCGGCCCGTTTGCTCTTTAAGTGGATTTTGATGTGTGCTCATTAATTATCCATTCATAATAAGCATCGCCATAGAGCGCGCTGCCAGGAAATGCTTATTAAAATACTCATAAAAGGGATCTAGATAAATAACATGGCAGATACTAGAAGGGGGGGGTCGGCTCACGTAAGATATTATAAAATATTGAGGCTTTTGAATAAAAGAAGAAGAATTACAAAATAATTTCAAAGGAGGGGCACACCATTCGTTTCCGAGGGAGCGCAGAAATATTACGCAGGGACGGGAAATCCAGGGGACTTGTATGTTTTACGTCAATAAAAAAACAAATAAAAACAAAAAAATATTTAAGAATAAACAATTATATTATTAAGTGAAAGGATCCACGCAAAGCCGTATCCTAAATTTATCTTGTGATTAAATGCATTTTTACTTTTTTTTTTATCCAAAAAAGGATATAAAGAGCACTGACCTGGATGCCGATGGAGGACAGCTTGCGTTTGGGGAGCGGATCCGGGGCGCGCGTCTCTTCCTTGATGGTTTTCACCGATGCATTTTTGGGGGGTATCTCAGGGGGGACTTGTCTGATGGGGGTCGGTGGGGCTACGCGGGTCACGCTGGGGGCCCGGGTGCTCTCCAAGCTCTCTGTGGATGTACTGAGCCCCGACTGGCTGTTGGCCTCACTCTGTCCCTCCTGCGCATCCAGGTAAGAGTCCTGCGCAGACTCGGTGCTGCTCTGTACAGTCACAGATATGAAGGGTTTGGACGTGGTGCGGGGGGGCACCGGCGGGGGGGTCTTCTTGTAGCCCACCAGACAAGAGGAACCTGGAAGAAGCACAGGAAACGACCATTAGGAACTCCCCGCATGGCTTCACTGCCTGACCCACAGGGCTTGCAATCTAAGCTTTAAATATCTTGTCCCTTCCGGTAACCAACATAAAACAAACCGACCAATCAGCAACTGGAACCGAGCATCGTCTACAAACATTTACGCATACAGTCCAAGTATTTGGCCAAAGCTGTTGCCATGGCTGCGCTAAGGAAGCTCCACCCCCCACACCCAAAGTAGCTACTCTTCTGATCCGGGGCGCTAGTCAAACTGCAACTCCCATGACTCCGAGGAGGATGACGGCTGAGTAAACATCAGAGAGATTGCAGACCTAATTATCGCGATGCCATTAATGAAAGGCACTCTGTAGGCATGTCGTTAGCTGGCTGAGGGTTATGGGATTTCTGTGCAGAAAGAGCCGGTATGTTTTTTTAGGAGATAAATGTCATCCAATCGCTGGGTTCAACGTGCATTTGTGCAAAAAAGTGGGTCAAAGGAAAAATATTAGCAGGAATGTCCAGGATGATGGGAGTTATAGTCTGAGAGCAGCTCCAGAGCCTGCCGCTGCCTGCCCTGACGGAACGCGGCGGAGAGAAAGCAGCACCTCTCTAATCCTGCGGCAATCAGCGCGGCGAGAGACGCTCACGGGGGATAATCCTGGAAGAAAGAAAGCTTCTCGTCACTCGCAAGGTCCCAATTATGTCAAGAAGCAGCGGGAGGGGGCAGGGTGCCTGTAATTACCGCTTCCACCACACAAAACTCACACTCCCATCACACCTCCGCGGACTGAAACTCAAACACACGTCTTAAAGGGACACGGTCACCTAAAGCGAGCGCTGAGAACAATGCCAGCAGAATCACAGAGCCACCCCGGCACTTCTCTTAAGAGATCTCCTCCCCCAAAAAGTGATATTTTTAGGTTTTTAACCAAATATATAAAAACTAACACTGGCTTTCACCCCTCCCCCTGCTTATGACATTATCAATACCACTATTATCAGAGCCATTCAGCCCCATCTAGTCTGACCAATTTTCCTTCATCAGTCCTCGGTCCGTTACTGAATTACCCTGTACCACCTCTGCCGGGAGTCTGTTCTACTTCTCCACCACCCTCTCAGTAAACTAAAAACTTCCATTCCATCCAAGCCTCTGATCCTCTAGGTTTACATCATGACCTCTTCTTCTAACATTCCTCCTCCTATATTTTGTTAAATCCCTTTCAGTATTTAAATGTTTCTATCGCTCCCCCCCTCTCTCCTCCCCTCCATACTTCCCTCGCTCCCTCGCTCTTTCCTTTTCATTTTTTTTTTCACACCAACCAGTAACCTCGCAAAAATGTGATGTCATAAGTAATAAAGCCAGCCAGCTTCTTCTTCGTATTATTAGCGACAGGGTCCCTTTATAAACAACACCGCCTAACACAGCAAAATAGCACAACAGACACACGGAACAGCAGACATGTTCTGTACCGTACACATATGTAGACACACACAGCCTGCGCAGGCACACTGCGGGGATTAGTGTCTGTCTTTGCATCCTGATTGCTTGCCTTGATGTCTGACCTACATTTCCTGCTTCCAAGCCCGTCACGGACTGCTTTCCCCTCCCCGCACGCTCTAGAAATGCAATCCACATTCATGCTTTCGCTACACATTCCAACACACACACACAACCCGGCATTCTTTACACATAGCCCACATGCTTACGTTTAAGGGGATGCCCAAAAATAAAATCGGGGCCAATTAACGTTATAAACAGAACTGTTTACGTTTTCTATCAATTCTAGAATCTTAGTACGGCGCAAGGCATAAGCGATTTAAATACCGCTGTACAGCGCTGCTGAATATGATGGCGCTATAGTAATAATTAGAATTAGCACAACTCACTAATACAATATTTTTTTAAAAAAAGGGTCAAAGGTCTAACATCCTCAAAAGAGAACATTGTCGAGGAATGCAATAAAAATACACATTATCGATATTGGCCAGGTTACTTTGGCCAAAGTTCACAGGAATATTTGTTTTTTTCTTTTAACACGCGAGAAAATACTAATTTTTTTATGGTCTGGCTTAATGGCTATTTTGTGGTTCATTAAAGTACAATATCCTCCAATTTTATTCTAAGCACCGAGGACCCCAAGACCCCAGATACTTGTTTTGTGGACACTCATGCGGCAATAATAATATTTTTTTTAATTGTATTTAGTATTTTATCCCCGCCCCCCGATATTAAGGACAGAGCGTAACATTGTTGGAAGCATGATGTAACGTGGTCAAGAGTGATGTCACAACGCAGCATGTAATGTCATAAGTGTTACGCTTAAACGCTACACGCTGATGACATCACAGCCTCACAGCGAGGCAGAGTATTGGCAGGAATGGGTTAATAGGTTTTAAGGGCCCCTGGGTCAGCTCATTGAGAAAATTCCCAGGAATGTGTAGCATGTCAGCGACCTTCCCCTCCTCTGAGAAAATATTTACCAGCAGATTATTAAAGAGCAGAGCCGGTGGGACTGAGACCTGCGTTATTATGTATCGATTTGAGTGGATACATTTCTTTCCAACAACTAAAAATATTTGTGCGTGCGCGTTTATTTATTTATATATAGTATGCATGTAAATAACATGTAAAATAATAAATAATAATCCAAAAAGAATGAAATTAAATATAATATATATATAAAAAAATAATATATCGAAAAATAAAATTATATATAAAGAATAAAATAAAAATAAAGTTATAGTGTCTATAAAAAAATACAATAATATAAAAAATTAAAATTAAATATAAACATGTATAGAAAAATGTTAATTAAATATAATTATTATTTATATATATATATATATATATATATATATTACATATATATATATACGGTATATAGATATATATATTAATGCTTGGTGTATGGGCCACAATGTATCTCCAGTTTCTTGTACCGTTGCTCTCCAGGAAATGGCCGCCGGGCCCCAGATGGCGGTTTCTAGGCAACTGCCCCTATCCTTCCTCACAATTGCTATGGTAACACCCAGCCAAGCGTCCTCCTCTTAACCCCTCTGTTACTGAGCAAGGCCCCAAGCCTGACTGGGGACATCACCACGGCAACCAGCAAGTTCTGAACTAGTGAGAGGGGGGAAAAAAAAGGAGGGGAGGGCGGCTGACAGTAGCGGGAGAGAGAGGTCCTGGCGACCCTTTCGTGGCCTGCAAAGGGGTGGAGGCGTGACGAAAATAATTTAAACTACCTAATCACTAGCGACAGGCAACCGCTGATGGCAGGGACTGAGCATGATGGGAGTTGTGGTTTGTATATAACTTCTTAAAGGTGGCGGGCTCATTTCATGATGCTGGGACTGTCCTGATAAAAGCGTGATTACTCACTGCTATAACTCACATAGCGCCATAAGTGCTATCTGCCCGCTTTATGAGCCTGCCTCCCAACTGTCCCGTTTTGCGCAGGGCAGTCCCGACTTTGCCACCCTATCCCTTTGTCCCGCCGAGCTCGGGACAGCAGTACTCAGGACTATAATCCCCCGATTCCAGCAAAACCGACCGCTGCCCGGCATAGTGCAAAGCTGCCAGCCTACCCAAGAATGATTTGGGGCGCCGGCGACTGATTCGGTGAATTATGATTTGGTTGTGTCATTTCACCGTTTTATTGCCGATCAGGCAAATTTTAGCCTCGTGGAGCCACTCATTTCACCGACATTTTGTTCCAATTATCCGACGGCTCCTGTGTGTCCGTTATTAGGTTGTCTTCCGAGTGCATTTAAAAAAATACCAAATATTAAAACTGTTGCTATATATAAACACATAATGATTATTTATTATATAGCGCCATAATATTCCACGGCACCATACAACAGTGTATATATAATATATATATAATATAAAATATATAATATATACACCGCTGTACTATAATATACTTTTATATATATATATATATGGAATAAAGAAAAGAGATACAATAGAGAGAGATGCATTCCATGTGTCTGACGGTGCCGGATAGTAGTAATAAGCCCCCTGGCCCGACACCCTCCTGCTCATTCACTGTACATTTCGGGAAGGACTGGTCTTTTAAAGCGGCCGATAATCGAACATATTGTGCGTGGAGTAGAGTGATGGCGCTGCCCGGCCGGCAGTATGCGCCTCCCGCGGCTTTCACGCGGCTTTCACGCACTGACATCAGCTGAGCGAGGAGGCGGCCGCGCTTCTATTTCTGGATTTGGGAATTTTATTGGGCTCCACATCACAAAGGGAGTCACAGGCCATTAATTCTGCTTCCCATAACCCCGCGGGGCTCTATAGCCAAACAGAGTATCCACCCAGCCCTGTATATAGTGATACCGAGCAGCCGACATTAGGCCGCCTGTTTTTCTTGCTTTAAAGACTCAAGCCCTAATCAGTCGTTGGTCTCGCCTTAGATTAAGGAGCCGTATGCCTGTACTACTGTATTAGCCTCTACCACTTCTGCTGAGAGGCTGTTCCATTTATCCACCCCCTTCTTAGTAAAGTAAAATAAATGGGATTTGGATGACTGATGATGGAGTATTTCGTAATGATAAAGAGCATGTAGACACGGATTGTGCTTATGCTGTGCTATATGATGATCCTGAGTATGTATCTGCTGGCAACTATCAGGCGCATGCATAATGAAGCTAAACAGCAGCTGTTGTTGTTGAACTATAACTCTCATTATGCTTTGTCAGCCTCCTGGGACTTGCACTTGCCTGATTCAGACGCTGACTATTAACAGGTTAAAGAATAATACAAGACATGATGGGACACATATTACATATTACAGGGCAGGCACATACAGATACCCGGCATTACTATACACCGCGACATGCTCAGACATTAATGGTGAAGGAACAGAGCTATGCATTGATAGGGAACAAGCTGCTCATACGTGATGACCTATATAATGAGATGTTGTACCCTAGCCATGTCTGCCGGGTTGGAATGGCGAAACCAGACGGCGCTCTGGTTCTCGGCGTACCGGGTGGACGGCACATCTCCAAGGATGCTGAGAAGGGAGTAAACTCAGTAACACCCTATTGTATCACAGTGTTACATAACCAACGAGTAATGGACGCACCGCACCCCCACCCCTGGGAACATCTGCCCCATCTGCCTCTCGCTCTCCCTAGCACCGGGCACAGCACCAACCTGCAGGACTCGCCGCCTGTCGCTCCGCGGCTTCCCACCATGAGGATCAATCCGCACTCTGCACGGCCACGTAAATACACACACGGGACACGTAAAGCGACACGCAGGCTCTACCAGCGCGCTGAGTGATGTGTGTGCGCTCACCGGTGTGCGGCACTCAAAGGGTTACACGTAGTGCTGTCACACTGAGAAGCGTGAGCTGGCAGCCCCGCCCCCTTTTAAAGAGACGGAGGGCTCGGAAAGACAATTGAGACATGAGTCAGAACGGGCTGGCATCCTGGCGCACACCCTTACACGTGTCATGTGTGTTGTACGTACAGCCAATACACAACGTTTCTGCGCAGTCACACGGTATATACCTGTATAACCTATATATACATACATAGAGAGAGACAGGGTGCGGAAGAGAGAGGGCGCGGAAGAGAGAAGGAGCAAAAGAGAGAGGGCGAGAAAGAGAGAGCGGGCGAGGGCGAGAAAGAGAGAGCGGGCGAGGGCGAGAAAGAGAGATCGGAGCGAGGGCGAGAAAGAGAGTAAGCGGAGCCGAGGGCGAGAAAGAGAGAGCGGGCCGAGGCGAGAAAGAGAGAGCGAGCGAGGGCGAGAAAAGAGAGAGCGGGCCGAGGGCGAGAAAGAGAGAGCGGGCGAGGGCGAGAAAAGAGAGAGGCGGTGTGAGGGCAAGAAAAGAGATTGAGGGTGCAAAGGAAGAGAAGCTAAGGGCCTACAAGATGGACGAGGGAGCCTAAGGGGAGCGAGAGCGCAGAATGAAATTATATAATTTCCCCCCCCCCACCGCTGTCTCGAGTTATATGGAATGTGAGATGAGCTTGCGGGAGGGAAGCAGACGCGGCTCTTACAATCGCCAATTTTCAGTAAGTGATCCTCATAATGACATTCCCTGCGCGGCGCTCTCTACATCAGGACTGAGTATAAACACCGGCGCTCTCTACATCAGGACTGAGTATATAAACACCGGCGCGCTCTACATCAGGACTGAGTATATAAACACAGGCCCGCTCTACATCAGGACTGAGTATATAAACACAGGCGCGCTCTACATCAGGACTGAGTATATAAACACAGGCGCGCTCGCTCGTACAGCTGCTTTCCCGTCAGCTGCTCCTCCTCGCACAGGGACAGCTGAGGGCCAGCTGGCGGTTTATGTTCATTTGTGAATGATAATAATGCGCGTCAACACAAATAAATTCCTCTGCAGGGGCTGTCTAAGAACACATCGCCCACTTTGGGCTTTTCTCTCTTTACTTTCCTAAGGGGGTGGTAGATAGGTGGAACCGTCTCCCAGTAAAAGTGCCTCTCTTTGCCATTATTTAGATATAAAGCACCAGAGACGATAGCGGGGATTCTGTCACCCGCAGAGCGAGGCAGGCGGAATATTCCGTATCCCTCCGGAGCGGGTAATATATCGATATTTGTTGCGGGGAGGACGGCTATTAATACCCCGGCGAGTAATGTCAGACCGGCTATTAATGTTTTATAATAAACTATTTATAACATGCGCCGATTATCCTCTTTTGCCCCCTCGGGTCCACGGAGTGGAGATATTACACCCAGCGGATCCCCATCGTGTAAGGCGTGTATATCACACGGATTCACTGTACAGCGCTGTGGCGTACGACGGCGCTATACAACACAATAACCATAATCTTTCCCAAACCTCAGCATCTGGGGTTTCCCCCCCGAAAACTCTAAATTCTATTACATTTCATCAGCTTATTCTCCGGCGTGGTATGTAAATAAGTCACATTTCCCTTTATTATAAGCTCCTCTACCACTCCCACTGGAAGGCAAATCCGCATACCTACTTCCCTTTCTGATATTATTGATATTATTTCTGTGTTATATTATTCTCTCGTAGGACGCCTCTCCTGGAAAGATGATCCCGTCGAACAGATGGTGCTTAGAAAATAATTATGTGACGCATAGTTGTGTTTTTTTTTCCTGTATAAATAATGCCAATCTACAAATAACTCGTGGAATCGGCGGCCACTACTGAGCCGAGAGGATCATGCCTCCCAACTGTCCTGCTTTGTGTGGGACAGTCCTGATTCCGCCAGTTATCCCGCTGAGCTCTCCCTCTGTATCTCACCAGGGCAACAGTTTGTGATATACACTGTAACCATGGAAACAACCCCAGGCCTATGCCATAACCAAGCTAAAGTAGCTCCTGTTCCTAAACGCATGCAGGGCTAAACCAGTCCGCCGGCTAACAGTACTAACCTAGCGCCGGGAACTTTGGGAAACAACTCCCATCATGCCAGCCACCCGTGATGAGCAGCGGGAGATCAGACCTGATCTCACCCCAGATCAGTAATAGCCACAAGCCATGAGGATAATCTGTACAGTGCCGTGACCTAACACGGACCCCAAAATCCAATAAAGGGCTAAACAGATCAACACGGAGGGGCTTTTATGTACTAAACATCCCCGGACTATAGAGCTTTTATATCAACCATTAATGCAGATACATTAACCAATAATTATTATTAATAATAATTTATCAAGCCATTTAAATAATAATAAAATCATTCATAATAATAATACTTAAAGCTATTTAAAGCATAATAATAATAATAATAATAATAATGTGATTTTAAACTTATAGAAAATGCTATAGAAATGCGAAGGCGAAGGGCTGCATTATATTAACAGGACAGACCCCCGCTCGCCTCCGCCGTCTGCCAGTACTTAGTCCGAATACTTATTTCCAGATGTTTGGGGGGCACACGATCCCCGCTCATTGCTACTATTTACGTTGCGATTTTTAAGTAACATTTTGTTTGATGTTATTTCGTCCGCACAAGAAACAACGCTACAAATACACCATCGGTGAGCGGTGGTATACCGGGAGGTGACCCCCCCTACGGCAAAGTGTCCTTATAGTGCGATACGCATTCTATACGGGGTCCGTGGACCATACATGAGTTTTAGAACAGATCCCAGAGACACTGTATATCCTGACCATATATAGAAAAGTACGGATATATAAACATACGGTGGCGCTGCACGGTGTGGCCCCCCGGGGCAGATTGTTTCGCCTAAATGACAAGTTTATTGCGGTGGGCTCCTGTGTTATGACAGTTGTGGGTTTCGGGTGAGTGACAGGTCCAGCATCTGCTCTGCCTGATCAGAAGACCCCCATTCCCACCCATCTCGACAACATTATCTACCCCAATGTCAGAACTCCGTGAGCCTGCAGAGCATTGCACTAGAAGAGGAAAACCCAAAGCCCCCGCAGAGCATCGCACATATAACTGTCAACCTGCCAGGCTGCTATTTAGAGCGTCGGACAAACAACAGGAAGACCGTCGGGGACCCCCATTGAGCACTGTGTGACACCCAGGCTACTGATGAGACATACAGATACCACAAAGGAAACGGGAGTCCACCCATACACGGACTTCAACTCCCATCACCCTCCCATTATGCCCAGGGATGCTGTCCACAACCTCGAAACTCCTACAGATCCTTGTAAGACAAGAGATAAGTTGTGGCCGACAAGAAGCTCAGCCCCTCGCGTACATTACGGGACAGCGGTCTCAAACTTCCACTGTCTTTAGACAGCCATCGACTGTCTGTGGATAATAGGAGTAGTAGTCCACGAGAGAATTTACCGGGCACATGCCAAATCCCGGAGGGACTTACCAACCGGCAGGTATGATACACCAATGAACAATACACCAGATGGGCCAAATTCTTGCGCACGCACAATGTTGTGTAGCTGCATTTAATATATTAGTCACTCTTAATTTCGAGACACGCTTGTACAGCCAAATCAGTACACACAGTATGTCATGTGTGATTAGTCTGCCTAATTCTGCCAGCAACGTAACCCCGGGTTACGACAGATCTGATTCATCGGAGACAGCGCCAACCCGGGCCACATGCGCCTAGAACTAGAGCGATGCCAAGGGGCTACGGGGCACACATCTCGGCCATGCAGGGCAGCGTAAAAGCAGACTAACCGCACGCGGCTAACGAAAGCCCTTCATGCAAAGCGAGCGCATCACGTCTGGCACCCACCAGCCCTGCCAGCGTCTAGTTTTTCTTTCCATGCGGCACACATCGTTAAATCCTCTTTCCCCTTCCCCCCCCCCCCGGAGTGTGTAGTCTGGACAGGACAAGAGCACGGACCCCCTTCACAGGCCGGCAATCAACTGCCTGCGCTGAAAGAATGGGAGGATGCTGGCACATCAATGGTCCATTCTCTAGCTGCTGGCATCAGCGCTTCCACCGCAGCGCACCAAGAGTTAATTGTACCAATCAATACACGCAGGCTAATGGCACTTAAGGAAAGGCACCAGCCTTCCCGTGCCCTCCGCCGCTGGCATGGCTGTGCCATCTTAAATCCACAGCACAAGAAGGGGGTTTCCGACCAGCAAAGCCCATACATATTAATTACATTTATATATATATTTACCGTATATATATATACATTCCAAACCCCCAGCCATCACAAAGGGACCCCCACCCAGGAGGGATCACACAAGCCATGCCATGCAAAGAGGGCACCAAAAAGGGTCCAACTCACATTGCTTCAACAGCTCTTGAAACAAAGCCAGGGTGATGGAACCAGTGAGTGGGAGAGACGGGGAGGGGCTCGAGGCTAGCAGGGGCTATACGGGGTATTTAGGAGGGCACAAAGAGGTCCCGGTGCCAAATCAGAGGTGACGGTGGGGGTTAGACGTGGATACGGAGCAGGGGATCCGCCCTACTCATTCATAGGAAATTCTGCAGAGGATCGAAAGAATAAGCTATAGATTAAACCCCATAGAATGTATAGAGTCAGCAGGCCGGAGGGGTGAGGAGGGGTGGTGGGCACTGCCCCTGGCGCTCGGGTGGGCACAGTGGTGCTAGTGTGGCCGGGCCAGGTGACAAGAGACAAGGGGACAGACACAGACACTCACCCTCCTGCCTGCTCCCTTTGCAGCGTCTCCCCTTTAAGAGGCGGAGCAACTTTGGTTAAAGCCCAGGAGAAAAACCCCGCCCCCCCCGCAAACCGTCATGCCAAGCTTGGTGGGGCGTGGCCTGCATTTACTCATCGTGATGTAGGCAGTTAAAAGGACAGAGGCGCAGAAGAGGGAGGGCTCTTAAAGAGACAAGACACACAAAGCCAAATGCACATGATGCCAGCGATCCGTAAAGGCTGCAATATATCTGCCCGCTGCTACACGCTTAGAAGATCCGGCCCAATGAACCTCTGAGCATTACAGCTCACAATAAGAGTACTAATGCCATACATCGCCTTAACCCAATCGATGCCACAGGGTGGTATGATACATGGCACATACATATGTTTTTCATACATATTCTTCATTTACCGGGCTTCTAAAGGGTTATTCTGGTCTAAAAATCCATAAGCACGTATAGATGTTCTGTGGGCAAAAGAGGCGTGTCCATACTCTTGGCATTAAAACAGGCGATCGGGTCACGTGTAGTTAATGCTAGAATGCCCTTTCTTCTTAGCAGTACGTTTATAACTGATATGATTTTTAAATCGGTACGTAAAGGAAACTGCCCACCTACCTCTGGTTTACAAGGAAAATGCCCCCTCTTCCTGGCACTGCCCACATCAGTCTATAAAAAGAAGGCAGTCTTGACAGCGGCAGGCAGCCCACAACAAAGTGAACATGTCACCGCTACCGCCGCCAGCAGAGGCACATGCAGACAGCACTGTGTACTACAACTCCCAGCATGCCGCGCGGGCCTTTACATAGCATTGCACGGTGGGAGCTGTAGTTTACAGCAGCTGGACCCAGCGGTTTCAGAAGTCGCATCACAATACTAGATTCATGCATTACCGAGGTTAAGATCGCAGGGGATTCCTTTTCATTAACCCTTTAATCCCCACTCAACCAATGTCACAGATTGTAAGCTCACAGGAGCAGGACCCTCTTTCTCCTTTCTGTACCGGAATGTATTAACCTGGGCTAACATAACGTAAAGGATCGCCAAATTCTTCCATTGTAGCCTAAAGCATAACCATGAGATGCCAAGGATGCCCTAATAACAAGTTCCAAAGTTATGGATCCAGTGGAGAAGTGTCAAGAAGCAGGACACTGGATCAATAGCCCAGGACTCACTGAGCTGGCCCAGATCTGGGACAGCTGGTAAGTATGAATTTGTCATATAACTTCAGGGCACATCCAGAAACAATTTCAGAATATAGAAAAACAGGAGGTTTTATAAGAAAGGGGGTTATGTACGGCATACATCCCAAGTGTCCCTCTTTTGGACCCAAATCCCTCTGTCCCCCTTTTCCTCCCCTGATGTCCCTCTTTTCTAGGAGCTCGGAATTTTTGCTGGGTACGAGGGTATCGCTGGGTTCTAAAAGTAACAATAATGTGTTTATAAACAGCAGAATGTTTGTGTTTAGATTAAATTGTGTAAGAAAAATATTATTCTTTTTAAGAAACACTTTATAAACAATAGGAAGACTTAAGGGGTTATATGAGCAATGGGAGGAGTTAAATCCTATATCGTGCAACAGAAGGCGTTATAAGGAGGGGTTTTATATATATATATATATATATATATATATATATATATATATATACAGAGGGGAGGAGGAACCACCATCATGGCAGGTTCTCGGGGGGGGGGGCTGGATCAGCAAACACAATGAGTTTGCCATTGAAACACAGGAGTGATGGGAGTGATAAAGGCCTCTGTACGCCCATGAAGAGATTCCATAAAAAAAATCAGCATTTTTCCATCATTTAACACATTAACCCCGTCTGCTATGGATTTCTGATCAATTTCATGTTGTTTTAAGTGACTCTAAACCTTTATAGTGTTAATTAAGCGTTACATGACCCTGCCACATGAAGAAGGTTTAGTAGTAGTAGCACAGCAGCTCACACACAAGTGAGTATCTATGTTATGGTATGGTGTTGGAGTAAGTGTGTGTTAACTTATGGTATTACAGTGAGTGTGTGTTAGGGTATGATGTTAGAATGCATGGGTGTATGTTAGTGTATGGAGTCAGTGTGTGTGTTTGTGTAT
>VKOC01000010.1:7920072-7990947 GCA_009364415.1 Spea multiplicata
AATATACCCAAACATACTAATTAGTGTTTTTTTTAGGTATTTGATTATATATTTAGAATATTTCCAAAGTCATAGTTAAAAAAAAAAACTGGCATTAGAACCACTTGGTTGCTACCTTAGCAAGTCACTGCAATAGAATATGTGTGATGGTCTTTGGAATGGTTAATATTTGTGTCCGGATCAGCTAGTTGAGAAGATCCAGGTTTAATAATATTCCTTTAATACAATAGTCCAAATATACAATAAACCAATGGATCTAAGCAGTTGGGTCCATGCGGACATCTTTCCACCCACACTGAGAAGGACCATCTTTTGCATCTGATAATTTGACGATCTGCATTGCCATACAGTATAGAAGCAGGGGGATACATGAATCAAATATCATCAAGTCATTTGTTGTCAATGCTTGGGAAATACTGATAGACGGCTCCGGAGTATAATAACGATTATGTCTAGACAGTAGGGCCAGAAGAAATCCCAGGAGTTGGTCTCCATGGCTCCTAAGATCCTGCTGTTGGTGTCTTAATGTTTGTGCTAAGACAAAATCAAACGTCCTCTTAAAATTCCCATTACATTGTCCAGCCCTGTAAACAGAGCCATGGACTTCACAACACAAAAGGTCATCTCTGGTCAGATAGAGATGCAGCATGAAAGGAACCCAGTCAAGGTCAGGAGCGGTGGCAAGAAGCAGAGATATAGCGTGGGCTAGAAAGTGAGTCATTGTTAAGACTGACATCAGATGGGAGAAGGATCCAAAAGAAAGGTTGATGTTCACTTGGCAACTCAAATATTAAAATAATAGCCCTAGCAGAGCACAGAAGATATTTATGGAGCTTTTACATATAACTACGAGAAAATCTCTATCTGGAATTGGGTGGATGAAAGTGTTGCAGGCTAGACCGATAATTTCGAATTCTTGTTACAAATAATTTCTGCTTTAATCACAAGCACAAACATTAGCGATTTGCTATGAAAACATCACTCAATTAGTTACATTTGTTTGAAACCTGATTCGGAAAACATTTTCACTACGATTCATGCTTCAAGATATACAAACAATCTTTATTCTTGATACTTTATCATTTAACACTCCCTTGTTTAGTATGATTGGAATCAGAAAGGCTACAAATCCAGCCTTTTCCTTAGAGGTCCCAATGGAAGTCCACGTGGATCTAAAGGAGAACCAAAGTATCAAGAGGGCAATGTCTGGCTTGCCTCGCGCGTGGCTGACCTAGGCTTAGTATAAATTTGGTAAAGGTTATACCTTTATTGGCTTACTGAAGTATAATAGATGGCAATCTTTTGAGATTATCTAGGTCAGTTTTCAGGCATATTATACCCTGAATCTCAGGTTTAAGGGCAGATTCTCGGGTCATACAGTGTGATGTGCTCCTGATTTAATAATAATACCTGATCATCCCAATTAGTGCTTTTCTCACTGTTTTTGGATTGAATATAGGACTTAATGCATAATATTTCCAAAGCTATGGTTTTCATAAGTACTGTCATTGGAACCTTTTGGTTGCTACCTTAACAAGTCACTTTAATAGAATTTGTATCATGGACCATTGAGTTGTCTCAGGATAAACTTGGATTATAAACCTGAAGAAAGTATTATAAAGAAGAAACCCAGATTGTCTAAAAAGCTTACAATATTTTATACTTCAGTTAGCAAATAAGGGTACCGTCTCTTTCTGGATACATAAAGTGAACCCCCTTTCACTTTGGAACACACTCCTCGAGGAGCTGCTCCGAGCCCAGATCGAGCCAACGCCAGCTCACTTATTGATGTGCTCCTCAGCATACACCAGACCTCAGTGTGGCATTTCAGAATGCAAGAGGAAACCTTGATGGTGATGGTGTGATGGTGGAGGCTGTTCCATACATCCTTATGAGTTACCCAACATCTTTATCACTTCAGTATGTGACTTCAAGCCACCTTCTTCTTCTAAATTCCATACCCATGGTGCTGAACAAATCCATTAACCATGGATAGCTAGTCCAGGCCTTTCCTATATACACCCATGGACGGCTAGTCCAAGTCTGCCCTATATACCCATGGAAGGCTAGTCCAAGTCTGGCCTATATACCCATGGACGGCTAGTCCAGGCCTGCCCTATATACCCATGGACGGCTAGTCCAGGCCTGCCCTATATATATACCCATGGATGGTCAGTCCAGGTCTGGCCTATATACCCATGGACGGCTAGTCCAGGTCTGCCCTATATACCCATGGAGGACTCGTCAAGGCTCACTTTCTGTCACAAATGACAAACACGGATTTCTTTTCTCGGCACCTATAACCAATATAGAAACAGAATGAAAAGTATAGATTTGTTTTGCAAAATATTTTCATTTCAAATATTTTTAGGAAAAAGAAGCAAACTGGCCGTTAGGGTGAAAATGCTTTTGTTTTTCCTCCCGAGTCTCTCTTATTTCCTTGCAGGCTGTGTTTGTTTTTTTTTATTATGCGAGACAAGACTACGAAGGTCAGGCCGTGTTGTGTTATTATGTTTGTGACAAGTATGTGAAGGTCGCAGTAAGAGGAGGTGGGAGGTTATCCAGGTAATATTTCGGCTACCGTAGGAGGAGCTGGCTTGTTACTGTCAGCATTACCTGCCCCTGCCTTCCCTCCACCGGCCTACCGGTTCCTGCACATACACCCCTAACCTCCCTGGAGAGTTTACCCTTTCCCTGCCAAAGACTTTTGCCACCGCTCTATATTCCAGGGAATGTGTGCACTCTGGATTCTGCAAGGTTACTAACTTCTTTAAGTATTGGCATCGAAGGTGCTGCATTGCAGATAATTATGCATTCATGTTAAGGAAATAAGTGGAAACTAATCAATTTTCCCTTTTTTTTCTCTACAGCCCCCAAGTTCAGGCCTGTGGAGTGCGGGAGCTGTAAGTACCAAGTGCAATAACAATTATTATTACTCCTTATTTACGAAAAAGTAACATATTCCATAGTGTTTTATATTACTGACAGGTATGCCATACACATAAGTGAAGACCCTGTTCCAAAGAGCTTACAGTCTAGGCATGAATAGTTTATCAGCTCTATAAGGTTTTATTAAATTTCAAATACATAACTCCCAAGTGCCACTGAGGGACAGTGCCTCTTTGGCCCCCAAATCCCTTCTCAGCTCTGTTCTTTATTGTGAACTTTCAGAGTTTGACATGGAGTCTCGGGGTTTTAAGCCAATCCCAGGGTCTCAGGGTTTAGGAGCAGAGTCTCAGGGTGACACAGTCTAAAGCTGACTCCTTCCTATTCTACCCCACGGTGCTTTTGCTTCCAGTATGTTATGGTTGATCTCTCTACTTGAATGCAGGTGACTCAAGTGTATTTTTAGATAATGATAAGTCAAGGTTTGGCGAGTCACTACGCAGAATCTCCATGATGGGCTATTAAAGGGTTAATATTTTAAGAATCTCAGAATTAGCTCGTTTTGAAAGTTCCCAGGTATGATTATTGGGAATTAGCGGCTGAGAGCGCTTCCTGTATGAGGCGCTCCTGATGCCATTACTGGGTGTCCCTGTACACAGCCACCCCCCCCCCCCCGCTGGCAATTAGGAGGCCCCATAGGGCCAGTCATTAAGCCTTCGGTATATGCGGCATTTGTGATGAAGCACTCCAGTGTTTTAGAGCAGTTAATTGAGATGCGTGATATTATTTTCCATTAGTATAATTACGGCATCACTTTAACTGTTTTGAAGTATTTCATCTACTGTTATTATGTATCGGGGGGGAAAAACCCGGCCCTGCCACTAATGTACAGACTATAATGTCCCCATTCTTTGTCCTCTTTGACTCGACCTTTCCTCTAAAATGAGAATGCCTACATGTATTGATTGTTTTAATCTGACTAGTATTTACTTTGTTGAGCTGTCGTCAACGTAAAAACATGAATGATGGTGTTTTCTGAATGTTAGCTCTGTGAGCTGGCGTTGGCTTGAAAATTGTGAGCGAAAGCCGAGTTGACTCAAACGTTCTGGCTTTTTGGTCCCTGCAGGCATCCATACAGACACTTGGACTTTGCTTAGGACAGGGCTCAACAAATCTCAGCTATTCCCCAGGCTCCAGGTTGCCATGGAGACTAGGAATTGCCCCCTGGCATGTAGTGTTTCACTTACTGGCCATGTGGACCTACTCTACACAGAAGCATATGTCGCGTAGTCGGCTCTGTTGCTTTCTATGAGCTCATGGTGGGAGCTCGGCGGTCCAGGCGCCTGCATTTTGTGGCCGCCCTCTGCATGCGCAGGGAATTTGTCTAGTCCTCCCTTAAGATAAAGATAAATACAGTTCAGCTCATACAGGGCACCACAAGTCAAGCCTGGGGTTGTGCCATGTACCAGCCTGTTTGCCTACCTCTAATAGAAATGAAACTAGCTTATGTTATATGCACTTGGAGGTACGCAGACTCATTAGACCATAATAAATTATGTAGTTGTGATGTGTAGACTGTGTAGTTGTGATGCCAGGGCTACAGTATACTGTGTAGTTGTGATGTCAGTGCTACAGTAGACTGTGTAGTTGTGATGTCAGTGCTACAGTAGACTGTGTAGTTGTGATGTCAGTGCTACAGTAGACTGTGTAGTTGTGATGTTGAAACAAATATGAAATAAAGTTGTAATTGTTCAGCAGTGGTGATGGAATGAAGCCATCATTACCCTCTACTGATTCTTATAGGAGGCAGAAGTGGGTGTGGCTGTGATAAGGGGTCAGGACAGGCCATACATGGGGGTGGGGCTGGCCCTTGTCAGTGTTTAAAGGGAAATGAGCAGAACCTGGGTGGGGAATGGGCATGGTGAAGAGCCAATCCCCGCCCAGTGATTGAAGACATTCAGAGCCTCAGAGAAATAGTTTTTCACCCTGAGACTCCAGGTGAAACCGGGTAAATTTCCAGCTCCGACTATCAGGGTTAAGATATTTATCCTTCAGAATAAGTCACATGTGGGGATGATGTAATATTATAATACACTGATTGTAAATATTTGTGCCTGCGTTTAAAGGAGAAATATTGTGTGTCTGTCACCATGATTTCCTTTGCATTAGTTCACATATGTTTGTCATGGGTTTTTTTGTGCATTTATTTATGTGCAGCCACACCTAGTAAATGATACGGTGCAAGGGATCCACTGTGACCCCTTGGGAGACATACCTGCGTCAAGCAGTTACACGGTGTGACAGCTCAGCCGCAAGACGTTGTACAGTAACCCCTTCTGTGCCCGAGGCGACAAGCGCGTTTGGAACAGGCTTAAAGTCTTCACACAATCTCACTAATCCCCGGGGTGTTACGTCAGGACTGAAATAGTTAAATTAGGGGCTGTCCATAAAACGTAAGGATGTACAGTCGCCATAACAATGACATACCGCCATAAAAGAGCTGACCCCGAGGCTCTTAAAGTATTAACCCTTTGCTAGCCCATTGAGTCTATGTAGTGGCTCGCCAAACATGTTACCCAAACAGCTGTAATACCGGTCCTTATAGAAACCTTGACTTGTTATTATTTAAAGATACACTTACTTAAGCCACCTACATTCAAGCAGGGATATCAACCATGAAATACTGGAAGCAAACAGGCTGTGTGACCCTGACAGTTTGCCCCTTCACCCTCAGATCCTGATATTGGGGCAAAAAATCTGAAATTCAGGGTCAAACCCTGAGAGTCCCCAGCGCTAAACATTTTCGGAGGACACTTGCTTTAAGGGTTGTGGATAGAGGTTCTGCTCACATAGCTGTTTAGGAAAGTGTGCAGAATTGATTTCTTCCATCATCACCCTGCTGGCGGCCATCTTAACGTGATATGGGTGCGCAGGCCCATCACGGCGGTTTATTGGAAGCGTGTCCTTGGGCAATTAATAGCTGGAGATGACATGTGTGAAAGTTCTCCGGAACAGGTAGTTGTCTGGTGATAACTCTGTGTGGCAAAGACAACAACAACTGCAGCTCACGCTCATGACTCCACCTGGCAGAACCAGTTGGGTGGCATTGCAGAGCAGAGCGGAGCTGCGATTTCTGGATGGCAGCACGGGAGACGCGGGCACTGCGTGGGTAGATTACAAGGTATTGGCTTGGGCTCATGGCAAAGGACACGCAGTTATTGTAAAGAGAAGGGAGTGGGGGGAGGGGTTACATAGAGCAATGGGAGGAGTTATAGGAAAAGATTATAGTTACTGGGAGGGGCTATATGAAGGAGTAGGAGGAGTTATATGAGCAATAGGAGGAGATATTGGGAGGGGTGATATGAAACTATAATAGGAGTAGGAGGAGTTATATGAGCAATAGGAGGAGATATTGGGAGCGGTTGCACACTTTAAATAAAAACTACTCTGATAATAAACGTGTTATTCACATGTTTAACATGAATTCAGCATAAATATGTACATAAAGGAATTTCAAGAGGATATATTCTTAACATATGGGACCATTCACTAAAATTGAGCAACAGTATTAGCATACCTCCAAACATTTAGTGGCCTAAGAGGCACACTTGGGTTAGTATGTGTGCGTGAGTGTGTGCGATCCGTGGTGCAGCCCGGGGACAGGGGGGTATAAAAATATTGATGAGACTTAGAAAAGAGGGGCATCAGGGTAGGAAAATGGGGGACCTGGGTCCCAAAGATGGACACCGGGGAAGAATTTTTTAGGCAAATAGGTAGGTGCAATCTGTTTATTAACCAGGGACCTGCTGATTTTCGGGAATATTAGGAGTAACTGCCTATTCGGAACAAATTTGGCAATGTTTGTAACGTGTGTTTGTATGAGACAGGCTGGTTTATTGATATCGCTTGTGTCAGGGGTGTCTTTGACTGTTTGCTGCGTGTTTTAAGATGCCGTGTTACTGGACCATTTGGCTCGACTTGCCTCCCTAGCTGAAATTTGCCAGCTTGCCCTGTTTTTATAACCTTTCCATTATGTGTTGGCGTCCAGGGCTTGTGATGCATCTCCATCTCTCCATAGAGAAAACCGCGCCATTAACACAAAGACATTTTATTCTATTGAGCCATCTAGACATTTGGTGAGGGCAACCATCAAAAGAGGAGTCCCCATTGTTGTTTCTCATCTTTTTCTTTAATATTAAAAATATAACCATTTACATTCTGGAATGTTGGCCATTGCATTGATTCACTGTAATTCGGTTGCAGTTATTAGCTTGCTTTATTTCCAAGGACGCTGGGTGGACTGTATTTTTTCCTGTAATGTGACATTAATTGGATGTGGATTAGCTCCAAGAAAGTGCGTTACATAGTAACCCCTACTACTCATCTCTCCAGTTCAAAGATAGGTCAGAAGAATAATCAATGTCAGATTATCTATATGTGGGTCACATGTTTTAGAATTGTCTCCTTATAGCCCTCACTATACCCCTCCTTGCCTTTTCATGCATAGGTATAATGTATTAATATTATGTAATAATAAAAATAATAATATTACTATTATATTTCTAGATTGTAGACTCATTTGAGCAGAGCCCTTGCTACCTTTTGTTTGAGTTCAAATTGTTATGTAATGATCTACAACTTTCAATACCATAATTTAAATGTGTTAGCTCATTCGTTAATTTATCATCTGTTATCTAATTCCGCTATGATTGTGATCGCATTCCGTATCTTCCAGCTGTGATCCAGCTGTGGTTTTCTTCTCTCTCATCCAGCTGTGATCTGTCGTTCCGTATTTCCCTGCCCTGATCCAGCTGTGATCTCTCATTCCCCTTTTTCTCCAGCCGGGATATAAATGCCAGATCTCCCAGCCACGATTCAGCTGTGAATCCATTCCGTGTGTCCAGCTGTGATCTTTTTCCACGTGGTCCAGCCATGGTCTCATTTTATGTCCACCAGCTCACATCTTCTAGCTCAACATGGGTTTCAGTTGTGATTTCATTCTGCGTTCATGCATGGCTTCTATCTGAAATGTATAGAGATAGAATGATGTAGAGAGAGAGAATGAAACGCAGAGGCAGGAGTTTGACAAAATAATAATAGGGGGAGAATGAAGAGATACAGTGGGTGATTACCAGTTACAGGCTGAGTTATTTGGCCTCAGGTCCATCGTGCTCTCGCTGCGGTATCTATTAATCAGTTCTGGTAAGAGGGGGTCTTCTCCATTTACACCCCCAGCCTGCTATGCGGAGGCTTTGTGTAGGTGGATAAATGGTTTTGGTGCAAGGCAGGGGCTAAGAGATAAAAAGACACCCTCACACGCGGTGCGGAATAGCTGTGTGGTATAGGTAGACCTCAAAACTGCTGGTCGGAAAGCAATGCTGGATTTCCCCCTAATCTACAGTATCTGCAAAATATAAAGAGCGGCTCGGACAATGCAGGACTTGTTGTATTGTGAAAAAAATCAGGACAGGCCGATGCAGTATTCTGACCGCACTATATCAGGACGGGGTCAGACAGCGCTGGGTTTGTATTAGTGTACATAGACCCCGACTGCGGGTTATCAGGACAGGATCAGACAGCGCTGGGTTTATATTCAGTGTTGGCTGTTCTTCTACCGGGAACTCAGCAATCTGTGTGTGTTCTTGTCTCTTCGCTTCTTTTCCAGACTGACAAGCCAAAATGACGACCGAGATGGGATCAGAAACTGAGCTCACGCCTGGTCCAGAGGGGCCCTCCCAGGATGGAGTATCCAATCCAGCTCTCCACCCGCAAGATACCGCTAACAGCCCTGCAAATAATGTGGAAAGACCGGCCAGCGAGAATGCAAGGCGACCCGTAGAGGTGAGTAAAAGATCACAGACCAAAGCAGCATCACCTATTACATCACTTATTAATTACATCATCAGTAAGCAGTTATATAAACGGCATGCAGTAGTCTTATGTTATAGACCTGTATTCATTACCGGTAATCTGTGAATATTAAAAACTGAATATTTTGTTCTTTTACATAAAAATTATAAAGAGAAATAAACCTCATTTTTAGTTCTCTGTTAAAGTATAACTAAATAATACTTTCCATCCCTGTTTTAAAATTGGTAGCACCCTTCCCTTGTAGACCATTGGCAAAATGGAATTTCTTGTTTCTTTTCCTTTTAATTCTTTCTGGGGTAACCCGCAGAGTGAAGAGAGAATGGACGGAGCACAGGACAGAACAACACCTACTCATGCACAGAGATCACCCCAAAAAACTCCCAGGAAACCTAAGAGTGCCCTTTGCAAAGTGACCCTGCTGGATTCCTCATTCTACGAGTGCGAGGTGGAGGTGAGACTTGCCCTACGTGGATAACCCAAGCCATGGGGGGCTACAAGATGCATTTGGCTACTTGCCTTCCTACAGAAGTCTTTGTAGTTAAATACTGAGTCACAAATTCATTGGTGTCAGGTTTTAAATGGCCAACATGGCAACTTCTGCTGCACAGAAGTATGGCAGCAGTCAGGACTCTGACAAGCCCCCTAGAATGGTTGTTTCTTCTCTGTGTTACAGAAGCACGCCCGGGGGCAAGTGCTGTTCGATACTGTGTGTGGACACCTCAACCTGCTGGAGAAGGATTATTTTGGTCTCACGTTCTGTGACTCTGACAGTCAAAAGGTAATCAAATCACCACTGGCCATGTGTTTATATTATAATCTTCCTATGGAACCTTTAGGAACTTGGCCATATCGGGGGGGGGGGTGAATTCGAGTTTCTGTTGGGATATGCCCTCTGACACAGATGTTTGAAATGGTATTAGGGTCCAGATTTCTGAGCTATGTCAGGAAACTCTCAGAGATGAATGAGATAGAATCAGGATCGCTGGTGTCTCCTGCCGATATCCGGTTCAGTTCCCAAAAGGGGTTGACCACTGTCAGGATTCCTGATGCATCTCCATACTAACCTTGCTCCTCTTGTGTCGTAGAACTGGCTGGATCCCTCCAAGGAAATAAAAAAACAAATCAGAAGTAAGTTTGTGAGTCTTGCTGTGACCCACGTTATTTTTTCCCCATATTCTCCGCATTGTGTTTCAATGCTAGGTGTTACACCTTCACAGAAGACTTGGCATGGTGATCATTCTCTATTCCCTGCCTAACCCAGACCCTCTCTTTCTTAATTTGTATCCTGATACTTTCATTCCTCCCCCACTATCTGTTCTTTTTTACCATCCCACTCATAACACTGCTTCTGATCTTCTCTGCCACCCACTCCTCTCTCTCTCTCCGCTATCTTCCCCCTCTCCCCGTCCTCCTTCGCCTACCGCTGTTCTCTCTCCGCAGGTGGTCCCTGGACATTTGGCTTCACAGTAAAGTTTTATCCTCCAGATCCTGCACAGCTGACGGAAGATATTACAAGGTATGCTGCATAAAGCAGTTAAGGAACTGATTCCTTAATTATTTCCCAGTTACCAGGTAGCCGTGTGTGCCCTAGCCACATCTGTATTCATATAGCCAGTCCTTTAGAGCAGCGCTTGGGATGCCATAACCTTCCTATGAAATACCACCGATAACTGATCCCACCTGTTCTCCTGCAGGTATTACCTGTGCCTACAGCTACGCGCCGACATCATCAGCGGCCGTCTCCCCTGCTCCTTTGTCACCCATGCACTGCTCGGGTCGTATACTGTACAGGCTGAGCTCGGGGACTTTGACAGCGAGGAACATCATGGGAACTACGTGAGCGAATTACGCTTTTCCCCGAACCAAACGCGAGAGCTGGAAGAGAGGGTGATGGAGCTGCACAAAACCTACAGGTGAGGAAGCAGGAAAGGTTGCGTGACGCTGCGTGGAAAGGTACGCTGAGACCCAATGTCCTGTGCGGCCACCCAACTTGCTGACGTATCATTACAGTCTATTAATAATACCGCATCCGACATCAGATCTGTTACTGTGGGAGATTTTGGAGTGTATTTATTTAAATGGGCAGTTTCCAGAGGGTTGAGTATTTTTAGGTGACTTCGCTATGCAATATGGTGGGCTAAATGTGGAAGGGCCGGGATGGTCCGTAATGCATTGTTAAATCAGCGCGGTGCATTCAAGAGATCTTACCATATTAACCTTGCGTCCGGCACTTCCAGCTCAGCCCATCTTGCTGTGGAAACGCCCAGGACCTCCCTATTTAGTGAATAAGCCCCTAACAGCGCTGATCTTTTTCTCCGTTCCATTATTACATTTTACGTTGCAACATATTTATTTATGTGTTTGTAGTGCAGTATTCGTCGCTCGTTACATAACGAGTTTTTTTTCCATTCGCTTCTCAAAATGGGTTTTGTACCCAGGCTCTGCCAGGACGTTTAAATGGGGACAGCAATTGTTGGCAATCACCTAATTAGCATGCAGCGTGTAAATGTCTCACATTTTCATTTTCAATTGAAACACCAAGGGATCTACAGACACTGTTTATACGCATCAGATATCTCCGCGCTCATCATCGGAACCCCCGAGGGTGCTGGAAATAGTGGAATTTTGTCGTTTTTTTTCCCCATGTGGAGGATTTGAGCCCAATCTGCCTTTTTTCTGAAAGCTCCATAATAGTGCACAGGAGGTGTTTGTACACGCAGAAGTGATTCTTTAATTATGTACAGTACCGTTTAAAAGTTTGGGGTCACTGAGCTGTTGCCATGGAAAATAAGGACATTTCTAGCTGTAACATAATTGCAAAAAAGGGTTTTCTAACAATCAATTAGCCTTTTAAACTTAAACTTGGATCAGGATGATGGGAGATTCAAGGACCTATCTGTGTCCTCTATTACGAGAAGAAGCTGACACCATTCTTGGTGCCTAGGATGAAAACAGCAGGACATTTTCTTAGTTGCTATGGAGATGTGTTATATTTTTAATAGCTGTACTTAATTAATTATGACAGCATTATGCATCTCTCTAACCTGTCTGTGCCTATCGAATCTGCAAAAAAAAAATCTGTTTTTTCTCCTTGTTCCACAATAGTCTACTGTGTAAATATTTAATTATAGTTTCTAAAGAACGGATAAAGTCAAATAAGCATAAAGTATAAAAATATGACGTTTTTCACAGCAATAATAACACAAGTGGATCTGTCGATGGGTGATGGATCCTCATAATCAACGTTGGCCTAAACCTGTGTTCTAGATCTCTACACGCTGATGTTTAGTGGTTTTATCAACCATTGAAAATGGTCATTCCATGCCATGGACCCACAATGGGTTACCATCCCCTCAATACAATCATATATACAATCATTTGCATTGTTTGTAAATATCTTGGTGTTTAGATTTTAAATTATAAAGCCACCTTCTCTCTGACATTGAGCTCATTGTCTGGTGACGTAGCCAAGGACGAAGGTTTCAGCAGTAATCATACGAACAGTATGCAGAGAGAGAGTCAAACATAAAAGGCTAGGGACCGCAGTACAAACCGTCTCGGTGCTGTGCTGTGTTTGCCAAAGACTTGCAGGTTAGGGAATAAATTCCCCGAATTCATTTCAATAATGAGCAGGAATAATTTACATCTGAAGGCAATAGTGGAGTCGGGTACAATGAATCTCACGGCTGAGACAGTCAACCTAGTTACACTCTGTTGATGGAGGAGTTCACTGTTCTTCACTAGACATCATATAAAATATGCTAAGATCTGTCATAGAAGGCATTGCGCTAGATACTTAAGAGGGGAATGGCGTTGAAGACCACGTTCACAGGAACGTGGCTAGAAGACATCAGCAGAAAGTTGACTCTGCACCGAGAAGGTCACCAGGGATATCACATTGGTGCTCAAGTGTCCAAGCTCCCAACCGGGAGTATATAAATTAACATAAGGAATAGTTACTTTGAATGTCCATCGAAAACTCATGGGTCTCTTATGGCTTTTCTCATATGGTCATCAACAATCAGGACTTTGTGTGGTCCTTCAGCATCACGGTTCTATGTACATATGTAAAAAAAAAATGATATAATGTTATAGTATGTTCCTAATCAAAACTCTGACTGCGTTCCTGGTGTGTTCTTTAAACATTAATATTACCCTGGGGGAATATCTCAATTCTTCTACTGTCACTGCATCAAAGTAATGAAGTCACAGCAACATAAATCACAAAATTGTATTAAAATAACAGATAAATTAAGCCTCCCAGCAGGCAACGGAAGGGTAGACATTTGGAAGGAGATCAAATCATCCCAGACAGTTTATATAATTATTCCAACTCCATTTTTGCAATTTATTGCTGAAGAAAACACAGTTGAAAGAAATAACTATAAATACGGCAGGATGGCGGGGAACACAGATCATCTTATTGAGGATAAAAATGATACAGAACAGATTTCTCTTATCATTTTGATGGTAAAATACGATTCTCCGCTCCCCAGGGTGCACCAGAATTGGCACCATTCTTTCGGCTGTGCTAATGACAATGGAAACAGAGAGTATAGCCCCACCAGAGATGATCACGGTAATGGAAAAAATAACCAAAAAGGTCTCATCCAACAGAGGAGGATTTTAAGTATAAAAAGAGAGATGAAAGGATGCAGAATCAATTTGTTTAGCAATCGAGCCATTCGTTCTTGCACATGTTATATGGTTTTTGTGACTGTATTTTCCCAAGCAGTCTTCAAGGACCATCAGCCGTCCTGGGTTGGGTTGCATTCCAAAGGGGATAAAGCAGCACCGTAAGTGGTCTGTTTTTGTCTTAGTGAATGGATTTGGCGTATAATCTTTCTTTCGTTGTCTAACAGGGGAATGACGCCAGCTGAAGCAGAGATACATTTTCTAGAAAATGCCAAGAAGTTGTCAATGTATGGAGTGGATCTACACCACGCCAAGGTATGGCCGGGAGAGATGGACCTCTTCATATCCACTCCTCCACTATGTCTGCTGCTCTTTTTATGCCGTATCTAAGGATTTGTCCACTTTCACCCAGTCATTACCTTATTCTAAAGCTCCCCTGGCTTTTTCAGTTCGAAAGTTCAGTTCATCATTAAACTCCTGTTGTCTTGTTTGCCCCCTTACCTCTCTGGACTGTTCTGACCCACAGGACTCTGAAGGCATTGATATAATGCTGGGCGTTTGTGCCAACGGACTACTGATCTACAGAGACCGACTGAGGATAAACCGCTTTGCCTGGCCAAAAATCCTAAAAATTTCCTACAAAAGGAGCAATTTCTACATCAAGATTCGTCCGGGGGAGGTGAGGATGGTGCTAGACCAGGGAGAGTATAATGGATTGGAAGGAAAGGATTGTTCATATTATGAGTTGTAGGTTTTTCTATCTGTATATTATACTGTAAGTCATCACATTCTCCTGTTTTCTAGTACGAGCAGTTCGAGAGCACCATTGGGTTTAAATTACCCAATCACCGAGCTGCGAAGCGACTGTGGAAGGTCTGCATAGAACATCATACCTTCTTCAGGTGGGTACAGCTGGCTTTATGACTCCAACGCCTATCTCAACCACTTCTTTTAAGGTGGCTACTATATCCAGTATGATAACACCATTCAGAACGTTATTAATGCGTTGACAGAACCAGTGTAATTATCCACGGGCCAAGCTGGTGGTACAGAGATTGAAGTCCGTGTGTACAGTCAGTAGAAGAATAGCTTAGAGAGCTGAGGTTCTGCATCAGAACCTTTTATGTTCTTGGAGAACTCTTGAGACAAATATTGGCACAGAGCTCTCAGCTTGCTTATATCCGATAAATACTTGAGTAGATGGAAAATGCTGGTATCAACTATGTGATTAAAGAATGATGTCTGGTTTGGCAGAGATTCATTTTATTCCTTTACTGTATTTTCAACAGGCTTGTGTCCCCAGAGCCCGCCCCGAAGGGCTTTTTGGTGATGGGCTCCAAATTCCGTTACAGTGGGCGCACACAGGCACAAACTCAGCAAGCAAGTGCCCTGATAGATCGGCCGGCTCCCAACTTCAAACGCTCCTCGAGCAAACGGTACTCTCTGTCCCAGAGCGCCGAAGGAGGTATGCAAGGGAGGTTAGTTATATGGGGCAGTCTTACAAGAAGGGCCGGCCAAAGGGACATGGTATAGGGAAGAGTATGTGGAGGCCAATGGTACTTATTTAGCCTTTTACTGGTATGAGCACAGATGCCACCTCTGACTAGATAGAGCCACATGTGAGATATACGGCCCCTCTGGCTGGATCTTTTCTTTAGTCTCTCTGTAGTTTGATTATCGCAGTATATGGATAATTTGGATAACTCGGTTAACGCATCAGATGTTTCATGCCTCCACTCGTCTCATTGTTTTGACCCTTTAGGATTTTCACAACAATCCACTTTTAATGAGAATCACGAATCCTCGCCTGAGAAAAGCAATGAGATTTCTCAGGGAGAGAAGGAAGGAGAAGAAGAAGAGGTGACCACACCGACCAAAATCAAGGAGCTGAAGGTGAGGATGTTCATTACAATAGACGGTGCTCTTATTTGCGCATGGACTGTATATATGTGCATGTGTACATTTTGTGTTTGTGTCTATGTGTGAAGAAATGCTAGGGGAATCACCCGCACACTTTTCTTTGGGTTGTGCCAGAACCCCTAGGGATTCAGTTTGACAAAACACATAATCGCACACACGGACACACATGCTATATGTATCTCGGTGTGATTATGTTTATTTGTGAATGCACATGCTTTTTACATGTTTCCTGTGTCTATACATGTATGTGCTTATGTGTCTGTACAGCCACTCACATGATAATGCATGTATTCAATTCATGGCACAATGGGGCTACAAGTATGAAAAGTGATTCTGGTGCAAAGTTTGAAGCATGATGTTATCACTATAGCAATAAGGCAATGTTCCTGCTGGTTGCTATGGTAATAATACCAATGCACCAGAATGGCACTTTCTGTACATAATCCTCATAGTCTTTGTATACATTTGTCTTTATATAGGCATCAGATGTGAGTATTTCCATGTATATACCCATTTGCATGTCTAAGCAGCCCTGGTACCAGCTAAGAAGTCTCATACATATGGCTCAGACTCTAGAACCTTGGATGGTGCAGGTTAGATTTTTAGTGGCATTTGAGGACTGGAATTGCCTGCTCCAATGTCCTTGTGTCCGTGGGAGCACCCTAGTGCAATCCCAGTCCCATGGTGCTACTAACTAGCCATAATGTAAGGATATCCCTACATAAGTGCAACTGGGTCAATCTAAATGGCTCATCCACTGATTGCCACCTATGTGATTACGTAGCCGCTCTTGCAATTATTGTTGCCCACTCTGTGGTTTATGTATTGATTTCCCTGTTTGCCTTGAATTGCCATGTATGTATGTGTATCTCTGCAGTGTTTTTGTTTCCATATGTGCATCCCTTTGTGTACAGCGGTGTTTTGTGCTGCATTTTCTCCCTCTCACTCGCTTGCTTCTGTTTCTTACTTATCGCTACCAGTCGGAGCAAGAGGGCACTCCCCGGCACAAGGAGGTACCCACCAACTTAACCCAAAATCCATTTATATTTCCAGCTCCCATTCACCTATCCCAGAATCCTTGTATTTAACCCAACACCTGACTTCTTACCCAAATACCCACAAATGTAACCCAGTGCTTACCACAAAACCATTTACCCGTCCTATGTACTCTCCTATATCCTGCCTGTTTTTCTCCTCCTACCTCCAAATAATGACCCAGTTATCCATCTGCCATTACATACTTGTTTACCCATCACACAATCCAGCTAATAATCTAATCAACCCAGTAGTCTTTCCCTGCTCATAAATTCAGCGTATTATTCAGCAATATACCAAGTACCATACAACAGAAATTTTTAAACATTTACCCTCTTCAGACTATATGCGGATCTCTTAAAGCCCAAACCAGCCCTTCCCAGTTCTATGTCACCACCTCATGTTCTGACCTCATAAGGGAACACCGTGCCTTACACAAGGCTGGTCGCTCTGGATCCACCGCACTGGTGGGTGGGTTGTCACATCGTTGGAGATAATGGACTCTCGGATGCCCTGGTTCAAGATGTTCCTGTACAACATAAAACATTCTTTATAATGTTACTGCCGAGTCTATCAATGTGACCCTGTTCTGCATGGTAGACCTCAACCAGCGGATTCTCCTGGTTTACGATACGAACCACAATTGGATACAAACCTCAGCTAGGCAATTCTTAAAGTCACATTGATGTTGTGAAATTAGAAAACTGATATATAATTTGTAATCAGAAAGCTGTGTAAATACAGAGCTCATAGTGTTCCACTCACGTCCATCCCAACCTATAAAGGCTTTATACAATTTATTTCCTTTAGGTGATGGATTCAACATTTACGGCTAATGCTATCTTCAATTTTGATACATTAGACTCAATACTAACGTTAAATACTTAATATCCAGTATCCCATCATCTGCCACTATCTACTAGACACGCAACTCCCAGCTAAGAGGCATTTTACATACAATATCTACTTTTTATCCCGTTAACAGAAGGAGAATGTCTTATTATGCTTTACTACTTAGAGCTAAAGGAATCCATACGGCACTAACTCAACTTTAAATGTCTTTCTTAGTTCCTGGACAAGTCAGAAGATGTTCTGTTGAAACATCAGGCCAGTATTAATGAGCTGAAGAGAACTTTAAAACAGCCAAATAGCAAGCTGGTCCACAGGGAACGTGGAAGGGAGAAGCGGCTCCCCTCTTCGCCTACCTCCTCGTCCCCCAAACCAGAGGTCAGTGGATGTACTTGGCATGTGCGAGCCAAAGATTAGCCGTGTCTCTATACACCCATATGTAATATATGTAAACCGAGTTACAGAGGTGGAAGAAATACCTTCGAGATACTAATCCATATAATAATAGGCATGTGACACATCGGTTGGTAGGTGCTATTACTTCAAAGTAGGGTGGAGTAATGGGATAACAATAGTAATCGAAAAGGATAATGGAGACAGCAATATGATGGGGTGGAAGAAATGACACGGAACAATCAGTTCTTTCAGAATTACAGTAGGTGGTAACCCTCCCATGACTCCATCTATTTCTCATGCCCTATGTATGCGTCACCCTTTATTTTATGATGCGTGTGTATTATGAACAATGTTATAATCATTTGCTGCAGGGTAGAGGGACTCTGGTGTGCTGTGAACCTGTAGAATTGTGGCATAAGTCCCAGAATGAGTCTAGACAAGGCTGGTGTGCATCATATGCTGCCTGTTCTTCTATGGACGAGGGAGGTTGACATGTCATGTGCATATATATATATATATATGGCACAGTGTACCTTTTATTATATTAGTAGACTTTCTTACACCTCTTCTTCCTGTCTTCTTCTCCGTCCTCCCACTGCTCCCTTCCTTATCTTTAACCCCAGCAGGATACAGAAGACGCAGCAAGAGGAGAAGAACACGAGACGGATGCAACCAATGCCCAGGATTCAGAAGTTTTCACTCAGAAAAGTTTGGCTTCTTCTCCTGAGGTACCTATCCTTGTCTTTACACCCTTCCCCTATCCTGCTTATAAATGTCATTAAATTCCAGAACAAACCCGTACAATAAAGGTCTAAAGACCAAATCCTTGGACACTTCATGTACCATGTGACACGACGGAAGGGAATAGAGTCTGGAGAGTCAGAATTAACTGGGCCCTAAGGATATAATCTACACTACATCTGGTGCTATATATGGGGTATATATATATATATATATATGATCTACGTAGATTGAAACCACATTGAAATCATTTTCCCGTTTTTTATGTGTTATGTAGATACTTCTTTCTGAGTAATAAAGTAAAACTCTTCTGGTAATGATTTTGATAAAGTTCAAGGCTTAACAGCCAACAACAAAATCACCATGAAAAGGGAGCGGAGAGTAAGCACAGGAATTGTTGCAGAGGAGACAACATGCCCATGCCTGGGGGTCTCCAGGGGCCAGACCTCCTGAAGCATGAAATGATGTCCCAGGGGCCATGTAGTCAAATGTGACCCTCAAAGCTCTTGGATATGATCCAATGCACATGGCCAGTCCTAACTTTCCAAGACACGATGCCTGGTTGTTTCCACAAATTCAGTCTCTCAAATGGACATCCCATGAGCTCCCTGGCACAGTGGCTGCCCATGTCTCCTGGGTTCCAACGGCCCTTTATCACTCCCATCACTCCTGTGTTCCAATGGCCCTTTATCACTCCCATCACTCCTGTGTTCCAATGGCCCTTTATCACTCCCATCACTCCTGTGTTCCAATGCCCTTTATCACTCCCATCACTCCTGTGTTCCAATGGCACGTTGTGCTCGCTGATCCAAGTTTAAGCTTCAAAGGCTAATTGATGGTGAGAAAACCCTTTTGTAATTATGTTACAGACAGAAATGTCCTTGTTTTCCATGAAAACAGCTATGCGACCCCAAACTTGTGAATGGTGGTTTATATGTTTGTAGCAAAACTGAATGTAAATTAATTGAGAGTTAGTGGTTTAAAGTCCATATGTTGCAAATCATGATCAGTTAACCATATAAAGGGACAAAACATTTATCTTGAAAGGGTAAACCGTTATACTATCCTTACAGGGTATGTTAACATTATTAACATTAATATTTTTCGTCTATTTTGTCATCTGTAGAATGTACGTGTGAAAAGGTATCTATTTAGACACTTAATGTGCACCCCATTGAATCGCTAAATATTAGTTTGTTTCTATTGGCCATGATGTAGCCATTTTATTAGCGTTCACATTCTACAATCGTCGATTGCTGTTCTGGGTGTAGTCAGAAAGTTGAATTGCAAACCATGCAGTTTCTACCATTGGCACAATAAAGGTTTCGTTGGCTCATTGAATGGAGCTCCTTATCTCCTTATCTCAAAACCCACAACCCACAGCTGTCTCCTGGAGAATACGTTCTTTCTGTGGCAGCCATATGCAAGTGTGATTATTACATGATTAATAGAAAACCACTATATAGATACATTTACATGAATAAAAAATGATAAATGTTTCCCGAAAAACACCCAACTCTCCATAAAAACAAGTTGCCCGGCCAGTGCTTTCCTATCAGACCTGCACTAATTGAAGAGTCAACTCTCCTCAAGCTTATATAGAACCAAAACTCTTCTTTCGCGGGAGAAGACGAGGACCAGAGTTCAGAAACTTTGGTAACTCATTTATTCCTGGATTATTCTTGCTTTAAAATCTGAATCGGGAATGCTGCAGAGGTAGGATATGTTACCATCGTTAACAGAGGCTTTGAAACCATGGTGCTCCATAACCTTCTCTTGGTCCTGTAAGCAGCTGATGGAATTATTGCTTGGTTTATATAGTTCTTCCATTCCACCCCATCATATAATGGTTTAGAAGGATAAAATGTATTTACCAGATCCCCTGCAACCAGTTCCATTAGGATCCCTCTCTCTTGACAAAGCTCTTAGCAGATTTTTTTTATTGATGTGTAGAAGAACTTCAGTCATTGTACACTAATAGCTGCATTTGAGTCACCCAGTCTTATCAATGTAGCATATTTACTGCTAGTTATCTAAATACAGAGCATTATTATAATGACTTAAATAGTGGGGAATAAAACATACTGTACAATGGGTGTAGCTAGAAAGCCTTGTTATTAGTTTACACATTGCCAGGGGTATAGAATGTTCTCTCAAGTATTAGCAAGTGATGTATACATTATGTGATTGTCCTGAAACTAATTAGAAGGATGAGGAAGCACATAACAATCATGCTTGCTTCCATCATATACCAACAAATAACTGCTTTTGCTCCGGTTAAAATGCAGGATATGGAGCATTGGGTTTTTATAGAAAGGCCATCAGAAAAAGCAAAGACATCTTTTGGAGGAGTGGAAAAGAATGTAAATGCTCAGCGTTCTGGACCAGATTTGTCTCCTGAAGGTGAAGAGCTCTCCCAAAATCAGCTTCACCCCAGGGAGAAAGAAGAACAGAAGAAGTGTGAGACACACGAAGAGAGGGGGGCAGACAGACCTTTACAAGGAGCAAAAGGAGTGGAGAGAAGAATCAGGCTAACACAGAGAGAGGAACGTCTGGTGATGGTGACCAGCGAACTGGATGATGTTGAGCACAAGGCACGGACAGCTCCTGATGGGGCACCTGCTGAGGACAGCAGGGATTGGACAGTCAGGGTGGAGAAGACTGAGCATGGCTTTGGCTGGATACAGGGAGAAACATCAGAGACAAGAGGGGAGAAGGCAATAGATGGTGAAGAGAGGACTTCCTCAAAAACAGCTAGTGGGGGAGTTTTGGTATTGGGAGCATCAAACAGAAGCCAAGGTCGGGGCATCATGGACTATGGAGAAAGTAGACGTGTCATTGTGTGTGAAGACGAAACAGATGACAGCGCTGACGACACTGAGAAAGAGTATCCTGTTGGAATGCACTGGAATGAGTTAGAGAGGCCGCTGGTATGGCATGAAAGTTCTGGCTACCAGCATAAGCATGTAAAAGAGGATGACAAAGGTAGCAGTGCAAAGCCTCACAAACAAGATGAGCAGATTAGTGTTCCAGAATTTAACAGTAGGCTAGAAGAGAACCAAAATACCCCCGGGTTGCCTCCAAAGAGAGGGAAAGAGGCTGTCCAGGAATATGTCACCACCAATATGTTGATGTTGGATTCACAATTAGAAGATACATCCGAAGATAACCTTGTGAGAAATGCGGAAAGAAGGGAAGCGTTGGAAGCTTCTTCAGTAATGAATGAACCTCTGTCTTCTGGTGTACATGTAACAGTAGAGAGAAATATAGAGGATCCCCCATTTGAAGATTGGGGTCCACCAGTGTTGCACTTTATGTTACCCACCATTATACCACTGCCAGTGTCACTGCCCAGGGACAGAGGTCACCAAGAAGAGGCTTCAGACAGAAATCCAACAGAGAGACTTCTCCTCCAACCAAACCCTAGAGCTCCAGCAGCCCCCTCCCTAGGAGAAGATGCTAGCCCTGTTGACTCCACAGACACACCTGGGGACATCTCTTCTCCGGATTCTGGATGCGAAATCACACTGACTGATGCGGCGGTAACTTTCCTCAGCTCAGAGCAGCATGTGTGTCGGGGGTGGGGGGAAAGACCTCGATCCTGCTTTGCGTGGACATGTCACGGTTTGGCCAGCACGCCGGGCCTCTGTATGTGTACGGAGGGGCATGGAGTCATAGTGGGAGTTGTCTGCTTGTACATCCCAAAGCTCTCCCACAATCTGCTTCTGGCTTGAGCGCAGTGATATCTGAAACGCATGGAAGCAAGAGAGGAGACGGGAGGGAGAATGGGTAGAAGGGGTAACTGGGGAGGGTACAATCGAAGTTGCTTCTTAACTAGGCTGTTAAAAAAAATCTTTCCCACTCCAGGAATTGGACAAACCCAATAACTTTCAAGTGCTTCATTGGCAGCTGCTGTATTTTTTAACCTCGACATGGAAAGCAAGCATTGCTCGGCTGGTACCCAACAGGTTCTTGCCCCATGCTGACAAAATCAATAAACTGAAAATCCTGGAGTGGTGCCTTTAGCCTCATGGGAAGGAATAATACTAATCTCCATCCCACCTCCTCCCCACTCCCTGCACTGAGGCCGCTGATTCCTTGCTTTTTGTGCTGCTCAGGCACTGAGTCACTAGGCTGTGTTAAGGTTACTACCCTTCTGCCATCTCACCTTATGATTGAACTTTTCCCTACCTTCTATTTCCCCCTAATTTACTTCTTTTCCCAATTGGTGAACCCAAGAAAAAAAATGGCAGAACGCCCCCCCCACACTTAGTAACGCTATAGTATAAACTTATCACAGCTTAATGAGTCTGCGCCCACTTGCTTTGATGCCGTTCTGTTCAGCATCGGTCTCATGCATCCCGCCACGGGTATTGCTGTCTGTCCCTGGGGTTTCCATTTCTCTAATCCTTCTCTCCCACTCTAGTGTCAGCCTCTTGAACCGACATCCTGGGAGGAAAGGGACATCCCATCCGCCCTGCCAGAGGTCTCTCAGCCGGACCAGGGTTTTAGGAAATCCGGGACAGTCTTTTATCAGGTCGGGGGGGCCAGGCCTGCCCTCATAGTGACCCTCCTGTACCCAGTGATATGATTAAAAAAGACAATGTTTGCCTGTCTATGTGCTGATAAAAAAGTCTATGTATGTCTATGCCGAGCATTCTTAATTCATTTGTGAAGCCATCAACAGGTTGCAGTAGTCTAAAAATACAATAAAAGTGTATAGAAATGCAAGGCTTCAGATAAATATCTCATCGAGACAACATAGAAAGGTTGTGTTTCCATCCATTATTATATTAAGGTTTATTTTATAATGTTTTAAGTGTCTTCCTCCCTTCCAAATCAAGTCACAAAGGAGACTGTGTTAACTAACTTAGATCCCTGCCTTCTACCTTCTTCAGGATGTTTTTTTTTGTAGAATAGAAAGATTTCTCTCATATCCATCTACAACAGACAGGTGTCTACTCAGATGTTTGTAGATGGATCATCCCAACCTGTATGCGTCACAGTGTCAGTGACAGAGAATTGATATAAATATCCTCTATGAGGTCATTTGAGTATCCATTAAATGTGGTGTTAGTTGCGTGACCTTATTTGTGTACTTACCTGATCAATGTGTGTTGACAAACGTCTAGAGAACCGTGGTTTCTCTACTCATATCACTTGACGGTACTCCTCAACACATTAAATCAGTTTAGATTTTGGTCAGAAGAAGTCACCCTTATACTCCCCAACTGTGAGGCTCTATCCCCAATGTCCTCCCCATCCATGGCTCTTTCAATCCTCTAGAGAGTGAGCAGCCGAGAAGGAGATGAAGCACGAGGAGGTGGAGAAGAAGAACACAGCACTGGGCTTCTAAAGGAGAACCAGCTGAGTATCGAAAGGAAGTGTAGCAGCATAACGGTCAGCTCTACGTCCAGCCTGGAAGCGGAGGTGGACTTCACAGTCATCGGGGATTACCACTCCAATGTAGGGTTTGAGGACTTCACCCGCAGCCTGCCAGAGTTACACAGAGACCAAGGTGATGGGGCAGGAAGTACCCCAGAAAATAATCCCAAAACAGCTCCTCAAGATGAGCACAGAGAAGATAAAGTGGAGCAAGCTGAGGTATAAGGGTACAGCATGGGAATGTTTGTCAAATCCTGCCTTATTTTCTCCAGAATGCCCAGCTTGCTCACACAAAGAATTATCGATGCATGGGACATGGTGGAAAAAAAAAGAGGACTTGCATGAATGAGACATTCAATGTGCATTTTTATCATTTCCATTCATCATCATCTTTATGTTCAGAGTATTTATCATCACTTTTCATTGTATGTTTCCATCTCCCTCCTTATGGCATGGATAAACTTCATGAGTTGCATGTTAGTGACATCATATGTATGCATCATGCCATGTGCTGAGACTTCATACTGTGAGATCAGGTGTGACTTCATATCCATTCCAATCTCATATTCCCATATTGTGCATGTTACTAAATGTCATCTGTTCCGAGTGTATATTCTAACTCCCAATGTAACCTCACATGTGCCAAGCACACAAGTATGGATTTATGTTTCTAACCAAAAGTCATAAAACCTTTGGCCTATATTTTCATATTTACAGACTGCGCAAAGAGAGGTCACAAGTTCTGTGACCAGCGTAAGCCAGGCAGAGGCAGCGGGCGCTGTACACACACAAGTTACGACAGTTCAAACCACACAGGTAAGATAACAAATACTTGCTGTTCCACCTCGCCGCCATTTTATTACATTGTCTGACTGTAGCCTTTTCTCCCTTTGCTCTCTGTGATTAAGGGTCTGTAAAATTATTTGAAAAGGGTTGTAAAGCTTCATAATAAATGGAGGACATATATATATATATATATATATATATATATATATATATATAGGGAAGATATTAAATCTGTACTGTGAGAGGGGCTAATATACTGGTAACCATCCAATGGTACCTGTAAGTCCCAAATGCTCTGATTTCTTTCATAATGCTCTGATTTCTTTCTTTCGTAATCAGGGTTACTATTTGTCTGCCTTAAGGTACAGTTATAAGCAACAGATAGCCTTTCTCATATGTTTAGAACACTGGTAGAGATGTTCTGTAACAAATGAAATCACTTTCTAGTAGGCCCATCTTAAATAATCCAAGAAAAAAGTGGTGTCCATCCAACCTTCATGACCTTCGTAACCACTATGTATCTATAGTAGACCTTTGGAACCAGTGGAGATTTGCCACATTTGGATCTTTCCATTATAAACAAGCTACATGGTCCAAACGTCTACAACATCAAATAGAACAAAGATGAGATCTGGAATTCCAGTAATATGACAAAAATGGCTATATTAAGCTTTTATCATGCCTCTGGAGTACCAGCTAATGTCTGTGTTCAATTGGATAACTCAGTGATGATATTTCCAAGGCATGACCTAAATCTTCTTAACCGTATGCAATAAAGTAAACCCTCTCCTCTTGCTTTTCCGCCCTCTCTCATTGGCCCGTTTCACTTCTTGTCCTCAGGTGGATGAAAAAGATACCGTTGTCAGCACTGACATCATAAAGACAGAGACTGTAACCCCCGCACAGGTTTGGTTCCCCTTAATGCCCCATTGTATTTACCCCTTTATTTTCTCCTTGACCTGGAATTGTGGTATAGAAAGGGTTTCCAATGCCTTCCCACTATCTGGGAAATTGTGGGAAATTGTCTTGTTCCTTTAAAACCATCAAAACCAGCATGTTTAGGAGCAAACTTTCCCTTCTGTTTGCATAAAGTTTAATATCCGAAGCCCCTTTTACAGCTTTCTGTGGATATATTATAAAGTGATTTATGTCGGTTGTATTTGGAAACCAACTAACGATCTCATGCCAGGTGCCCAGGAACCCCTCAGTGCTTTGTATTTGCTAAAAATATTCCCTAATTTTGGAAACAAGTTTGGATCCAATTTAAAAACTAAGGGTTTAGTGAAGTGAGTTAGTAGTTTGTCCAGGTGGTGTTCTTGGCTTAGTTAGGGTGCCCATTAGAACTTAAGAATGTCACGTTCATTAGTTAACCGTATTAATGCATGCAACTGATCATTAAGTCAGATAATGTTAATACGAGTCCTATACGTGGCCACCCGCCACTGAGTCTAGTTGCCTGCTTCGACTCCCCCTGGGCTGGGGGTCTTTTTAGGTGGTGAGCGAGAACTTCCAGTGTTCACTGCTTCTATCTCTTTTGACACCCAGGCCGAAGACACAAGAACAAACAAAGCAGGTGAAGAACAAGTGCAGGCAGTAACAACTGGAGACGGTGTACCGGGGCCACAAGCAGAAGCCACACAGGCTCATGTGAGTGGTGGCCATGTTTGAAATCAGCTATCGACTTTTGTATTACAGATCAGTCTTTCATTCAGCTCAACAGTTATCTTGTCTAGACGTTCACTCTGATTACAATCTATCAATCGGCCGTACATCTTATTTTGCAGACTGTCCACGGGACAAGTGTCACCCACGCTGCCACAGCAGAGACACTATCGTCATCCACTACAACTCATGTCACCAAGGTCAGAAACATTTTGAAAGTTTACTTTAATAAGGGGAAGCCGCAGCTTCAATGGTTCAGGTTTAATCCACGAGATAACACGTAGTTATCTCTGAAAAGCCTTTAGAGAATGTGGTTAGGAGATTATTCCAAAAAAGTATAAATTCTGAGTAGACTCTGAACCCACTTTTCATTTCTTACTCACCAATGGCCTTTCTTTTTCTACGCAGACTGTGAAAGGAGGATTCTCTGAGACACGGATAGAGAAACGGATAATTATCACTGGAGACGAAGATGTGGACCAAGAGCAGGTAGCTTTACAGCAACACCTGGTTGGCTTAAGCCAAAAGCTCAGAAAATGGAAATTCTCTCCTCCTCTCTTGACACCTGTTTTTTTTGGTTTATTTCCACTAGGCTTTGGCTATGGCCATTAAGGAGGCAAAGCTACAGCATCCAGACATGTTGGTCACCAAGGCCGTGGTGTATTGCGAGACAGAACCCTCCCCTGAGGAGTCGGGAGAGAGCGCTCAGGTGAGGCCAGGGAGTCTGGGATTTTTCACTGCTTTGGTTTTAAAATCATACATATAACATATAGCTAACCATGTAGTCCAATAACAGAACAAAAAACTCTCACATTACAATAAATCAGTTCTTACAAGACCACCAAGGCTGATATGGGTAAACCAACATGAGGGGCGAAATCTACCCCTGACCAAATAAAAGGTGTAGTTCCCCTTCCAAAGGGAAATATTCATTTTGAGTAAAGAAACAAAACATATATTTGTATGCAGTAATTGATCTGCTTTCCCATTATATTGTGTTGGTCGACTGATCTATTTATATTTCCAAATCTCTCTTTTCCTTTGCCTAGAAATCTTGACCTCAGATTTTGGATGTGAAATCTCCCCTCTGCCTCCTTCTTTGTTCCTCACCCAAGAAATAAAGACATCCCTTCCCTTCCCTGATCCCAAACCACGCCAGCTGCAACAACCTTCACACCAGGCACGAGGGTATCCGAAACCACGCCGACAGCACCCTCTAACAGAAGGAGACCTACTACCCTCACAGGAGCGGAAAACTGCCCTCAGAGCGTATGGGGGCAACAAGACGCCTTCTTTGCTCCTACTCCCACATGCACCATACTCTAACGAGAAGCATGCGTGGCAATGCGTGACTGCATGCGGCATCTACAGGGTTAATTTTGTCTGCGCTGTTAGGGAATTTTTGCTCTCAATTACTAAAGAGTTCTCTGATCAAATCCCTCAGTGCTCTTCAAGGCACCCCAGCCGCGAAAGGGGGTTGTATCGTCCATCACAGGATCATTCCTCATGTAGGTAGAACGTCATTGCTGTCCGAACCCTTTCCATATAATCTGCAGTCGGGACGTCATTCTCTACTAGATAGTAGCCGAGAACTGTCTGATGCAGATAACCCGCCGTCAGGACATTAGCCTATATTAGATGGTAGCCTAGAGCTCTGTGCGTCTGTCCGGACCCTCTGCAGCGAAGAGGTCGCCCCTACGTTAGCTATCAACGGCATTGATCGGAATTCCTGTGCTGCAGACTTAGCAATATAATTCCTCAGTTACCGCAAGGTGAACAATCTGCTTGCGTTCTGGAATATAGACTGTGGACTTTTTCATCTACAGGTTGTACAAGTTGTTTCGAGGCTGACATTACCACTGCATTATTCTGTTTGTCGTCTGTTATGGAGCCTGAAGATGCCCCTGCTAGTTGGGGAGCGGCTGAGCCGTGTGTGCGTGTGAAAAGGGTTAATGCCGCACAGGGGGAGTCCTCACCCACTGCAATGCTGTGCTCTCCCCCCGTTACCCCTCCACCCTGTGCTCCGGTGATCAATGCTCTATAGCCAATAAAAACAGTCAGTGTGATAACCTTCTCCTCGTCTTCATTGTGGGGCCGTTATACGCGTGGGTTCAGAAGCACTTATTTAAATAAATATCATCACGGAAGCCTTTATCTGAATTTTATCATACGGTACAAGCTTCCCCAATCGCTTCGAAATCTAAACTATAAATTACATTCATAACATAACAATTTGACACGGCCCCCTGCTCAAAGGAGCTTACAATCTGGAGAGGTGCCAAACTCCAGACCTAGAAGACTGCTAATAGACCAGGAATATTATATTAATAATATAGAATAACCTTCTTACAACACACAACCTTCTTAGATTCCACCATTTCGGCTCAGCTGCCTGTGACCAATGTGGCATAGGGAAAATCCTGGGCTTTTTCCAACCCTCTAGGGCTGGAAGTCTACGCACCCAAGTTTGAGGAACCTTCTTCATGACATCAGAGCATCTCGTTTACTTAACCTCTTTATTATGACTCGGAATAAGATTACCTAACAAATATCGTAAAAATATTTACAATATATATATTTTTTTTGTCGTATTTTTCCTTGAAAAATAGGGGCTACCGTATTTTTAAAGAACAACTTTGTGTCGAAATGTTGGGCGTGGAGCAATCAGGAGTTTTTCATGGAATTGCTATTTATAAATATAAAAGTATCCGAAGGTGAATAGGACTTTCCTGTTGCGGACGCTGGGTCGCCGCTTCCCCCAAAATAATATTACCGGCCACCATATTCTGGTTTGGCGCTAGTTGTCATCAGGACACCCCGAGACACCGAATTAGGCTCCGATGGTGCCAATTATGACTCCAATTGTAGTCAACTCCTGCAAATGGTAACAGAACCCCAATTTTTGCTTCATGCCGCCGAATACATTCTTCTGTTACGCATGTTAAGGTTAATGGTTTTGGTATTCTGTTTGGGGGTGCAGAACACTTCTGTACATGGTGCACCCACCTAGGGGTGGCTACCGAATTTTAGGGGTTCCATGTGAAATTATTTGGGATTTATCATTAGGCAAATATCCACCCTCTTTCGGGGGTCCCAAAGAAGCTGTTTAATACGTTCACGGTATTGCCATCACAAATGCCCATCACACAGACCGTTGCCTACCCCAGCTGAAAGGGTAACTAGTCCAGCACCGGCTGGCTATCGACAAAAAAGGGTAATAATTAAACCCAAACCACTAAAATATACATGTTTGGTATGGAAAGGGGGCTACCCAAGGAGGTAGCATCACCGGCCTGGGGCAATTGAGAAGCCTAGGGCTATATCAGTGTTTGTTTTATTTTCATATAATTATTAGTAGTAGCGTACAAAAAAAATAAATAAATGGAAAAACAATGAAATAAAATTATATTAAACTATTACCCCTTTACTAAATTACTAATGTTGTGGGACCCTGGCTTATTGTAATGAAGTTCTAGCTACAGGATGTCTGTATCTGAAGCCTAATTTGGTGACAGCAACAGCCGGTAGGAACCTTTGTGTCGGCTTCTAGTTTGCCGGGGACAACATTCGCGTTGCACAGGAAGAATGTAATGACAGAAGATCCGTGCGTTCCAGACGGTGTATCCTGAGAGCAGCAGGGATAGCGCGCAACAGGTGAGGGGGGAGCTGTTCACAGAAGCTTACAATCTAGAGGGAGTTAGGGTGTGTTGCGCAAGAGGTAAAGGTATTGTGAGACTGAGGTAAAGGTATTGTGAGACTTCCATGCAGGGTGCATGATATATTTCCAGGAAAACAGGAAGCAGTCCTGTCAGGTTTTCTTTATTCAGGTCAGCTAACGGCTTGTGTTTCCTTGTAACAGGAATGGAAGGTCCCTCTGCAGACATGGATCCTGAACTAGCCCGGCAGCTGTTTTTTGAAGGAGCGACGCTGGTGATCTTGGGGGTTCCAGAGAGGTCTGAATTTGGCATTGATGCCAACAGTTGGCAAGTGGGACCTCGGTTCAGGGGGGTAAAGATGGTACCTCCGGGAGTGCATTTCATCCACTACTGCGTTACAAGGAATGGCGGAGCTCCCGGAGAGACAGGTCCCCGCACTGGTATCTTCCTTCACTTAGAACAGAAGGATATCCGCCTCCTGCACTGGAATCCACAGGATGAGGAGATGGTGCCGGCCCCTCAAGAGGAGGCAGATAAATTGAGGGAACAATTAATGTCGCTGGACCCCTTCTTGGGGCCGTACCCCTATGAGAGCATGCGCCGCTGGGTCTCGCTAAGCAGCCACATAAAGAAAGAGGTTATAACGAAACTACAGCCAAAGTGTGGCAGTATCTATGCTTTCCCAGAGGTCCTGCCGACAGAACAGATGACCCACACGGAAGACCGGACTCGGCACAACTTACCTAGGTTTGTAGAAAAAAACTTTTAAACTTGAGCACAATTTCTTTTCCCAGCCCCAAAAAAGGAAGGCTCATGAGTGCCTTAAATCTGTATATCTGAATACAAAGGTTTTTGTGTGACAAAAGTACTTTTAACTTTAATCAGGTCTTGTTCTTTATGCATTCAGGTATGACTCTGTGTGTCAGAGCTATAAGGAAGGCATGGCCAGACTTCCGCTGATGAAACAGAGAGAAGGAACCGAGATCCGCTTCAGCCAGTTGCCGGCAAAGATGTACCCTGAGAACGCCACCCCTGCCGAGGTTACCCAGCACAGCATGGATCTTTCTTACGCTTTGGGTTGTTTGCTGGAGACGTATTACCCCGGACAACCCCTAGAACTACTTGGTTAGTGACATCCCTTAATCTAGAGCAGCCAATAAACAGAGCTGTAGCTAGTCAGGGTTGATGTAGTTCAACATCGCTCATGTTATTTAGCAATAATGAATACACTGTTTTGTATAATAAGTAAATAATATTTAGATACGAATAATGAAAAAGCCCAGCTGTAAAACGGCCGAGCTTCTTCCCGGCAGACAGCCTCATTTGTCGTGTCTGAGGGCATCGTGTTTTGGGATATGCTCCACTGATCCCTGTCTCCATTCTCTCCTTCCCAGGTGAGTTGCAGTTTTCTTTTGTGTGCTTCCTGCTGGGGAACGTCTACGAGGGGTTTGAGCAGTGGAAGATGCTCTTGAACCTCCTGTGCCGAGCGGAGACGTTTGCCTTTCAGCACCCTGCCTTATACATCGAAGTTATCTCTGTTCTCTACCACCAGCTGGCTGAAGTGCCTACCGACTTCTTCATCGACATTGTTTCCCAGGACAACTTTCTTACCAGTACGCTCCAGGTAAAGCAAATTCCAAAACTGTCTTCCCACCTTGGTAGATTTCACCAAAGTCCAGTCTTAATAAAAGTGAATGTTATTGGCAGAGGGTGTTAATCATCAGTCATTTTTGCACTACTTAATAGTGGGTACTAAAATTAGACATCATAACAATAAAAGAGGATGAATACAAGTTTTTACCTTCTGAACACAACCATGCCCTATGCTGGCTACCAAAGTCACCCCTTTTTAAGGCTTGCACTTGGGGTCTGTATGCACAATCCTTTAGTACTTAGTGAGGTCCCCTATATGACCATGGCCCCATTGCTATGTTTTATGTTGACTTTTGAATGCTTCTTCTGGGATATCTTGTCATTCATGTCTACCATATTCTTTGTGTGGTACCCAGTTCCTTCCAGTATCTACTGGGATGTGCAGTCTTTGTAGTGGTACATGGTGATTCCTTCTTCCTTTCCAGGTACTGTTTTCTTTCTTGTGTTCCCCTTCAATGGATAAAGCCCTCAGGAAGAAAGCTATGCGATTCCGAGCCCATCTCACCAAGAAGTTCCAATGGGACTTTGAGGAAGAACCTCTGGATTGTGCACCTCTTGTTGTGGAGCTACCTGAAGTAGGGGAAGGCGCCCTGGTCCATAATGCTACCTCCTAAGGGAGATTCTGAAAAGACTGATTTCTCTTAAGTAGGCCTGTCTGATAACAGGAAGGTCAAAGAGATGGAGTATTACAAATCAAAGTTACTGTGTCCTCTTCTTAAGGTATTGGGATTGGTGGAGCTATTAGTTGGGGCCATTCGCGTAATGGGGCAGCATCTTCTGGGGCATGCTGATAAACCATACTCTTTGTAATGCGTTTTCATGGAAACTGACATTTATATAAAAGGAGAAAAAACAAGAGCTAGTCTCCCCTTCAAGATCACGAAATTCGATTCACAATAGCTACTAAGGCAGAGAGGAGCTTAAACTGTGCCTGTTGGACAATTTCTCTGTTTTTCTAATGTGTAATAAAAAATAAGGGGAACTGTCACCTTTACAGCTTTCAGCATAACAAAATTTAATCTAATTTAATTAAAGGTGCAGTTATGGTAATGATCACCAGAGGGCGATGCTGCCCTACAATAGTTTTCTAGCTGGGAAAGCTTAGTAAAAGTGAGGATCTAAGTGATATTCCCAGTGGGTCGGACTCATTGTATCCAAGATCCACAGTTGGACACTTTGAAAAACAACATATGAATGTTTAAGAAGTTTTCTTTGGATCGCACGTGACTACAGGCTAGGCCATGTTTAAAATGAGCTGTCGGCTGGATATCTACGCGGAGCAAGACAGAAGGGGATTTAACAACAGTAATAGGTTTAGACTAAATTTGGGTGGAACATTTTATTGAAACTCAGGGCCAGCCTGGTGTTTTGTAATCCTAATTGATGACCTAGACCCAAATCAGTCCATCTTTCAATATTTTTTCTAGGTAGACTGTGGCTCCATGGGGTCAACTGCCTTAAACACATTTGTACCTTAGGGATCGACAGCAGCGAGCCACCGGGCCCCTCAACAGCTGCCAGGGTGCAGAGACCTCTTCAATAATGGATATGATGTCATATTCCTCAGGCCGGCATCAAGTGGGTCACAGACCGCAATGGGAATCAAACTGCATCACTAGGGGTTACCATACAGTGGGTTTAACCAGCCTGGAGGTTACCAGGAGCTTTAATTTTTGTTAAAAACTTGTAGCCATCGCTGACATTTTTTTTCTAAAAAAGAGGTGGCATTAGAGAGGAGGAGTAAATGTACAAATAAAGCAAAAACAGACAAAACAGTGCCTCACGCATTTCGCACTTCTGACTGTTTTCTCCCAGCCGAAACGTGCAAAGTGATCACGTGGCCCGGCTCTGCGTCTTTGCTTCTAAAAACGAACAGCCGAGTTCACGCGCGTCAACGAACCAGGCGGTGACTCGGTGACAACGTTATATCTATACAGAGATGCCGCTGATTAGAACGCCATCTTCGATTGTTAACAACAATGTAGCCAAATGAGATTAGAACAAGCCAGACAAAAGAAGAAAGAGATCTAAAAAAAAATAGGAAATGGTAACAAAGTCAAAATGACTTTTTCTGTAGAAGAAGTCGCTGGCCAGATCAATGGCTTACACCGCGCAGAAATGCCTCTTTATACAAAATTCATACATCATTTTATGATCAATATCGAAATAAAGCAAAGCTCTCCAACTCAGAAGCGCAGCTCCATGCATTATTTAGTAAATATATCCACATATATTTATCAGCGGGGTTTGTGGGAGCCGGGTCCCTACCGAGAAGGAGCAAGACAGGGTTCTGCCCTCGTGAGCTTAAGGTTTCTGGAGCGCTGGGATATGATGTCATAAGGTGTGATGAGCAGCGCTAAGGCATGAGCTTTCCTTGACTTAAGGATGGACCTGAGTATCACTCAGGGGGTGCAGATGTGTCTTCATTTACACCCTGTTTTAGCTTTAAACCCCTTAAGGATAATGGATTGTGAGCCTGTACGGGCTTTGTCCTTAAGGGGTTAAAAGGTAAACCTATTGTAAAAAACTTTTCCAGTGTCCCGAATGACTTGATTTAGGGGGTGTAGCTATAGATGTGGCTTTACTTCATATATTTGTTATTCACTCATTATTTATACAACTTACTAAGCAATTATAGCGAACCAAGCCTGGACCAGCCATCTGGTTAATGGTCAGCGGGGCCGCTGACGGATACCAAGCCACACTCCTCCGATCTGCCGCTCCGGCGGAGTGCGACCACCAGCTGGATATGTCTGAGGGCACGATGTGTGAGTATAGAGACATAATGTGCGGCCGTACGCATCGAGCCAACAGCCTCAAAGCATAGTTACCCCTATTCATCCATGATAAATGTATTTTATCTACGCAATTTAATTCATGAACCCAATTCTTGCTGCTTCTATACATATTGTGGCTTTTAGGGCTGTAGAACCCTGCGATGCCCTCATACCCAGCAAACATGCTAAGCGCCTAGAAAAGAGGGGCATCAGGGGAGGAAAAAGGGGACAGGGGCATCTGAGCCCCGAAAAGGGCCTGACGCAGATAGAGGGACCCTCTAAATATATATCTGTGTATAGGTAGAGCTGCTGTTATTACAGACTGTACAGTATACTCGTATAACACTCGTATAACACGCATACGTAGCCATATATAGAAGCGCGTTGTATTCATTCATACTCATTACCTCCCTCCCCCGGCCGTCCAGCTGAGAGCTGCCTCGGGATGATTAATGTCCTGATCACCTCCCCCTCCTCCCCCAGCCTCGTTCTTTGATTCGAGTCTACACAGGCCAACAATTTAACATCGCAAAATGCAGCGCACTGACACCGTGCACACACACCCCACACCGCACACCGTCACACCGCACACCGTCACACCCCACAATGACACCACTCACCGACAACTATCACACCGACACCGTGCCGCACAGACCCACACTCACACCGACACACCCCACAATGACACCGCACACTGACACCGTGCACTACACCACCTACAACCGACACACCCCACAATGACACTCACACCGACACACCCCACAATGACACACACACGATCCACCGTGCACGCACACCCCACCAATGACACCGCACACTGACACCGTGCACACACCACAACACCACTGCACACCGGAACACACCCACAATACACCGCACACAACTGACATACCGTGCAACGACACACCCCACACCGACGACACCCACATGACACTGCACCCGACACACCCACAATGACCACTAACTACCACCGAACAACCGTTGCACGCACACCCCACAATACACCGCACCTGACCCGTCGCACACACACCACACATGCACCACCGACACCCCACCCACAAGTGACACGCACACATGACACAGTGCACACACACCCCACACCGCCACACCGTCACACCCACAATACACCGCACTACTGACACCGATGCACACACACCCTCACACCTACCCTACACACCCCACAATGACACCGTGCACGCACACCCCACACCACACCCCACAAGACACTACCACCAACACCTCACCATCTGAACACGTGCACACACCCCCACACTGCTTGCCACAACCGACACTCCCGGCACCGACACACCCCACATCGACATACGCACTGACACCTGCACGCACACTGACACCGTGCGCGCACAACGACACCCCACACCACACACCGACACTACGCACAACACCGCACACTGACACCGTGCACGCACACTGACACTACGCACCGACACCGCACACTGACACTGTGCACCGACACTACACATTGACACCACACATTGACACCATGCACCGACACTGCACACTGACACCACGCACCGACACCGCACACTGACACCGTGCATGCACACTGACACTACGGACGCACACTGACACCGCGCACTGACACTACGCACCGCACACCGACACCGTGCGGTCCATATTTTCATACACTTAGGTAACCCTGTCTTGCCCGAGTTAACCCCCCCCCCGCCCCCTCGTGTTTTGGTGGAGGGGCTGTCAGCCTGTGGCATTGTAATAAGGAAGGCTTAGGTTAGATGATCACATAGTCATAGACCATTTCTTCCAGGATACACATAATTTTCACATATGACTGGCCATCATGTGTAAAGTGCTGCCCCCTACAGTCCACAGGGTGTATAACACACAGAAAGGGATCAGCTACTCGGTTATACCCCCTGAATACTGCGGGGGGCAGCACTTTACAAATGCCGGTCAGAAACGTGAAAATTGTATGTAATGGAAAAGATGGCTGACGTGGTCACCCTGTGCGTCTCAGGCATGCGATGTATGTGACTGTAGATATGCAGATGTGCACCGGGAACACGCAAAGTCTCCTTACAAGGAGTCCACAGCAATGCTGAAAGCTGTCGGTTCCTAAGGTGCTCTCACTACTCGAGTGCCGCTGCACGGCTTATTATTTCCGTTCCTCCGTCTTCTTCTTTTATTCTTTCCTAGTATCCCAAATTCTTTCATCTTCGTACCGAAGACTCCCGCTGTTTCAGGCTACAGATTATACATTCCTCGATTTATATGGAAAGATAGAATTTGCCGACACATCAGACCCCGTTTGGCCCGTCGAGTCTCCCCGTTCCTCCTGCTGTAAAGACTCAAACCTTAACCAGTCCTCAGTCCCGTCTTAGATTCAGGAGCCGTATGTCTATGCCGCGCATTTACGTTTCCGCAAGTGTATTGTGGCTTTGGGACCCCTAGTTTCTAACGTCACCCCTGTATCCTGAGAGAATGAAGCCGCCTTAGATAAAAGGATTTGAGGGTTTAAACGACAAACATCTCGTTTTATTAACACCCTTCCAAGAAATGGAGATGTCTGTGACCGGGACCTGCTCTCTGGCGCCTCCCGGTGGAGGCAGCTTCCATAACAGAAGCATCACCGTCTTTACGGCTAAGAGCGCATCCGTTGGGGGGGTTGCTTTGAGACATGACATGATCTTGGCAGAGCTCTTGACAACACAGAAGGTATGGATATATTTTTTCCCTTAAGCGTTTATTTGTTCTACAAGAAAGGCCAAGATAGTGGTATAAAATAAGCAGCACTGTATATATTATATATGTACGGAAAATAGCATCTGTTACTTCCCCACAGGGGAGAAATTACCAAGTATCTGCGCTCGTGCTGCTCAACAAAGATACTTGAGGGCTATCGATGGTGGGACTAGTAGCAGGGCACTGGGTCACCCAAATTGCCGGGCACGATAATGTGAGCTTGGGCTACCATTGACTTCAATGCAAGTATCCAAATCTGTTGACCCAGAAAAAAACCCCAAAACAAATCACAGAAGTGCAACAAAATCTGCTTTGCCAAAAGACAATCAGATCTTTCCTTGGATCAACATTAACTAAGCTAACGTTAGAAGGATCATCTGAAACTTGTAAGTGAATTCCACATATTAACTGCCCTAACCGTAAAAATATTCTGATTATTATGAAATCTCTTTTCCGATACCTTTAGAGGATGCGTCTTGTTGACTGTTAAGTTCTATAAACGGAAAGATTACCAGACAGACCTTTTGTGAATATCCTCGTATATATCCCGATATCCCCGAAGTGAACCAGCCCGATTTGGAAAGTCCTTCTTCAGAGCTGCGATCTTTCATTGCATCCACGGTGTCCTTTTTATGAACTGTGCCCACAATAGTCAAGAGGTGGTCTTACCAACGATATACAAATGTATCTGCACGAGTACCTAACTACAAAGGTGCTCTGGCCACAGCCGGCTCAGCCACCTCTAGTCCCATCCTGGAGATGCCATCATTACTGAGCCAAACAGAAAGTACTCGGAGCTTCATGCAAGCGTTGATGTGGTCATTAACATACGTCAAGTATTATCGACTCTATGCCACCCTCTTGCCCATATGGTAAGCTGTAGATGTCAATTTCAGCCAACCTTCAATTAAGCCTTAATGCCTCACGTGCCTGCCTAATTCATCCTGTATTGTTGGGGTATCTGGTCAGATTGGACCCCTCAGAGTACTAAAGAGGCCATCAAAGGATGAGTACACCAAAGCGGCTGACTGTTTAACCTCTCGGAGATCTGCAAGGTGTATGTGGAGCCACGTTGGCGTTGGATAATAACTGCTTTCATTGAAAGGATATTTCAACTAACAACCAAACAGCATTCCCCGGGGAGACCGCAGATGAAACTCACACAGTGGGTAGTTATTGAGTCCGGCTGAAACCAGAGGACACGCACCAAGCACTGAAGTGTCTGAATCATAAGTATTGTTACAATTAGTCACCTGAATACAACATTTGCAAATGCAATCCCCCAAATAAAACATGCTCTTTCCCAAATTACCATATTTACTTGCAAATACAATTAAAATTGTGTAACCCTCAGATAAGCCGAGTGTGAAAAATGTAAACATACACACCAAGACACTTATACTAACACACACTTACATACCCAAACACTCATACTAACACACACAGCCAGACACTCACACTAACACATACTAACACACACACAAACACTCATACCAACACACAGCCAGACACTCACACTAACACATTCTAACACACACACGCTACTCACAGGCCTCAGCCTGTCCTTAATGCTCAGCTTGGCCGCCAGTAGATACAGTAATTCAGTTTCAGAACCTGAGTGTCTGTACTTTGAGTAGTGGAATAATATGTGGGTCACCCATCGCACCCATCATTCATTCTATATTAGAAATGCATATATATCATGAGATAGGTGAAGTGCCAAGTCCAGCAACAACGACCTAAACACCAAGCATCTCCAATGCACTAAGATAAGGGAAAGTGTGTGTGTTGTATGCCTTCTGACCAAATGCCCAACTCCATGCTCACCTTAGTACCCACCTTAGGCTAGGCTTAAATCACACGGCTATGATTAAGCGCCCTTTGGGGAATGAAACGCGTTATTCGGTTGTCGTTCTGTCCACACACCCTTACTGCCCAATACTATTGTACACCAAAGCTCATCTACGTTTGATGTCATGGTGTCTGGGCTAGACGTGTCGATGGCTGTTACAGGAGCTCTACGGATTGTGGAGATGCAGAAACACGTAGGGGTTAGAGGAGAATGCCACGAGGTCAGACAGAAGTCTTCTAGTCACCGAGTCAGATTAGTCGGGTGTGTTGGGTTGTATATGCTCTGTAATGGAATGTTGAAATCGGCAATCGGTTCCTCGTTACCATGATAACGTACAAAACAGCATCCATACGTAAGCTCGTCGGTGACAGTAGCTTTGAATATTTATTCATACTCATCGTATGTATTACGTGTAACCCCTGATACTATATATATAGAAGCGCCTTGTGCCTGCTTTAGCTACTTCTGTTGCCGTTTCCATTCTTCTTTTTATGTCTTTAAAATGTTATTCGCTTCTTCGTTTCCTACATATATTTTACTTAGCTGACAGATATCATTATTGCCAGGGAAAGCATAAAAAGCGTGTGGTTTACTTTAACTCGCTTTCATGATGAGAGAACGGATGGATCGCTGCCGCGGGTCAATGATGCGCCCGGTCTTCACAATGCTAAACCCGTTGTTATCGGTAACAAAGCGCCATTACAGTATTTGGGATAAATTGGGTGCTGTTGAACCCATTGTGAAGACTCGGTTATCTGGGAAAGACTCGCTGCGGGCTCGTTTTATTGTGAAGGGTCATCGTAGCTGCACTGACTTTAAGGCCAAATGAGGTGAGTGCAGCCGACAGCCATGCCTTGCGTAAATATTGGGCGCCGTCAGCCAACGGCCTAGCAGGCAAGTGTCGAGGCCTGAGGGTGAGATGTAGATATGTAGGAACGTCCCAGAGGCGACCTCCCAGAACTCTCCAGCGTTTGCTTCTTATAGGAGACGGAAAAGGGCGTGGCCATATTAAAGGGTGGGACCAGCCCTAAATGCTTTAAAAAAAAAAAAGATGGAGAAGTGGGCAGAACCTGGGTGGAGAGTGGGTGGGGCCAAGCTCCACCCTCTATTCTCAGAGTAAAAACTGACCAGGAGACCCGCTATTGGGTAGAGAGTTCCTCGGTATGGATATTTAATTATAGGAACACCCAAAAATGTGCATTGCCAGGGCAATCGTTAAGCCTGGACGGGGCTCATGCAGCTCTCCCTAAAAGTGGAGCTTTTGTCTGTCTACTGTCCCTATTTTTATTGTGATCCCCACTTTCTCTCTCTCTCTCTCTCTCTAATGGTTTTCCGACGACTTTCAAATCGCTTTCAGATGAGTCCAGCATTAAAATAAATATTACGAGGTTCTTCTTAGCTGCTCAAAGGGAGTGTTTTTTTATCGGTAATAATTTTAGACCGTGCGCTCCTCTCGAAGAAGATGTGACCTAAATAGCAGGCTTAGCATCCTTTGAAGAGTTACGTAACTGGTAACCATGTCTGCTACCCAGATTGTTGTAGCAACAAAAAACTTTGGAAGAGGAAAGTCTCTCTCTCTGTCTCGTATTCTCTTTTTTTCCTCTTTTTCTCTCTTCCTTTCTCCCTTTCTCTCTTTTTTCCGTGATTCACTTTTTTCGAGTGTATGTTCCACAGGACTGGATAGTGTACAATGAGTGAGTTGTCTGTTACTGGTCTGCTTGTCAACCCCAACCCCCCCCCACCAATAGCCTCATCGGGGCAGGTCATACAGTATTTGCACATCCCTATATACAGTCACTATGTATTCACTGGATGCATTCTTCATCCTGATTTTCCTGCTTTACAACAGGTAACTGGTCCCACCACGGTGCATGGAAGGCTGCACACCATAGGGTATACACTACAGCAGCAGTAAACGAGCCCCGTGCATCCGTAATGCAATCAACGTATCTACAGGCATACATAACCATGTATACTAATATAACAAAACTGATTTAAGGAACAAATACACAATGGGTCGTATTTACGAAGGCAAAATCTGTTCACGTCTGGGTCAACGCACTCAATTTTGGAAATATTCCCAGAGAAACTTGCATAGTTTTTTCTGATGATTGCCCTAAATTTAGCACTTTGCAAACAGAATTGCTCCAATTTTCCTTGATAAACATAGACCACTGTTTGCAGCACCGTAGGCGCAAGATCCGTTTTCGGTCTGTTTTTATGATCATTTGCAATAGAAACAAATATTACATTTTATAATTTAAAAAAAAAATGTAAAAATGGGGGGGGGGTGGAAAATTTTCCTAAATATATCGAAATTCTTGTTACATCAACATTGTGAATTGTGATTTAAATAGAAGTTATTTGTTTGGGGGGAAGAATAAAATAATTTAAAGAGCTGAAGCTGATCTCGGAAAACAATAAACGGAAAACAATTTATTCGGATTCCGGAAAGAATGTTGGGTAAGGAATTCCCTACTCAGGATCAATGGCACATAAGCCTCTAGAAAAATAGGCCAATATATATATTTTTGCATTTAAGTTAAAATAAATTTGCCATTTTGTGTTGGGTAATACTGGCTTTGGAGGAGAAAGTAGAAAATTATTACATTTTGCCCCATATTTCCGTTTTCCCTGAAATGCAGGCCTGTGCTGGCCATCTGGCACAGCTGGCAAATGCCCAGTGGGCCACAGACCCTCATGCTCAGCTGCTGCAGCGTGCACCAGTTGGCCGAGCCATCAGGCGGCCGCTGGCCTTAAAGGGCCAGTCCGGGGTCGGCTGAAATAATATTGGCCTATACTTTCAAACTATTGGTACATTCTCTGTTCCTTGGCCTCCAGAGGCCCATGTTTGGCCAGCATAATCTTAGGACCACCACACACCTAAAAGGTATTTATTATTTCACTACAGAAATGCCGTTTTTGGGTTTGTGCAGATCAAGCATGGAGGACTCTCGTTTCTCAAAGCAAAGCACCGTTTTTTAGGGACGGGGTCCACATCTCCGTTCGCTCTGTGTTTTATCTGACTATTCATTCTTCCATAGCCTATGGTGGAGGGAAATTGCTTTTTTTTTTTTTGCGGGAATTATGGGCTTTGGGAATCTGAGCTGGGTCCACCTCCGAGATACAAGTCAACAGACGTGTTCAATTTCATGATACAGCGGAGGTCACCTTGAATATAATCTTCACTGGGAGACAGCGAGCGTTTTGAACATACGGTCAGCTAATGCCTGCGTATATATTTCAGATTCTCAGCTAAAGAAATAACCAGTAGCCACTGGGAAAAAGTCACGTCATACGTGTGCTGTGGGCACTGTATGACTTTCTAATCAGGCATGTACCAAATATGTATGCACAGACATGACAGCATGACAGCCATACCTAATTACGGATTATTATTTTTAATATTATTTTTATTATGGCTTTTTTATTATTATTTTTACTACGGCTGCTTTTTTTTTACATAATTACGTGCTTTATATACATGCTCCTATATACCATATAAATATATTTATATTTATTTAATTTTTATCATAAATACCTCCAATTGTTCAATATAACCGTCCATATTTAGCTCTCTTTAGAGCCAATCAGTGGCATCAAACATCGAAAAAAACAGAAGAAGTGTTCTGCTGCAGCTCTAGAGCTGCAGCTTCTGCTAAAGATACATCATTTATATTTTCTTTTTTTTGTGAAGAAAACATATTAAAGTACTTACGTAGCATTTTAACATGCATTCTTAGTCTGAAAGGCTGCCGGGTCCCTTTAACCCTATATAACCCTCTCCTTATATAACGCAGGCTCCCTTCCAATATCTGTTCCTGCTGCTGTAATAATTTTTGCTGTTCCATGTAATTTTCCACGCACGCTATGAACGTTTCTTTGCCGTAAATAGGTTACAAAGTATTCATTTTTTCATACTGAACTTTCTTATGTATTCTTAATGAATTTTACTGCTACAATAAGGCATATCGTGTATTTTTTAGCACTTTAAATTGATACATTTTAGATTTAACTTGTACATTAGAGCGGAATCTTTCAATAGGATTTTTGCAAATGATGTTTAGCACTCCGAATGCCGTTTTATACCTTTTTTCCCCCAAGATAGCTAAAACATTACCATTTATATAATACCGCAGTGTTTGGGCTTTAGGCTTTTTAGATAAATATATATATATTTGTTTATGTAAATAAAACATAAAATAAGTTGATATATTATTAAGGGACCCATAAAAACCTTTTAATTGGTATTAAATACTGTTTGATATTCATCCATAAAACAGCCACGCATGGATCTTCAACACAAACTATGATGCTTTTTAAAATATCTTATGTTTAGGGGCTAGGAAGACCCTTTAAACATATACCGTACATATATAATATAATAATATATAATATATATATATATATATATATAATATATATATATATAAGCAGGAACTCATAAAGTACTTTGAGGATATCCTTGTCACAACTACTTGGCATGGATATCCATGGTCTGTTATGAGTATAGATTGTTGGAGGACATAGTAATATATAAAGAATGAACTGTGTGAGTTTAGGTATTCTTGGAATAAATTAATATATGAGCCCAATGATCCCCTAGTAATAGAGGCTTAAAAAATACATGCAAGAAAAATTGAGTTTTTGCCCCAATCTTCTTGCCAAAGGTAAGCCAGATGTTTGCGCTTAAAACAAAATATTAACCAACAACCAACTCCAGTGACTTTCCGCTGCAAGAGGGTCTTAAAGTAAAGTCAATGGACACGACCCCCCGAGGTGGAAATGGCCTTCTTGGGTTTATTCGTGAGGCCAAGTCATACCTTGCAATTGTTATTCGCTGCTTAACCCCCTTAAGGACAATAGGTGGTCCCTAAACCCATTGAAAACAATGCATTTTGAGCCCGTACATGTACGGGCTTTGTCATTAAGGGGTAAATAGTCTGTCCTACGGCGCATCCCCGCTCCGGAGCATCTCACATTTTACCTCTCCTGCCATTACATGGGAAAAATCTTCACCGACATATCAGTCTGATCCTGCCCCAGGGGCAGTCCGTGTCCGAAATGTGAGTCAAATTTCCTCTGCACGAGGGCATCAACAACCCCATAGGCACATTTTGGCAATCATGGGCCTCGTCAATCGGGTCCAGGCACAAAGGAGCAATGAGGTCCACGTCTGACTCTCGGTGAGTTCATCTCAAACCTTTTTTCTTTGGATGATATTATGTAACATGTATTGAATTTATCTCTGTGGGATATATGTTATGTTCTATCCCCTTTTATACAAAATACTACTGTGTGTTATATATATATATTATATATATATATTTATATATATTTTAATATGCTAACCATGCTAAAAAATGAGTTATTGGCTTAGCTTAATAGGTCAGGGAGAAGGAGAGACTCATTTCACCTCTCAGGGAAACTGAGAACTGGAAACAATTTACTGAGAAAAGTTAATCCTGGTTTTCTTGTTGGTTTATAGAAAAAAAAAAAAATCAGAAAAATCCCCACCTATTGAAATACAAAGCTAGATGTATTATTGGCTGTCTTTGCAAGCCGTACGCGGAGACTTATATTGCACATTATACATTTTCACAGGTAATAAAATCCAGGCCATTGCTTATGGAAGTATGTAGAGAATAAACCAGATATATTTTTAATCACAGATAGAGGAATCCGGCTCAATGTTGCAAAGAGGAGTCTAATTCCTGCCCGATACCCGACACGCAAGTTGGCTAAATCCTCTTTTTCTCATGGGAGATGAAAGCAAAGCCACGGCGGAGCAGACCAGATCCCTGGGACTAACGCGTCCACGTCGTTCAGCTAGTGAGATGGTAGCCTAAAACGTAAGAGATACGTATGCCCTGAGCTTGTCTCAGATGGGACAAACCTTTCGACAACGTTGACCAGATTTTACTAAGTTCAAGTAGCAAGTTCCCCACAGAGTTTAGTGGAGGAATCCCATGTGAGTCAGTGATAAATCTAGTGGAGGTGCCATCCAAGGTATAAATAGTGGCAACAACCTCTAAGTATCTCCTGTCCTCTGTGCCAGCTGGTCCATGGCAGAGCACACTTATGAACTACTGCGGTGAATGCTCAGTGTGGAGCATCTGGATATGATATCCCATCCCACCCAACGTCAAAGGGAGCAAGTGATACAGATCTGTGCCGTCGGTGACACCAAGCTGGTTGTCCTGATGAGTTAGGTCTTGTATATCTTAACCTAAAAAGCACTGTTGACCTAGTTTGGACTTTGGTTTACTTTGTGAGCCCCAACAGGAGGGTAGACACGTTTCTGTCTGGTTGAATTGACAAAGGGTATGGTTGCCATAATTAAAAAAGATGCTGAGGGACAAGAGCTAAATATTTGGCACTCAGGTCTGCAGCATGTGATGCCACCCCAAAGTGAGGTCTTCTGGCCAAACTCTTGCTACCAAGCTAAGTCCCTCTCCCTGTGCAAACCCATAATTAGGAACTATCCCTGGGTATTTCAAAGGTACAATATCCTCAGAGATGTTGCTAACATATAAACAGACTAAAGAACTGCCTAGGGCCCTTTTTAGTATAAGGGGTCCCCCCCAGGAGATGCGGAAAGTATGAGACCCATGATATCAATAAAATGTATGTTTGATTTTTACTTTCATCAGTTAGGCCAAAAATATCTAAAGCCACATTAGCTTTCTGAACCTCGATGGTCTCTTTCTTAGATGGAAGAGACATCTGAGGTCCAGGAAGCATATTTGATCTTTTTCTACACTGGTCCAATAAAAGATATTGACCAAAGACTCTATCTTAATTTGGGCTAATTTAACCAAAAAATTCCATGTGCTTTGGGGTATCCAAACACAGGATCTGGGAAATCTGGGGAGCCACAGATTCTGTGCAGTCATGACTTTTAATGATAATGGCTGTTTCTGGAGTTCCTTTCCTGACATGAAGTGTTACAGATATTCCAAAAGATACAAATTCTGGAGAAAGTGAGTCAAAAATATCTTTAACCATTTAAATAATGCAAAACTGACCATTGTTCATATTCAGTAAATTCTCATTGGTGACAGATCTCCATAAACTGCTTCTCTTTAAATCCTACCAATCCAGAAATGTAAGATTTGACTCGAAATACCATGCCCCCCCCCAACTACTTAAAACTCCAACATCCTAAGAAGGGAGCCATGTGTCTTACTGATACATATTAATTTGGATTACATTTCTATGCAGTTAATTTGGATTACATTTCTATCCACTGTGCCATCCATTACTAAACAGAGACATAAGCATATCCAGTGACATGTACTGTGTCTTCCTCCATCCAGAGCATTTCCTATACATATTTACATATTTATCAATATAATAACATATATATATATATTTAGATTATAGTGCTTGCTTTCATATTATTCTTTATCAGCCAGTTTTGTATTTGTTTATAATAATATATTATTTTAATATCATATATTTATGTTTTTATAATGTGTTTTATTATTATTATATTCTGTATATTTTTCCAGTTATGGTTGACAATTTGAAAATAAGATCATCAATAATAATATATAATATATATATATATATATATATATATATATAATATACCGTATAACACACACACACATATATATATATAAATATAGTGTGTATATATAAATATCATATACTAAATGTAGCTAGTTGTAATAGCTGATGTGTACTCATGCATTCATCCATATAATATATAAATAATATATGCACTTAAATGGATGTAGGAATGAATGAATTGTATGTTAATGCACAGTTCATTCATCATTCCCACACATGTATAAAGAGGGAGCATCTTGTGAGTATGGATTTACAGACAGCTCCAGATCCTATGTCCTAAATCCCCATCCCTGCAGGATTCCAGGCCTGTTCTTCCACTCCTCCCCCCCTTCCTCTCCCCCTTTCCTCTGTAGGGAGGCAGAGCATAGAGTGCCTGCATCAGCACCAGCTACAGCATCTCTGCTCTCCATCATCCACCAGAGTGGGATACAGGGGGTGGGGGGAGAAACAAGGGGGGCACCTCACCTGAATATTGTGGGGTAGTCTGGAGGAGGTGAAAGGAGGAACAGACAAGAGAGAGAGGGAGATATTTGTTGTAGGGGGAGAGGGAGGTGGAAAAGGGGCAGAGGAGGGGGTAGTGGTGGTGGGGGCAGCAGGGAGTGGGGGGGTGAAGCCGGTTTGTACCTGAAGACACAGAATAAGGAGCAAAAGGAGGGGGAGCGGAACCGTGTTCCATCTTCAACGTCACCTGGTAAGATATGTTTATTTCTTCTGTAAGGTGGGGAGGGTGCTGTGATATTTAGGGTGTTATATAGGGGATGGGATAGCTTCCCCAATTGGCTTTAGATGCTGTTGCTTTATTATTTGTTGTACAAGAAGTAGCCTGTTAAAATGTATAGGACTGTGTTGGGGGCTCTTATAATGTTAATCCTGTGAAATGGATATATATATGTGTTGACCCCATAATCCTAATGATTCATTAACAGGGGGTAGAGGCCCCTCTTACTGCATATGGAGGTAGCTGCTCACAGGGTTATTACTCTGCTGCACATTCAGAGATAAACACAGCATCTCTCTGCTATTCCAGTGCAATCTCAACCCCTCATAGAGTGCAATCCTTTACCTTCTCCTATACAGCTATTCCTGAACTCCCACCTCCCCCTGCTGCTCCTGCTCCCCCACTGTCCACCCCTGACCTCCCCTTCTTGTACTTCTATGGAGCCCCTTCCCTTCTGCATCCCCCTATGATACTCCTATACTGCCACTTACTGCCATCTGCAGGGGCAAACTCTCTGCTGTTAAGGCTGTATGGTGGTATATTGTGGTAGAAGCAGACAAGGGTGTGCATAGTCTGGGTACAGTGTAGAGCAGCAGACATAGTCTGGATGCAGTGCAGAGTAGGATAAACATGCTGTTAGGCCTGTTTACATTTTGTCCATTCATTCATTCTTTCACCCACATATGTGTCCTTATAGAGGTCCACTTGCATGCCCAGCATTGCCTGGGCCTGCCTTCATATCTGTGGATCTGTATACTTTGTATCTCTTTAACCAGGATACTGTATTTACTTCTGGATGTCACATCCCCCTCTTGCGATGTCACTGACTGTGTCAAATGTGATGTCACTTAGGATTTCCAGCATCTTGACATCATCATCAGCAACAAACCACTCCTTCCCCCAGGCAGACAGGTTGCAAATACAGAAGTATTGGGTTTGACTTCACACTGCAGAGGGCCTGTGTTTGCCTTGAGATCATCGAGTAGAGAGGCATTACTTCCTGCTGAGGCTGTGCTCGGTGTAAATTAACTGGTTTGGGTCATTTCTTCACCTGTTAGTGAGGGGAAAGCTGCATTGGCAACAGGCTACCCATCCCCCCCAAACACACTGCCTGCATACATTCCCCCTCTCTTGTATCTATCCATGCCTGCCATGTCTGTCCATTGCTCTTATTGGTCTGTCTCCTCCTCCCCTATATACCCCGTCCATCTGCCCTCTGTCCCTGTTCATTCCTTGTTTTCCCATTCTTGTCCTGCTCTATATTTGTTTTATGTACCCTTTCTTCCACCATATGCCTTTGCCTCCTCTTGCAGATTGTCTTGGCTGTTCTGTTCCCTTTGTCTTCTGCTGAGGGATGTGTTTAGTTATTTGGGACCAGGCCAAACCTGTGGAGACCCCACTGTATAAATCTTCAGAGATCCCAAGCTTCTGATTAGTTTCTCATACCTTCCCTAAACAGATAGCAGTTTGATAGTGAGAAGAACCCCCACCATTCCCTTGTACGTGATACAGATCATCAGTGGATGGATACTGCCGAGTCTTGCTCTACTTCTCTTGCTTTGTTTCTCTGGTTCTCCTACTATCTCTGTGCGTCTTCCTCTCTCTGACTGCTCCTTGTGCTGCCCGTCTCCTCTGTGCCTCTTACTTTCTCTTGCTTCTCCTGCACTTTCTCCTCTTCCCCTTCTCTCTGTGCATCTACTTCAATCTCTGCTTCTCAAACTCTTCATCTCCTACCTCCTTGTGCATTTTACGCCGATCGTCTGTGTCACCTACTCGCTACTCCTCCAGTTCTACGTCCTGCATCTCAAACTCTCAGCCTCTTCATTTCATTCTCTATACTCCTTTCCCTTCTGATTCTCCTGAACTTCTTTGCCTGCCAGTCTTGCGTCACCTACACTTTCTCCTATTCCTACCATCTCACCGTCTCTCCAGCTCTGTGTCTCAATCTAGAAGTTCTCACTGTGCATCCTACTGTTCCACACTCTTCATTTTCTCTTCTTTCTTTCTCTCTCTCCTTCTCTATTCCTCTCCTATCATTTGATATGTTCTGACTTGTACTTCTGTTCTTCCTTGACATCTCCTACTGTTTCTGTTCTATCCATTCCTTGGCTGTATCTCCTTTTTTCATTTTTTTCGCCACCGTGCCTCATACTGTTCTAGCCTTGCCTCTTTGGCCTTTATCTTTCTGATCTGTCTAATATGTATCAATTCCAAGATCTATAGCCCACTTCTCCTCTTGTTTTGCTGAACCTACTATTGAAACCATAAATAAATGTTCCTTTGAGTAGCTCTGTAGGTGGCTGCTCCTTCTGCAGTCTGTCCATTCAAACAATGGGGTGATTTAAAAAATGGACAGCAGGCAGCTACAATGTCTAAAAACACACTTGCAACATAGTGATTTGTATATAATAAGAATTAACTGCCTTTATATGTCAACACGGGGGCATCATCTAAGATTAGAGGAAAGGAATTTCTTGTGCATCAAACACAAGTTGCCTTTTTTTGGTCAGGACAGTTAAGATGCAGAATACACCGGTAATTGAAGTGGTTTTGGCCGATTTAGTAGCTTTTCTGGCAAACACAAGCATTAGGGGTGCTAACAATTTAACTTTGTTCATGTTGATACATGGGAAGATCTTATAGTCTTTGGAGTGAAGAAACCTTATTCAGGATCAGCATGAACACTTGGAAGGGTAATCCTTAATGTGTTATTTAAACTTGAGCAGGGCCGGACTGGCCATCTTGCACACTGGGCATATGCAGTGTGTGGCCAGTGGCAGAATACACCTGGCAACACGCCAGATGAGCTTAAAAAACTTAGAATCCAACTTGTCAAATCCAGCCATCGTCTGCACTTATGTCATCAGACGGCTGCTGGCCTTAAAGTGCCAGTCCGTCGGTGTAAATACTTATACCTGAGATGTGCCATTTTATATTGCGGGATGTTCATGTTTTACGTTTGTGAGGTTTGTTTTTTAAAACTACATTGCTACAACTGCACTCGTACATTTTATCTCCACCTTAATAAATCAGGGGATATATGTGACTTGAATTCTGCCCTGGAGATCACCCTGCCGGTGGAAGACATTGAATATACGGTTATATTTTTACAGAAGTAATGTAAAATCAGAGTTTTCACTGCATATGACTATAGAAAAAAAACATCTTGTTTCTTGCAATCGGGTAGAACAAGAAAAACTGTAAAGAATTTGAAAAAGAAATTTAGCAGCCAATGATTATTATACTAATATTCCTTTCTGAATCATGTCCTCCTTCCCCCACCATGTCTCATCTTCTTATGCCATTTTATCTTTCTCCTCCTTTAGAAACCTTTGCTCAGATTACTAATCATTCCTCATATATATATATATATATATATATATAAAACATGATATGGAATATACAGTTCTCCAACTGCTTGGGTTTGAGGGGCTTTGTGGTCCAACCAGAGTCAGATGAGACCCCAGCTTCTTTTTCTTTCACGTCTTCACAGACCTCCCCGCCACCATTTTTTTGGGGTAACTTTCACTATGAACAGTAGTCTGTTACCTGCTTAAAATGCATCCCTAGTATTTCACTGACAGTGGCCCTATTATCGTCTATGGACAAGGCAGTCTTTAATGCTGTTGGGCCCCTGACATGGCTCTGCCGGAAGGTCTCCTTAAAGGTTGGAAGCTCTTTATATCAGATTTTGCAGTCTGAAATACTGCATTAATTTTTCAACTTTCGCCCAACAGCATGTGGTATGTTGGGAGCACGGTAAGATGCTATCGCCCTGTTTTATTGCGTTATTATCTTTTATCTGTATGAAATATACGTTCCACAGTTCTGTACAATGGGTTATACAGACAATAACGATTTAAATAGGGACAGGAGCTGTGGAGGATCCGGTTTATTAGACCCCTAATAACATTTGCACCATAGTATTTATTAGGAAAACGGGGAGGTATAGGTCCAAGTCAAGTCATTGAGCCTTGGTCATCAACTCCTTTTGGCCAGTCCTGTCTACAATGGCCTCTTGAAATAGAATTTGTGATCAAATTCTTTGAGGTTGGACTTCTGATGCTCCAGACAAGACATCGCTTCGAAAACCTTCAACTTTATTTTTCCATTAGTGGACTTTGAAAAAGAAGAAGATCTTCCGCATTTCACGTCGGCCAACACTCATGGACTGTATGATACTGTATGATACTGTCATAGGTCTATTAAAAAGTATTCTGCTGTAATGGGAACCCAGTCATAGCTACTTATAAGCAATGCTACCGTATCATGGAGGTGAGCACCTGCTTAGGGCTTATATTAAATGATTGTATTCTCTCTCTCCCATCTTTGCTTCTCTTACACATTTCTGCCCTCTGTGCTTTCTTACTCTCTTTTAAGACACATTTACCATTCTAGTACCCCCTTTACCCCCCCGGCTGTCTCACTTATCCCCCCCTATTCCCTTATATCCCCCCTCCTTATGGCCTAATTTCCCATATTTCCTCTTCGTAGTCTCAGTTTGCTCCTTCTATGTACCCCCTTACTCTCTCTCTTCCATAGTCCTCATATCCTGTCATCTCTCGCACTGTGTCTGCCCTCTCTCACTCCCCACCCCCTCTCCTCCGCTCTCTCTTCTCCCCTGTGTAATCTGCACTGTGCTGTCTTGTGTTCCCTCAGGTTAATCCTGCTCGCCATCATCTGCTGCCCTCCCCACCCTCCCCTTATACTGAGAAACCCCCACCCCCCCACAGTGCATCTGTCTCTCTCTCGTCTCACCATCTCAAGCCCTCAATCTTCATCCTTCCCTCAACTTTCACTCTGACGTAACTGTTACATGGTAGCAACTTCCATAACAATGTCTTCTATCCCCCCCTAAGAATATAAGTGAATATATATATATATATATACATATATACATATACATATATATACATATATATACACACATATTACAGATAGATAATCAGTTATCCGCTCATATATGTCTACTTCTGAATCCGAACCACCATGACTAAGCTACCCCCCTGTTCCTTCTGACGCTCCCTTTAATATAGCTAAATTCTATCCTGGTTGTAGCTGTCTCTGTCGATAGAATGCATCTCCGAGACGCTCTCTCTTTAGATCAGTCTCTTCTCCCCCACCCTTCCGTTATCTCTCTCTCTGGCCTAGTACACATCCTCTCTTCCTTTGCTTGGTATCAGATCCCTCTCTTGGGAAGATTTAACATTCTCGTTAATTGTTTTCTTTGAGTGATGCTTTGTTCTAGTTAGGCTTTGAAGCCGTCTGTCCTCTGGTTGTGTCTGCAGTACTTGGAACGAGCCCACCCGTTCAGGGCCGGGTACCCCGTTTTAGTTGAATTTATGATTTTTACCCCAATTCATACTGGTCTTAACGATTGTCGCTGTTCCGACCGAGAAGCTTCTACTGTCTAAAAACTTAAATTTTTTTTTCTGAAAACCATCAATTTGTAATTTCATTAAGAATTATGGCCCAACAAAGATTTAACCCTTTTTATTGCTGAGCAATGCAAGGATGCGTTTTCCTTTGGATCCTGGGGAGTGTGTGTCACTCGGCTGGTATGGGAGCAGAAAGATGAGCACAGTAGCATGCTAGCATGACAAGGACATTACAAGGTCACGCAGTTCCTTGCAGATTTTGGACACCCGGGGATCAATGGAATTGAAATTTCTCTGGGAAGCCAAGGGTTGAGTTTCTTCCAGGTCCGGTTAAGCCGTACATAGTTCCCCGGCCTGAATATCTGGCTGTGCTGCAGAGAGACGCTACATAGAAAAGGCATGTTGGACCAGGTGCGGGTGGAAGAGAGGGATATGTCGCACAGTTAATAAAGAAAACCATAGAAATGATCAAATTATCCAAATTAACCAAAGATTAAAAGGCCGGCCTAGGTTATCTTATATATTAATTTAATTTATAACGCAACGCAGCAATAAATTGTACTTTCATATGTGTACAACTGCTTGCGGATGATAGGAATTGAAGTCCTGTTCTACTAAAACTCTCTCTTTCCCAACCCAGTCTCTTATACCCTGACCTTAACCTTTCTCTTATACTCTGATTTTAACCTTTCTGGGTTTTCTTCGCCATACCTTTGAGAGGACTGATAGGCGGCCTGGTCGATGTACGTTACAGTCTAGTATCAAATGGGTTTTGGGTTGGAACGTTACGAGGCTCTCTGGTGGGTCTTCTCCACCCCTTGACTGAAGCCTAGTATGGAAAGATGGGTTATAACCAGGAAATGCATTTTCCGAACATAAATTGTAAGTGAATTTGGTGTTGAAGATCAGGAATGCCTGGGATACAGAGATAACTGCCAGCCAGGAAATAGAATACATTTTTTATAGGCAATGGAAGATTAGATGGGTCAACTTGTGTCTATCTGCCAGCCAAATCTGTGATTTATTGTTAATATCCTGCACCTACAGCACTGCGTGGTTTTGTGAGAACATCTTTACTCGATTTGCATAGATAATTCAATTGATCTGCAATTTTCATACAATTACTTTGCCTGCTTCTCGGTAACCTGGGACCTTAACTCAAAGGAGGTACTGAGAAGAAGACAGGAGACAGGGGACAATATTTTACAAAGGTTTCTCTGGCCAAGATGGTTTTCCCAGTGGTCAGTCCCACATATGTTGTTCTAGAACGGGTGGTTCTATGATCTCAAGCAATGATCTCAAGCAATTCTAACCTATCTAGTTCTTCCTAAGGTAGTTACCCCCTAGAATGTGTCTAGAGTTGGATGGACACCATAATTAAGCTCAATGGAAGTTACAGGAGCTAATTCTTGGTGTTGGCTCCACACCAAGTCATGATATTTGAGTCTTATATTTTTTTTTTACCAATATATTATGCTTGTCGATATTCTGTGCCCGTTAATTTATTTCCTCCTTCTGGTGACTCAGTGGTCCAATTCTAGCTCTCTACCTGGTCAACAATTAACATGTTGAAGCACTCCCAGCGAATAATATCTATGGCACAAATATTGAGGATCCCGTCACGCTGTACGGTCACATATTGCTTAGCCCACCACTACCTCAAAGTACCGCAAGTTTGGCGAATCCTATCTCATACTTTAGGGGCTTCCAACCTGCGGCCCTCCGGCTGCTGCAAGACTACATCTCCCATACTCCTCAGCCTGCTACTTACCCGACAGAGCATTATGGTAGATGTAGTCCTGCAGCAGCTGAAGGGCAGCAGGTTGGACACCCCTGTCATACTTCATGGCTATATTGTTTAACCAAGGAGCTTAATTTTTAACCCCAAAGGGACTATCATGCAATGGACACCACAAGTTGTATTTGATGGGCATGCGCTGAAGTCTTGCTTCGTTTTGTGTAGTTAACCCAGGAAGCTGAATATGTATGCTTTTGTGCGCTCCCCCTTTTTCATATTTATTTATATATATATATATATATATATAATATATATATATATATATATATATATAAATAAAATAAAAACGTATGGATATGTCACATGCCATAAATCATTTTTTAAGGGTGCTATAAGTGTGCGGGCCGGTATACAAACCAAAAGATCATTGTGTACGTGTGTTGTTGAGTATGTTGTGTACGTATGTTGAGTGTGAACAACATGACATATCGCTGATAAGAATCATCATTCATGTAATTGAGCGTCTATTGTGATTTCTTAAGATAAGAAAGGTACAGTGGATGAGCTTCCTGACATTGATTCCGTGACCATTTCCCCAAACTACAGAGCCTCGGCTATAAGCTAGTGAAACTAATTTCCATTGATTTCCCCTGACACCGACTCCTAAATAATGTAGATCAGCCGGGGAAAAAAAAAATAGGAGATAAGTGTCTGAAACCCAAAAAAAAAAAGGGAGGGTCGTCTTCTCGGCTTTCAATAATTGTGCAGAGGTCATTACAAAGCCGCATAAGTAACCGGTGGCTCCGCTGACCTAGATGGCAGTCAATATATTCAGGGAAGAGGGATTCTTTTTTTTTTAAGTTAAAAGAATGTTTTATTTATGAAAGTATCAGCAGGTAACAAGCTAATGCTCAAGATAAAATACATGTTTAGTGCCGAAAGAGAAGAGAATGGAAGAGAGGAGATAAAGGAGGTAAAAGGACGAGGTTTAAGGACTTGAAGTTGTTTATTCACCAAAAAATATTGTGGCTTCAGCTTTACTACGTAAAGCTGGCAGTCCTTCTCCATGTTATACCACTACTCAATGAGCCATGTTACACCACTACTCAATTAAAAGGGGGGAGGGGTCACTGATCTCCCCAACTAGCCCATTAACCGAGCCGGCACGGTCCTCCATAGTTCTGCACTGCGCGGAAGTGGAGTTGGGATATGATGTCATACCCTGATGCCGAGTAGTATGTACAGTGGCGTTGAGGAGGGTTAGTCCAATGGCAGAGTCGGATTTCATTACGCCGCTGCCCCCATAATGCATCGTTCTGTTAGAAAAGTGATTTTGAAGAACCTCTACTGATATTACACATGGCCCACCAAGCTCTTCATGCAGGAGAAGCTCACCGGGACCTCCGCCTATACCAGATAGTACCAAATTCACCTGAAAACTCACAGTTTAGTTAAGAAATCCAAAAAAATAATGAATCAGATACCCTAAAGTTAACTTTTATTAAAGCTATCAAAAACATTTAGATTTGTTTAATGTAATTATTAGCAATGTTAGAATAAAAGTTGGGGGAGATTCTACCTTCAGTCCACCGATGGATCTACATATATTCTTTCAACATGGCATTTAAATGCATTTAACGGATACCCAAAAAATACTTTAATATGCATTCTTCTTGGGTGGGGGGGGCCCTCAGGCTGTAAGGCTGGCATTTAATACTATGGAGCCTACATGCTGCAGGGCAGGGTGAGAGAAGTGCTGCCCAGCAGCATGTAAAATACATATAATTCTACCACGTGATGTCAGTCCACTGCTGCCGGAGACAGTCCCGTAACACGTATCTTTCATAGCTGGCCGGATTTAAATGCCCGCTCTTGCACACCTGCCAGCAAGGAGCATCTGGAATAGACGTCTGAGTAACTCCAACTTGTTTGATTATCCGCACGATGCATTCTGAGTATGTGGTATATGTGCTGAAGGTATATTCTCAGCCATTCCCATGGGCCGTGTATTCTGGATGACTGTGCAGTGCATACCATCAGTAGGCGTTGATGCTTTACTCGTTGGTATAGTATCTGGAGTCTGCATTCTGGATGAAGGGGCCGGCTGCTTCATTGATGCTCTTTCTGTGCCGGGGACGCTTATTGCTGTAAGGATCTGTGCATTGCATGCTGGGATTCTGCATATTTGTATGCATTACATACCCTCCCTAGGGCCAAAAGTGTGCGGTATGGCTGTATCCTATACATTCCCCAGTTCAGATTCCTTGGACTGGAAAGAAATCTTTTGTGATCTGTCCATGGTGCTGAAGCATGCGCAATAGAACATAGCAGCTGTATGTACATTATTTCACATTCTGTTATCCCAGGGTCTTATCTTGTCCATGAAAACATTATTTTATTGATATATATATATATATATATATATTATATAATATTATATATATATACACCAATACCATGAGCTGGGATAATTCTTGCATTAACCTGATGTTGGTAGCTCTTGCTTTTTACTTGTTTCTTATAGACAATGGTTGTTGTCTGCAGTCGGATTCTATTTTTTCTGTGTTTCTATGGAGGGTGATGCACTTTTGGCCCTGCAGCTGTGGCACGGATTAGATCTTGTTTGGCCAGATGGGCACAATGTACTTTGTAGCCAGTTCCAGATGGAGAAGGCTGCCTAGGTAAAAATAATGAATGATCAGTAGTTGGCCGATGAAGTAAGTTAATGATCAGCAGTTGGGGTACGGAGTAACCCCTCGTCTTTTATCCAGACGATAGAGTAACACGACGATCAGTACTAAATGTAATAGAGATGCTCAGGGACCAGTACGTTAAGAAGGAAGCCGCGATGCCAGGAATCTGGATGGTGATCGCTCTGGAACTGGGACTTGGGTATAACCAAGTAACCCGTGATCTTTAAATAGCTGATGGAACCATTGAGGCTCAGCGGCTGATGGAGTACCTAGTGGATCCATACTTCGACTGGTGGAGTAACAGAGATCAGCACTTTGAAGTTACTTAGAGATGGGTTCTACGTGTCATGCTTTCTACAGATGGAGTAACTGAGGGATCAGTGGCTTCAAGAATCCATGCTTAGTTCGGTGGGGTAGCTCGGGAATAAGTACTCTGTTTAAAGGAATAGCTTAGTTGTTAGATGTAATATTGGTAAATATCTCACCTTCTCAGTGACCAAATGTCATCTGATTATTACACAAAGCATACATACATACAGTGCCAAGCGATGACCGATGGTGGAACTTGAGTACTGTAGGATGTCCATGTCCTCTAATCACGAGTCCTCATACCCTCTTGGTATCAAAGTGAAGTAATGACCTTCTATGACAAGGATCTATGGTTACTTGGTTTTATGGCTATAGATCTCGTGTCCCTACTTACTACATCATACGAGAATTCCAGAGAGACCCTCTAGACGTTCTATCCCGTGTTTAAAACACGCGTTCCTGTTACCTATGTGTCACTTATACATATTGTGAATATATATTTAGAAAGCATGGATTAATACTCTGAGTGCGGAATAAAAGTCATAGTAAATAATAATGTGGATGGTGGAGTGTTTCCATGGTTAGATCTCTGGATTATAGAGGTCTTAATGAGCCCAAAGTGATCCAGGACAACGAGCCAGACCTTATTTTGTGTCTTTTTTCATGTTTTTTTTTTTACATTGTCCCTGCATACATCGTGAATGTATATCTTTCTGTACATTTTTTTTATGCATTTACCAAAATGTAGATCTATGCCCAAAAATGCACACAGCAACCACGGCTCCTGTCGCATGCCGGCGGTCCCTTTTGTGTTTGCCTTTATCTGGCAGTTTGATATTCCCCGATGTCAATGTATATGTTAAGATGTGTGATTACAACGTCTGTGTGTTACAATGTAGCGCTGTCTTTTGATGTCATTCTGAGTGACCATCTCTTTTTCGCTGTTACAGGATGCAGCTCCCGGTATAATTCACAGGCTGCTTATTGTCTCTTTGATGTTCCTGTCAGATTATGCAATTGTCTTTTTTGCTTTTATTGTATATTATGTTATACAATTGTTTCTGTTTTGTTTCTCGGCTTCTCGGCGTTCCTCGTTTTTTTTTTTTTTTATGAATGAGCCGGCTGAGGCAGCCAATAGGATCCTTCCATCTGTTCCTAGACACCTCTCATCCCTTAATAAGCTTGCGTTGTGCATCTGTGGGCATCCATGCGATGTGTTAAAGTCCAGCGATGTTTTGTCATCGGTGTTGATTGTGAGTTCTTGAAGAGTAAGAGGGTCAGGCCCACATATCAGTCAGCGACGGATCGCAGGACGGGCAGTGTTCGGAGTGAGTCATGATTACAGGGCAGGAGGGAGATGGTGTGGGGGTGAGTTTAATACAAAAGCCTGTGGAAAGGCACTGAATGAAGCAGAAGCAGGTCGGTTCTGGCGGAAACCAGAGACAGTTCGGTGTATGGTGTCAAAATTGTAACAGTGCACACAAAAATAAGAGTCAAAGATGGAGGAAGTAGATGAGATTGACGCTAGTGCTGATGGGGGCAAACATTCTTGTCTTCATTCATTCGCAGGCGCGTGGATACGAGGAATGGATTGATTCTTGATTCTCTATAATTATTTTAGGACCTTTCAGCTGGGACAGATAGCACCAGGTGTGAAGGCTTCTGCTGGGTGGCTATTCCACGGGACGGGTGACGATGTTGTATTTAAGCGGGCCATGATATTGAGTCTGTTTGCAGCGGTAGGCAGAGGGAAGGGCGATGTTTAGGAGCCGTATGATACAAAGACACAATCTAGTGAGGGGGGACATAATGAGGGCAGCGCTCTTGAAAGGTTGTGTAGTGGAAACAATTACCCCTGGTATTCGAGGGTAACTGTCCAGTTTGAAGATCTTGGGCATGTACATCCAATAATCAATATACGTGCTGCGTAGAGAATGCGGGGCCACAATTCTGTTTCCTGTGGCCCCCTGAGCTGAGCTCTACAGTATGGAGTGTATAACTTCAGGGCTCTTTGAAAGGGTCAAGCGCCTTCCTTAGGCCCTCGTCTGGTTGGAGGGGCAGGTTTGGAGGGGCAGAAGGGGAAGAGGCAGAGGGTATTAGAATCCTGCCGTTGAGTATACAAAAGGGTTTTTTTTTAATGAGAAGGAATGCTGGTGTAGGCTAGAAGTTCTCTGATACGGAGACATTTAATCCTGTTAATGATATTAATTAAGAAGCAGTAAGGGGTCTGATTTCTATACAGAGAGCTTAGAAAGACCAGATGAAGGACGGGGAGAGGGATGGCGTGGAAGATGAAAGGGGGAGAGAGGAAAGGAGGAGGAGGAGGAAAGACGGCAACTATAAAGGGAATGTAAAAGGCATATATCGGGGTCAATACACCAGAGCTGTGCAGATGTAGAATTCTTTAGTCCGGAGTTAGTTTTTCAGCCTGAAGGTATACGCTGGAGGCAACGCACCGCATTAGTACATGATGCACGTCTTGTATGTGAGCTCTTAGCATGGGCGATATGCATAGTTTACGAGTTGCATATTTAATATATGCAAATGAGATCCAAACCCACATCTTACCCTTCGTAGCCGATGGTAGAATAACACGCTGGAGAGTATGTGATATGTAGAGATGCGGTATAACGTACGGTGCTGCTGAACATGTTGGCGCTATAAATAGTCTAAAGAGATTAATGTTTCTTTTTGGAAAGCAATCAAGATTAATTAAGGTTTGGCAGCCAGCGACCCTCCATCTGAGGATGGATTATAACCCATCATGCTTAAGAATTTGAATAAACCTCAGATTACCTGAAGTGATGCGAGCGACAGCTCAGGTGATGACATAAAACGGCTCGTGTGGGTTAAAAAAATCAACTACAAAAATATTCCAATAGACCCCTGCATGGGTGTTTCTGGCAAAGTGTAACATATAGGTCTATAAAGTGTCTAGGTCTTGTGGCAGCCCCCGATTATGGCTCCACGGGGCCCTTCCGTGGCCCCTGATGATGCACAGTGCAAAGATATGACATCATTTTCTGGCGCATCTTCTCCCGATGACACGTGGAGCAGTGAGGGGTCCTTTGATCCCACCAATAGGCGTGTGGCTAGAACCCATCACCAGAGGAGGTCGCTTGGCTGAACTTTCCTGCCGGGCTGAATGCTGCCATCCCTTCCACGGCAGTCACATAATGGGCATAACTGGGAACTTTCTAAAAGAGCTGACCCTCTAATTGGTCATCATGAAGATTCTTTGTAGGGAACTCGCCAAATGGTTCCAAACATTTAAAGATAGACTTGATTAAGTGACCTGCATTCAACCATAACATACTGGGAGTAAGAGAACCAATTTGGGAGTCACATGGGAGCCATGTAGACTAGGAAGGAGTCAGCTCCAGATTGTGTGACCCTGAGAATCTGCCCTTTGGCCCGTAGATGCTGATGGGTATCCAATCTCTACCATCGGCCACTTGTAGTCCAACCATGTATTTGTAAGTCGGACATACTGCAGCCCAGTCTTTGTCACCCAAGGTCCCTGCCTGCATTCTCCCATTTGGAGAAATATTTATGCCCCGGACCATTACAGATCTAATTTAATGCCCCCAGGTGGGCTCTTCTCCAGGCATCGTGGACAGCTATGGGGGCAGTCTGTGGGGTCGCAGATCTTTCTGTACCCTTCCTCCAGACCCCTAGGGGGCGCACATAAAACCTGAGAGTGTTTGAGCAATCCAAACTGCCCCCCCGCCAACAAAGTCAATTGAATCTGTTACCAATAAACCCGGAAGAAGGTACCTCAGCCTACCGGGGACCCAAATAAACGAACACCGTCACGGGGATTTGACACGGTGACCCTGAACGGCGCTGGGATTGCTGGAAGCAATGCTGGGATGATATTTAAAATGCATTAGCGAGAAACGTAATATACATCCCGTGTCCCCGGAGTTTTAAATACCAGATCAATGCATGCTCCAGTTATTGCGACATCGGGTCTTTTGCATTTATCCAGCATTTCACTATCCCAGCTGATCGCCTGCTAAAAACCAGCCCTCTGCGCCGAACACGAGGCGCGCTGGCATCGGCGTCAGAAGCCTGTAGAACGTTGCAGGTCATAACTATTCCGCAGGCTGCGCAGCGAGCGCTCTGACCCCTGTTCTAAGCTTATTTTTACAAAGTCATGGTGCATGCAGTCTGAATCCAAGCGCACGACCCAAACGGAAAAAAACAAGCAAAACCATACCAAGGGTGAAGTGCCAACGATTTAAACACTCGCTAAAAGAGGAAATTCTCCCCCAAAAAACAGGTCTTCTTTTGGAGCGTTATACGCAGAGGGGTTATAATGTTGTTATATCACATGAAATCCCTCAATGGTCACAAAAGGGACTCCAGAGTCTCCATCGGGTTTCCAGAATCCGTTGAGGAGGGGTACAGTGCAGATCACATACAGAAATATACAATAAGACAAAAAGGATCTTTTTTGGGATTGTATTCTTTTAACACCCGCTCGCCTTATCTAGAACAGATCCGGGTAAAGCTGTATGATATTTGATCTATATATATTTCATATATTTGATGTAAGCGCAGATATATTGGGAGTTGGAATAGAAGCACAAATGTCTTCTGAGTATAATTTTAGGACTATTTTTTTTCCCCGGGTTGATTTATCCATTTTTCTTGTCCTTGTTTCCCTCACCGCCTCACGTCTCGTGTTCCAGCTGCGATCCAAGGGTCGGCCCTCCTGAGACGCTCCGTATCATGGCTCTGCGCGCTGAGGTATGGGGCCGCAGCCGAAGCAGCTGTCCTCGCCGTGCGCGGCAGCTGCCGCCTTCCCTGGACTCCTCGCTCGTTTCCCGAGCTTCGCCCCGGCACATCTCACGCAGGCGGAGATCTGGAGCTGCCTCGTTGACACATTTAGCCCGTCACCGTCCAGCCTGATACCCAGCGCTATGCCGTTCCTCCATTTGTTGACCGGTTCCTCCACTTCCAATCTTCCTCCTGTCATTCTCGCTACCCTTCCGCATCACTCCCTCCCCATCAGCGCCGAGAACCTCCAGAATCCTTCGTCTCGATGTCTCGTTGCCATCTTCCCACCTCTCTATTTTTCTACCCCCCCCATGATGTACCCCCTAACACTCCCTGATTCCGATCCCCATCTAACCATTTTATTTCTTTTCTTTTTTTTTTTTAGTATAAGAGATAAAGTGTGAGTTTGCGGAGGAAGAAGAGACAGCGACACGTCGGAGATGGAGAAAGTCACTAGACAGAGGTGGAGTGCGAAGGAGGGAATGGATTATGCGTAAAGTGAGTCCCTGTAACTGCGCGGCTTGGGGGCGAGGAGATCGGGACCGGGGACTGGTGGGGGAGGTAATTAGGACATGGTTTTATCTCTTGGTACCATCAACTAGAACACGATCCAAAATTAAACTCCGTCACCTGCTTCGCTGACTTATATGGTTTTTTTAAGTTTGTAAAAATATGGACCCATTCGTCCCATCTAGTCTGTCTTTTCTTCCTCATTTAAAGACTCAAACCTTCAGTCCTCGGTCCCCGTTTTAGACCCAGGAGCCGTATGCCGATGCCACGAATGTTTCAATTCCGTCATTGTATTAGCCTCTACCACTTCTGCTGGGAGGCTATTCTACTTTTCTACCGCCCGTAGAGAAGCAGAGAGTATTGCGATTCCGGCAGGCTCTGTGTTTTAATGAAAAAGGGTTAAACGGAGAGGATTAATATTGTGAATTGTGTGCCTGATCTGCTCCGTCTGGGGTCCGCTCTCCTCGTTATATGACATGCAGAAGGAGTGGGGGGCAAAGACGGGGAGACTGTAAATTCTAATAATGTTTTTTCATCCCTAATCCCAAGATGGGTGTTACGAGAAATCAATGGGAGGATGAGTGTCAAGGACAGCAAGAGTAAATGATACCGCTAGGGATGCTCTTAAAGGGGAAATCCTGTCGTTTTTATTAAATATAGAAATATAGAATGTGACGGCCCCATCTAGTCTGCCCGTTTAACCTGATGTAACGACTCAGACCTTAATCAGTCGCTCGTTCAAAGTGTTATAGGACATTGCTATATAGTTAAGTATATGTTTAAAGGGACGGCGCTTTTATCTGATACATCTAATACCTGCGTGCCCTTCCTCGTCCTTGGCATAAAGGCTAACACATGCCTTCATTGCAGGGTTTCAGAAAGGCTCATCCCCAAGCTGTGACGAGATGCTCTTCGGGTGCCGACTGCAATGAAGGGTCTGGGGGACTCGCGCGGCCGGCACCTCTCCGGGAACTTGGACTCGCACCCAGACCCGCTCTTTGCACAACAGGAACGTACTCCTTATCTTATTAGCTCCACTGAGTCCTATCCACCGGAGCCTAGGTACCCTGAGAACTCCCTCCACCCTGACTGCCTGTACCCCCTTAACAACCAACTCTCCAACAGCAGCACTTTCCCTCGTATACACTTCAATTCGCACTATGAGCCCCCCGAGGAGAGTCCACCCTACCCCACACCGCACGCTCCCCCAGCAAAGATCAACCGGCTTCCGGCCAGCCTGCTGGACCAGTTCGAAAAACAGCTGCCCATCCACAGAGATGGATTTAGCACCCTACAGTTCCAGCGAGGGGCACCGGAGGGCAAAGACCGCAGCGAGAGCCCCGGACGCATTCGGCACTTGGTTCATTCTGTGCAGAAACTTTTTGCCAAGTCTCCTTCTCTTGAAGGTGGTGGTCGAGCCAGTGTAAATGGCAAGAAGGGGGCATCTGAGGATGGTAAGGGGACACGGCGGAGCAAGAGTAAAGAACGTGGCAAAGGGGATGGCAAGGGACAGCAACGGGGAAGTGCGGTATCTGGTTGGTGGAGTTCAGATGATAATTTGGACAGTGATACAGGGGGCTATCGCAATCCGGCGGGTATGATGACTTTGGGAAGGCGACCAGAGCATTCGACTCGACACTTCTTGAGTGGGTACAACACTATCAGTGAGAGCATGTTGAAGGCCTCCAAAAGCAATAATGACCTCAAATTCACGCCCTTCCAACCACCATCCCTTACTCTGTCCCCTTTGCCAACACCCCATGAAGTGGTCCCCGCCAACTCAACGTCCTCACTAAAAAGAGGATCTTGGTCCACCTTGACCCTCAGCCATGCGCGAGAAGTGTGTCAGAAGGCATCTGCCACCATTGACAAGGCTCTGCTCAAGTCAAAGTCATGTCACCAGGACCTCAGCTACCAGTATTTACAGGTGAGTGACTCAAGTGAAAGGAGGCATAGGATCTGGTGGCGTAGCGTAGATGCAAAAATAGGTTAAAATGAGAAAGGAAGGGATTAGCTTACCTGTAAGATTCGATAACAGGTGAATGGAAAGAGGCATTGGAGAAGGCCATTGGCGCATGATGGCCAGTGGAGGTCCATTGCATACAAAGCTCTCACTAGATCACAGATGCTCCAGGCATCCAGTGGGCCCCTTCACCTTAGGCGTTGCTCCTAAAACACTGGATCTGAAAATAAACAAAGAGAAAATAGAATTTATAGAGAATCCAGACCTACCGTAAGGAGATGCATATATTGCCCTTTAAAGGAGTACCCAACCCAAGGAGAAATAACCTCATTCTCAATTCATATATACACAATATGTTGCTAAAACAAAACCAAAAAGTACAGATGTTACTGCCAAGGCCTTCAAATTGGGAAAGGCCAGCAGTTAATGGCCCTCAAATCAAGATCTACTGTAGATCCTTATAGAGGTGAAATTGAGGACAACGGAAAAGGAAGAAGATACTGGATAGGAAGTGTGTCTTGGAACCGAGATGAGAAAGGGTCCTGAGAGAAAGAAGATAAGACAAGGAAATGTCTTGAGGCGATGTTTATTGTTTTGACTGTTCTGTGTTATTTGATTTTCAATCCCTGTCCCAACCCCTGGTGGGATTATCTCCGCGTTCCGTCGCTGATACGTGAATGTTGTGTTGGTTTCAGGTCCCAAGCGGGGAATGGAATGTAGCCCCATGCAAAGACGATGACATCCCATGCCGGCGAATGCGCAGTGGCAGCTACATCAAAGCAATGGGGGATGCGGACAGCGAAGACTCGGAGGGGAGCCCCCAACCGTCCCCAAAAACTGCAGCCAGGAGGCAGAGCTACCTCAAGGCCACGCAGCAGTCACTGAGCGAGCAGAGCACCACGCAGAGGTACAAGAAAGGCAAATAACAATAAAAAGGAGGGGGGACAAAAGAGTATTCTATGTCAGAAAGGACTAATGCACTTCCAGTTAGAACTTGTTTGTGAGCCTTGATCGCCCCCCTGTGGCCACTTTGTTAGACAGTCAGTGACTCATTCTCTCTATGGCACCAGGTTGGATGTGAGATGTATCAGTGTTAGCAGTTACCCGTTTGCTAGAGGCCATGTTAAAATGAAACAGATTTTAATGACCGCGATAGATTTCCCCACTCCCTTTACCTCTGCTATCAAATACACCGACGCACAAAATAAAACATACCAGCCGTTTTTGGGACCGGCCACTTGGGTGGTTCGCCTATAGACATAATACGTCGTTGGTCCCCCTTTGCGGCTATAACAGCTTCCGCTCTTCTGGGAAGACTTTGGAGAGTATCTGTGGGAATTCTTGCCCGTTCATCCAGTAGAGCGTTTCTGAGGTCAGACACTGATGTTGGACGAGACGTCCGGCTCTAAATCTCCGTTCCAATTCATTCCAAAGGTGTTCAGTGGGGTTGAGGTCAGGGCTCTGTGAGGCCGGTCAGGTTCTTCCACCCCAAACTCATCCAACCCATGTCTTGCTTTGTGCGCTGGGGGCACAGTCATGGTGGGTCTTCCCCAAACTGTTCTATTCTATTGACTCCCATGGGTAGTATGATAAGGAGTCAGGGTGTTTGTCTAGCGGCAGATTGAAAACAGCACAATATCGCCTTTAAAAAAATAAAATACATTAAAAAAAACCTTCTATAATGGGAAGTATTTTTATAAAATACACAAAGGGCCATCCAGGTCCGCATTTTCTTTGGTAAATCTTTATCATTTCATCAACCAGATAACATTTCTTTAATTAATTTATTTATAACTTGCATCATCTTAATCCAATGCGCTTTTGGGTAGTTCGGTTTATTTGGGGGTTCTTTGTTAATCTTGCATAGTTAGGGTGGTTTTCATTGCATTGTCTTATTCCTCCTTAGAATTTTAATTATACATTTTCCGCACTCCAGAAAATATACGGCCAACTCTAAAAATGTAAATTTTAAATATTATTCAGCTCCCCCTGGTGAGCAAAATATGGTTATGTGCACACAAAAGTAATCTCGCGTGACGAATGTTTTATCTCCGGATTCTGGACCCTAATTCTTATCTTGTCAATGAGATGCCGTCTCCTCCGGCGGTTCTCTAACAACCGGCAATGGGGTGGGTGGCTTTCCCAAAGATTCCGGTGATCATTTTGGCAACCAATCGGCTCTGATAATGGTCATTATGAAACTTAAGAACTTGTTAGAAGGTGAAGATACTCCATAATTGGGTCACCTGTATTTAAGCAGGAATTTCCAAATGGGATGCTGAGATGCCAGCAATTATTTCTTTGGTCACTGTTTGTCATTCAGTAAAAGGTCATTTTTCTTCTGCCCCCCCCAGGAGTCTGGACCGTGTGGATTCCATGGACATTCTGTCCCCTCCGAAGTTCCAGAGCTGGGAGGAGGATTATAACCAGCTGACCGAGAGCGCAACCGAGGAGAGCAGTCTGTGTCAGGTGGGTCTTTTTTAACCACATTGGGGGGTCATAGCGTGTCCCCGAAACTGATTTCAAGTGTAGAGGAGTCTCCCATTACGTAACATAGCAGAAATAAAATGGCATTGTGTTAATTGATAAGATATACATTATGATGTATACAGTAGTCCTGCTCTCAACACACCTGTGTAAAAGCAGGCTACAGTGGGACCACATTGCGGGATACCTAATATAAATGTACATTTTATTTGTATCTATGAACCTAGTTGAGTAGGTTGGGATAGCTGTATTACTCCTGTAGTTTAGATGTAAAAGAAATAAGTATTGCCGTACGATATGACTGACAATTTATTTTATCAGTTTATCGAGTGAAAATCTATACTAATCACGGAACATCTTAGAGATGTCGTCGGCAACAGACTGGAAAGGCGCAGGTCGCAGCGGTTTAAGGGGGTCGTAAATGAATTTCGGGAGCGTGGAAAGAATGCGGAGGGGTAGGGAGAGCGAGGGGGATAATAGCAGCGTTAGAAAATCTAATTATCAAACAAATGGCTATAAAAAGATCACGGTCTACGCCAGCGAATATGTGGCGTCATCTGCTGGCAGACTCTGGTATTACACAAATGACTATATTGGGTCCAAGGACTGGCATTGAAACAAAAGTGGATCAGTCTGGTGGCCCATATTCCAGCATTTGAGTCTTCAAATCATTGGATAACAGAGGGGGTGGGAAGGTGCAGATGTAGAGCTGCAGCTTCAATCTCACACATTTTTGTTTGTTTGAAATCAATCTAAAGAATGCATTGTAAAGTAGGTCTGGGGGGCAGAACTCATAATTTTAGGTTTGTGCTGTTGAGGATGGATGATTTTTTTCGTTTCTCCCTTATTTTGCTGATTTTGCGTCTCTTTAATTAGGATACCGAACCTCGCTGCCTCCTGCAGTACCAAACCCCAGAATCAGAAGAGCAGAGGGAGCGGTACCAGCTTTGCCAGTTAGTAGAGGAGCAGAGGGATCGGTACCCGCTGTGCCAGGTTCCAGAGGAGCAGATAGAGCGGTACACGTTGTGCCAGGTGCCAGAGGAACAGAGGGAGAGATATCAATTATGTCAGGTGGTGGAGGAACAGAGAGAGAGGTACCCGCTGTGCCAGGTGCCTGAAGAGGAACTGGAGCGATACCCGCTGAGCCAGGTGCCGGAGGAGCAGAGGGAGCGATACCCGTCCGAAGAGAAGAGAGACCAGTACCCAATGGGCCAAGCGGTGTTTGGGGATGCTAATCCAGTCCACACTGAGGCTTTTGACCTTCATCTGCCTAATTACTTCCGTTCACGCAGCCACAGCTACCTCCGTGCCATCCAGGCGGGCTGCTCCCAGGACGATGACACAACATCCTTGCAGTCTATGTCTCCCCCACTCCCCATCACCAGCCGGACACTCCCCAGACACATCGGTGAGTGCACGAGAACAAAGAAAGTGTCTGGAAACGGCACGGCGACACTGACAAGGCTGTGAGCCTGCCGGCTTTAACCAGGGTATCTGTGTAAATATATATATATACATATATGTGTGCATGTAAACAGATTCACACGCATGAAAGTGTCCTATAACCCCCCTACTGCTCCGTATAACCCGTCCCCAGAACTTCTTCTATACTCTACAGAACCTCTCGCATGTAACCCCTCCCACTGCTCATATAACTCCTCCCTCTAAACTCCTCCCATTGCTAACATGACCATTCCCTGCTATTGCCCCATATAACCTCTCCCATCACTCCATATAACCCCTTCCTTTAAAACCTCCGACTGCACTCCATTTAACCCCTTTCCTACTCCTATAACCCCGATTCTCAACATTAAGCAACCCTATACCACCTTATGTGGGTTCATACGCTCCACCCCAACTGCCCCCCAAACCCTGATCCCAGGACACCTGAGGCCAACGTGGGTCTCAATGGCATACCTGGGAACTTTCAGGCTCTGGCTGCCCGGAGCCCCCCTTTTGCAGGGCGTGGCCAGGAATACCTGCTGACATCAGTGGGTGGTCCCATTGATGTCAAGGGCCACACCCCCATTTAAGGAGGAAATGGGCAGGAAGGACCCTACTCCTGTTACCCGAAGGAATCAGGTGTCCACCTGGAGAGGTGTTTCTTCTCCCAGAGTTCCCCATTGTTTTATGGTTATAAGGGGGTCTTTGTTAAAAGCTGCTGGGACCCCCTGCTCTGTAACTCATCCCGTGCTCACGGAAGTAGAATCTCTTCAGTATAACGCATTCTATTTTGGTTGGGAAAGCTTGAAAGAAACGCTCTGTGTTAACCAGTAGAATAGACAGGAGTCAAAGTACTTTTGTAATAAACGAATGTCAACAGTGGAGTAAAAATGATGCCTTTACTGCCTTTACAGCATAAAACGGAATTTTCATTTGTTTAACTATCTTTGTGAGTACCGTATTTGCTCGATTATAAGATGGCCCTGATTATAAGATGACCCCCCAAAATTTGAATATGAATTTAGGAAAAAAGAAAAAGCCTGAATATAAGACATGTAAACTATTATTTAAAACTATTAATAAAAACTATGATTGAGAAAATGCATGTTTTTGTTTTTTATTTCCTTTTTATTTTAGCCACTCTGTCCCATTATGCACATCTGCCCCCCCCAGATTATGCCTTTATACCCCCTATTTGCACCTTCCTGGCCATCCCAGATATGCCGTATACACCTATATGCCACTCTGCCTCCCTGATATGCCTTTAACCCACCTATATTGCCACTCGTGCCTCAGAAAAACCATTGAACCCCCCCCCCGACTTATCAGTGCATCCCTTTACTTGTGGCCCGTGCTTCAGACTTCCTGGAGTCCTCTGCTGCTGCCAGCACTTCCTCTGGGGGCTTCTATGGTGGAGCACCGGCAGGTCATGTGATGCCGGCGTGCCGTCATAGAAGCCCCCAGAGGCAGAGTGCTGGCAGCAGCAGAGGCTGCCAGAGAGGAGGATCCGGGTCCCCTGCAGCGCTGCAGGAGATCTGGATCTTAGTCTTGTAGTCAGACCTCTAGTTGAGGTCTGATTAGAAGATGACCTTGAATATAAGACAACCTTGTCTTATAATCAAGCAAATACGGTACTTAAAATATGCATTATTTAAAAAAGGTAAATAATGGAGAAGCTTCCAGCTTCCTTTAGAGAGAAGCTGCAGCTCCCTATTTCCACCATGGACAATTCCCACTGCTGATTACTTGAAATCAATGGGATTGCTTCCTGTGCATGCACACAGGGTGGTCTCTTTAGACCCCCCCCACAACGTTTACCGTGCCAGCCCTAGAGCTGACTGGCCGTCAGTATATCACTTGCTAGGAGATGTGTTCGGAAAAATGCATTTGGGGGGAACAACGTGACATTTCGAAAAGGGACCTTCCAGCTACCATATACATTAATGTATATATATAATGACTAGAGTGTCCCATTAAATGCATACGTTTCGCTCAATGCTTGTGATTGATTTTTTTTTAGTACTAAAGTACCTTGACTCCTCTCTACCCTAAAGCAATTACTCGGCATAACTCACAGAGACTCAGAGGTGAGGACGCGATGTCTTTTTATAGCCCAGGAAGCAATTTTCTCTGCTACGTATCCTAGACAATGCTAAGGAAGTGCTTTAAGGTGGAAACGCAACTGTATATTAACCCCCCCCAAGCCCACTGAAAAGCATTGAAACAATTTCTGGTTTTCCTTATCGTTATTTCTCCCCTTTAAACATGCAGATTTTGAAATTTGGCTATATTACTCAAATAAAGGGTAAATCATCAAACTTTTTCCAGCAGACTTCATCAGAAAGGGTTGGTGAGCCCAGGGTTACTGGTGCAGACAGATTAACACACAAACTCACTCTAACACACACACAACTGACTCCATACACTAACACACACACTGACTCCATACAC
>VKOC01000010.1:7991047-8004687 GCA_009364415.1 Spea multiplicata
CATCGTTCTGTTAGAAAAGTGATTTTGAAGAACCTCTACTGATATTACACATGGCCCACCAAGCTCTTCATGCAGGAGAAGCTCACCGGGACCTCCGCCTATACCAGATAGTACCAAATTCACCTGAAAACTCACAGTTTAGTTAAGAAATCCAAAAAAATAATGAATCAGATACCCTAAAGTTAACTTTTATTAAAGCTATCAAAAACATTTAGATTTGTTTAATGTAATTATTAGCAATGTTAGAATAAAAGTTGGGGGAGATTCTACCTTCAGTCCACCGATGGATCTACATATATTCTTTCAACATGGCATTTAAATGCATTTAACGGATACCCAAAAAATACTTTAATATGCATTCTTCTTGGTGGGGGGGGGAGGCGCTCAGGCTGTAAGGCTGGCATTTAATACTATGGAGCCTACATGCTGCAGGGCAGGGTGAGAGAAGTGCTGCCCAGCAGCATGTAAAATACATATAATTCTACCACGTGATGTCAGTCCACTGCTGCCGGAGACAGTCCCGTAACACGTATCTTTCATAGCTGGCCGGATTTAAATGCCCGCTCTTGCACACCTGCCAGCAAGGAGCATCTGGAATAGACGTCTGAGTAACTCCAACTTGTTTGATTATCCGCACGATGCATTCTGAGTATGTGGTATATGTGCTGAAGGTATATTCTCAGCCATTCCCATGGGCTGTGTATTCTGGATGACTGTGCAGTGCATACCGTCAGTAGGCGTTGATGCTTTACTCGTTGGTATAGTATCTGGAGTCTGCATTCTGGATGAAGGGGCCGGCTGCTTCATTGATGCTCTTTCTGTGCCGGGGACGCTTATTGCTGTAAGGATCTGTGCATTGCATGCTGGGATTCTGCATATTTGTATGCATTACATACCCTCCCTAGGGCCAAAAGTGTGCGGTATGGCTGTATCCTATACATTCCCCAGTTCAGATTCCTTGGACTGGAAAGAAATCTTTTGTGATCTGTCCATGGTGCTGAAGCATGCGCAATAGAACATAGCAGCTGTATGTACATTATTTCACATTCTGTTATCCCAGGGTCTTATCTTGTCCATGAAAACATTATTTTATTGATATATATATATATATATATAATATATATTATATAATATTATATATATATACACCAATACCATGAGCTGGGATAATTCTTGCATTAACCTGATGTTGGTAGCTCTTGCTTTTTACTTGTTTCTTATAGACAATGGTTGTTGTCTGCAGTCGGATTCTATTTTTTCTGTGTTTCTATGGAGGGTGATGCACCTTTGGCCCTGCAGCTGTGGCACGGATTAGATCTTGTTTGGCCAGATGGGCACAATGTACTTTGTAGCCAGTTCCAGATGGAGAAGGCTGCCTAGGTAAAAATAATGAATGATCAGTAGTTGGCCGATGAAGTAAGTTAATGATCAGCAGTTGGGGTACGGAGTAACCCCTCGTCTTTTATCCAGACGATAGAGTAACACGACGATCAGTACTAAATGTAATAGAGATGCTCAGGGACCAGTACGTTAAGAAGGAAGCCGCGATGCCAGGAATCTGGATGGTGATCGCTCTGGAACTGGGACTTGGGTATAACCAAGTAACCCGTGATCTTTAAATAGCTGATGGAACCATTGAGGCTCAGCGGCTGATGGAGTACCTAGTGGATCCATACTTCGACTGGTGGAGTAACAGAGATCAGCACTTTGAAGTTACTTAGAGATGGGTTCTACGTGTCATGCTTTCTACAGATGGAGTAACTGAGGGATCAGTGGCTTCAAGAATCCATGCTTAGTTCGGTGGGGCAGCTCGGGAATAAGTACTCTGTTTAAAGGAATAGCTTAGTTGTTAGATGTAATATTGGTAAATATCTCACCTTCTCAGTGACCAAATGTCATCTGATTATTACACAAAGCATACATACATACAGTGCCAAGCGATGACCGATGGTGGAACTTGAGTACTGTAGGATGTCCATGTCCTCTAATCACGAGTCCTCATACCCTCTTGGTATCAAAGTGAAGTAATGACCTTCTATGACAAGGATCTATGGTTACTTGGTTTTATGGCTATAGATCTCGTGTCCCTACTTACTACATCATACGAGAATTCCAGAGAGACCCTCTAGACGTTCTATCCCGTGTTTAAAACACGCGTTCCTGTTACCTATGTGTCACTTATACATATTGTGAATATATATTTAGAAAGCATGGATTAATACTCTGAGTGCGGAATAAAAGTCATAGTAAATAATAATGTGGATGGTGGAGTGTTTCCATGGTTAGATCTCTGGATTATAGAGGTCTTAATGAGCCCAAAGTGATCCAGGACAACGAGCCAGACCTTATTTTGTGTCTTTTTTCATGTTTTTTTTTTTACATTGTCCCTGCATACATCGTGAATGTATATCTTTCTGTACATTTTTTTTATGCATTTACCAAAATGTAGATCTATGCCCAAAAATGCACACAGCAACCACGGCTCCTGTCGCATGCCGGCGGTCCCTTTTGTGTTTGCCTTTATCTGGCAGTTTGATATTCCCCGATGTCAATGTATATGTTAAGATGTGTGATTACAACGTCTGTGTGTTACAATGTAGCGCTGTCTTTTGATGTCATTCTGAGTGACCATCTCTTTTTCGCTGTTACAGGATGCAGCTCCCGGTATAATTCACAGGCTGCTTATTGTCTCTTTGATGTTCCTGTCAGATTATGCAATTGTCTTTTTTGCTTTTATTGTATATTATGTTATACAATTGTTTCTGTTTTGTTTCTCGGCTTCTCGGCGTTCCTCGTTTTTTTTTTTTTTTTTTTTATGAATGAGCCGGCTGAGGCAGCCAATAGGATCCTTCCATCTGTTCCTAGACACCTCTCATCCCTTAATAAGCTTGCGTTGTGCATCTGTGGGCATCCATGCGATGTGTTAAAGTCCAGCGATGTTTTGTCATCGGTGTTGATTGTGAGTTCTTGAAGAGTAAGAGGGTCAGGCCCACATATCAGTCAGCGACGGATCGCAGGACGGGCAGTGTTCGGAGTGAGTCATGATTACAGGGCAGGAGGGAGATGGTGTGGGGGTGAGTTTAATACAAAAGCCTGTGGAAAGGCACTGAATGAAGCAGAAGCAGGTCGGTTCTGGCGGAAACCAGAGACAGTTCGGTGTATGGTGTCAAAATTGTAACAGTGCACACAAAAATAAGAGTCAAAGATGGAGGAAGTAGATGAGATTGACGCTAGTGCTGATGGGGGCAAACATTCTTGTCTTCATTCATTCGCAGGCGCGTGGATACGAGGAATGGATTGATTCTTGATTCTCTATAATTATTTTAGGACCTTTCAGCTGGGACAGATAGCACCAGGTGTGAAGGCTTCTGCTGGGTGGCTATTCCACGGGACGGGTGATGATGTTGTATTTAAGCTGGCCATGATATTGAGTCTGTTTGCAGCGGTAGGCAGAGGGAAGGGCAATGTTTAGGACACAATCTAGTGAGGGGGGACATAATGAGGGCAGCGCTCTTGAAAGGTTGTGTAGTGGAAACAATTACCCCTGGTATTCGAGGGTAACTGTCCAGTTTGAAGATCTTGGGCATGTACATCCAATAATCAATATACGTGCTGCGTAGAGAATGCGGGGCCACAATTCTGTTTCCTGTGGCCCCCTGAGCTGAGCTCTACAGTATGGAGTGTATAACTTCAGGGCTCTTTGAAAGGGTCAAGCGCCTTCCTTAGGCCCTCGTCTGGTTGGAGGGGCAGGTTTGGAGGGGCAGAAGGGGAAGAGGCAGAGGGTATTAGAATCCTGCCGTTGAGTATACAAAAGGGTTTTTTTTTAATGAGAAGGAATGCTGGTGTAGGCTAGAAGTTCTCTGATACGGAGACATTTAATCCTGTTAATGATATTAATTAAGAAGCAGTAAGGGGTCTGATTTCTATACAGAGAGCTTAGAAAGACCAGATGAAGGACGGGGAGAGGGATGGCGTGGAAGATGAAAGGGGGAGAGAGGAAAGGAGGAGGAGGAGGAAAGACGGCAACTATAAAGGGAATGTAAAAGGCATATATCGGGGTCAATACACCAGAGCTGTGCAGATGTAGAATTCTTTAGTCCGGAGTTAGTTTTTCAGCCTGAAGGTATACGCTGGAGGCAACGCACCGCATTAGTACATGATGCACGTCTTGTATGTGAGCTCTTAGCATGGGCGATATGCATAGTTTACGAGTTGCATATTTAATATATGCAAATGAGATCCAAACCCACATCTTACCCTTCGTAGCCGATGGTAGAATAACACGCTGGAGAGTATGTGATATGTAGAGATGCGGTATAACGTACGGTGCTGCTGAACATGTTGGCGCTATAAATAGTCTAAAGAGATTAATGTTTCTTTTTGGAAAGCAATCAAGATTAATTAAGGTTTGGCAGCCAGCGACCCTCCATCTGAGGATGGATTATAACCCATCATGCTTAAGAATTTGAATAAACCTCAGATTACCTGAAGTGATGCGAGCGACAGCTCAGGTGATGACATAAAACGGCTCGTGTGGGTTAAAAAAATCAACTACAAAAATATTCCAATAGACCCCTGCATGGGTGTTTCTGGCAAAGTGTAACATATAGGTCTATAAAGTGTCTAGGTCTTGTGGCAGCCCCCGATTATGGCTCCACGGGGCCCTTCCGTGGCCCCTGATGATGCACAGTGCAAAGATATGACATCATTTTCTGGCGCATCTTCTCCCGATGACACGTGGAGCAGTGAGGGGTCCTTTGATCCCACCAATAGGCGTGTGGCTAGAACCCATCACCAGAGGAGGTCGCTTGGCTGAACTTTCCTGCCGGGCTGAATGTTGCCATCCCTTCCACGGCAGTCACATAATGGGCATAACTGGGAACTTTCTAAAAGAGCTGACCCTCTAATTGGTCATCATGAAGATTCTTTGTAGGGAACTCGCCAAATGGTTCCAAACATTTAAAGATAGACTTGATTAAGTGACCTGCATTCAACCATAACATACTGGGAGTAAGAGAACCAATTTGGGAGTCACATGGGAGCCATGTAGACTAGGAAGGAGTCAGCTCCAGATTGTGTGACCCTGAGAATCTGCCCTTTGGCCCGTAGATGCTGATGGGTATCCAATCTCCACCATCGGCCACTTGTAGTAGTCCAACCATGTATTTGTAAGTCGGACATACTGCAGGCGAGTCTTTGTCACCCAAGGTCCCTGCCTGCATTCTCCCATTTGGAGAAATATTTATGCCCCGGACCATTACAGATCTAATTTAATGCCCCCAGGTGGGCTCTTCTCCAGGCATCGTGGACAGCTATGGGGGCAGTCTGTGGGGTCGCAGATCTTTCTGTACCCTTCCTCCAGACCCCTAGGGGGCGCACATAAAACCTGAGAGTGTTTGAGCAATCCAAACTGCCCCCCCGCCAACAAAGTCAATTGAATCTGTTACCAATAAACCCGGAAGAAGGTACCTCAGCCTACCGGGGACCCAAATAAACGAACACCGTCACGGGGATTTGACACGGTGACCCTGAACGGCGCTGGGATTGCTGGAAGCAATGCTGGGATGATATTTAAAATGCATTAGCGAGAAACGTAATATACATCCCGTGTCCCCGGAGTTTTAAATACCAGATCAATGCATGCTCCAGTTATTGCGACATCGGGTCTTTTGCATTTATCCAGCATTTCACTATCCCAGCTGATCGCCTGCTAAAAAACAGCCCTCTGCGCCGAACACGAGGCGCGCTGGCATCGGCGTCAGAAGCCTGTAGAACGTTGCAGGTCATAACTATTCCGCAGGCTGCGCAGCGAGCGCTCTGACCCCTGTTCTAAGCTTATTTTTACAAAGTCATGGTGCATGCAGTCTGAATCCAAGCGCACGACCCAAACGGAAAAAAACAAGCAAAACCATACCAAGGGTGAAGTGCCAACGATTTAAACACTCGCTAAAAGAGGAAATTCTCCCCCAAAAAACAGGTCTTCTTTTGGAGCGTTATACGCAGAGGGGTTATAATGTTGTTATATCACATGAAATCCCTCAATGGTCACAAAAGGGACTCCAGAGTCTCCATCGGGTTTCCAGAATCCGTTGAGGAGGGGTACAGTGCAGATCACATACAGAAATATACAATAAGACAAAAAGGATCTTTTTTGGGATTGTATTCTTTTAACACCCGCTCGCCTTATCTAGAACAGATCCGGGTAAAGCTGTATGATATTTGATCTATATATATTTCATATATTTGATGTAAGCGCAGATATATTGGGAGTTGGAATAGAAGCACAAATGTCTTCTGAGTATAATTTTAGGACTATTTTTTTTCCCCGGGTTGATTTATCCATTTTTCTTGTCCTTGTTTCCCTCACCGCCTCACGTCTCGTGTTCCAGCTGCGATCCAAGGGTCGGCCCTCCTGAGACGCTCCGTATCATGGCTCTGCGCGCTGAGGTATGGGGCCGCAGCCGAAGCAGCTGTCCTCGCCGTGCGCGGCAGCTGCCGCCTTCCCTGGACTCCTCGCTCGTTTCCCGAGCTTCGCCCCGGCACATCTCACGCAGGCGGAGATCTGGAGCTGCCTCGTTGACACATTTAGCCCGTCACCGTCCAGCCTGATACCCAGCGCTATGCCGTTCCTCCATTTGTTGACCGGTTCCTCCACTTCCAATCTTCCTCCTGTCATTCTCGCTACCCTTCCGCATCACTCCCTCCCCATCAGCGCCGAGAACCTCCAGAATCCTTCGTCTCGATGTCTCGTTGCCATCTTCCCACCTCTCTATTTTTCTACCCCCCCCATGATGTACCCCCTAACACTCCCTGATTCCGATCCCCATCTAACCATTTTATTTCTTTTCTTTTTTTTTTTTAGTATAAGAGATAAAGTGTGAGTTTGCGGAGGAAGAAGAGACAGCGACACGTCGGAGATGGAGAAAGTCACTAGACAGAGGTGGAGTGCGAAGGAGGGAATGGATTATGCGTAAAGTGAGTCCCTGTAACTGCGCGGCTTCGGGGCGAGGAGATCGGGACCGGGGACTGGTGGGGGAGGTAATTAGGACATGGTTTTATCTCTTGGTACCATCAACTAGAACACGATCCAAAATTAAACTCCGTCACCTGCTTCGCTGACTTATATGGTTTTTTTAAGTTTGTAAAAATATGGACCCATTCGTCCCATCTAGTCTGTCTTTTCTTCCTCATTTAAAGACTCAAACCTTCAGTCCTCGGTCCCCGGGGAGACTGTAAATTCTAATAATGTTTTTTCATCCCTAATCCCAAGATGGGTGTTACGAGAAATCAATGGGAGGATGAGTGTCAAGGACAGCAAGAGTAAATGATACCGCTAGGGATGCTCTTAAAGGGGAAATCCTGTCGTTTTTATTAAATATAGAAATATAGAATGTGACGGCCCCATCTAGTCTGCCCGTTTAACCTGATGTAACGACTCAGACCTTAATCAGTCGCTCGTTCAAAGTGTTATAGGACATTGCTATATAGTTAAGTATATGTTTAAAGGGACGGCGCTTTTATCTGATACATCTAATACCTGCGTGCCCTTCCTCGTCCTTGGCATAAAGGCTAACACATGCCTTCATTGCAGGGTTTCAGAAAGGCTCATCCCCAAGCTGTGACGAGATGCTCTTCGGGTGCCGACTGCAATGAAGGGTCTGGGGGACTCGCGCGGCCGGCACCTCTCCGGGAACTTGGACTCGCACCCAGACCCGCTCTTTGCACAACAGGAACGTACTCCTTATCTTATTAGCTCCACTGAGTCCTATCCACCGGAGCCTAGGTACCCTGAGAACTCCCTCCACCCTGACTGCCTGTACCCCCTTAACAACCAACTCTCCAACAGCAGCACTTTCCCTCGTATACACTTCAATTCGCACTATGAGCCCCCCGAGGAGAGTCCACCCTACCCCACACCGCACGCTCCCCCAGCAAAGATCAACCGGCTTCCGGCCAGCCTGCTGGACCAGTTCGAAAAACAGCTGCCCATCCACAGAGATGGATTTAGCACCCTACAGTTCCAGCGAGGGGCACCGGAGGGCAAAGACCGCAGCGAGAGCCCCGGACGCATTCGGCACTTGGTTCATTCTGTGCAGAAACTTTTTGCCAAGTCTCCTTCTCTTGAAGGTGGTGGTCGAGCCAGTGTAAATGGCAAGAAGGGGGCATCTGAGGATGGTAAGGGGACACGGCGGAGCAAGAGTAAAGAACGTGGCAAAGGGGATGGCAAGGGACAGCAACGGGGAAGTGCGGTATCTGGTTGGTGGAGTTCAGATGATAATTTGGACAGTGATACAGGGGGCTATCGCAATCCGGCGGGTATGATGACTTTGGGAAGGCGACCAGAGCATTCGACTCGACACTTCTTGAGTGGGTACAACACTATCAGTGAGAGCATGTTGAAGGCCTCCAAAAGCAATAATGACCTCAAATTCACGCCCTTCCAACCACCATCCCTTACTCTGTCCCCTTTGCCAACACCCCATGAAGTGGTCCCCGCCAACTCAACGTCCTCACTAAAAAGAGGATCTTGGTCCACCTTGACCCTCAGCCATGCGCGAGAAGTGTGTCAGAAGGCATCTGCCACCATTGACAAGGCTCTGCTCAAGTCAAAGTCATGTCACCAGGACCTCAGCTACCAGTATTTACAGGTGAGTGACTCAAGTGAAAGGAGGCATAGGATCTGGTGGCGTAGCGTAGATGCAAAAATAGGTTAAAATGAGAAAGGAAGGGATTAGCTTACCTGTAAGATTCGATAACAGGTGAATGGAAAGAGGCATTGGAGAAGGCCATTGGCGCATGATGGCCAGTGGAGGTCCATTGCATACAAAGCTCTCACTAGATCACAGATGCTCCAGGCATCCAGTGGGCCCCTTCACCTTAGGCGTTGCTCCTAAAACACTGGATCTGAAAATAAACAAAGAGAAAATAGAATTTATAGAGAATCCAGACCTACCGTAAGGAGATGCATATATTGCCCTTTAAAGGAGTACCCAACCCAAGGAGAAATAACCTCATTCTCAATTCATATATACACAATATGTTGCTAAAACAAAACCAAAAAGTACAGATGTTACTGCCAAGGCCTTCAAATTGGGAAAGGCCAGCAGTTAATGGCCCTCAAATCAAGATCTACTGTAGATCCTTATAGAGGTGAAATTGAGGACAACGGAAAAGGAAGAAGATACTGGATAGGAAGTGTGTCTTGGAACCGAGATGAGAAAGGGTCCTGAGAGAAAGAAGATAAGACAAGGAAATGTCTTGAGGCGATGTTTATTGTTTTGACTGTTCTGTGTTATTTGATTTTCAATCCCTGTCCCAACCCCTGGTGGGATTATCTCCGCGTTCCGTCGCTGATACGTGAATGTTGTGTTGGTTTCAGGTCCCAAGCGGGGAATGGAATGTAGCCCCATGCAAAGACGATGACATCCCATGCCGGCGAATGCGCAGTGGCAGCTACATCAAAGCAATGGGGGATGCGGACAGCGAAGACTCGGAGGGGAGCCCCCAACCGTCCCCAAAAACTGCAGCCAGGAGGCAGAGCTACCTCAAGGCCACGCAGCAGTCACTGAGCGAGCAGAGCACCACGCAGAGGTACAAGAAAGGCAAATAACAATAAAAAGGAGGGGGGACAAAAGAGTATTCTATGTCAGAAAGGACTAATGCACTTCCAGTTAGAACTTGTTTGTGAGCCTTGATCGCCCCCCTGTGGCCACTTTGTTAGACAGTCAGTGACTCATTCTCTCTATGGCACCAGGTTGGATGTGAGATGTATCAGCGGTAGCAGTTACCCGTTTGCTAGAGGCCATGTTAAAATGAAACAGATTTTAATGACCGCGATAGATTTCCCCACTCCCTTTACCTCTGCTATCAAATACACTGACGCACAAAATAAAACATACGAGCCGTTTTTGGGACCGGCCACTTGGGTGGTTCGCCTATAGACATAATACGTCGTTGGTCCCCCATTGCGGCTATAACAGCTTCCGCTCTTCTGGGAAGACTTTGGAGAGTATCTGTGGGAATTCTTGCCCGTTCATCCAGTAGAGCGTTTCTGAGGTCAGACACTGATGTTGGACGAGACGTCCGGCTCTAAATCTCCGTTCCAATTCATTCCAAAGGTGTTCAGTGGGGTTGAGGTCAGGGCTCTGTGAGGCCGGTCAGGTTCTTCCACCCCAAACTCATCCAACCCATGTCTTGCTTTGTGCGCTGGGGGCACAGTCATGGTGGGTCTTCCCCAAACTGTTCTATTCTATTGACTCCCATGGGTAGTATGATAAGGAGTCAGGGTGTTTGTCTAGCGGCAGATTGAAAACAGCACAATATCGCCTTTAAAAAAATAAAATACATTAAAAAAAACCTTCTATAATGGGAAGTATTTTTATAAAATACACAAAGGGCCATCCAGGTCCGCATTTTCTTTGGTAAATCTTTATCATTTCATCAACCAGATAACATTTCTTTAATTAATTTATTTATAACTTGTATCATCTTAATCCATGCGTTTTTGGGGGTAGTTCCGTTTATTTGGGGGTTCTTTTTGTAATCTTGCATTAGTTTAGGGTGGTTTTCATTGCATTGTCTTATTCCTCCTTAGAATTTTAATTATACATTTTCCGCACTCCAGAAAATATACGGCCAACTCTAAAAATGTAAATTTTAAATATTATTCAGCTCCCCCTGGTGAGCAAAATATGGTTATGTGCACACAAAAGTAATCTCGCGTGACGAATGTTTTATCTCCGGATTCTGGACCCTAATTCTTATCTTGTCAATGAGATGCCGTCTCCTCCGGCGGTTCTCTAACAACCGGCAATGGGGTGGGTGGCTTTCCCAAAGATTCCGGTGATCATTTTGGCAACCAATCGGCTCTGATAATGGTCATTATGAAACTTAAGAACTTGTTAGAAGGTGAAGATACTCCATAATTGGGTCACCTGTATTTAAGCAGGAATTTCCAAATGGGATGCTGAGATGCCAGCAATTATTTCTTTGGTCACTGTTTGTCATTCAGTAAAAGGTCATTTTTCTTCTGCCCCCCCCAGGAGTCTGGACCGTGTGGATTCCATGGACATTCTGTCCCCTCCGAAGTTCCAGAGCTGGGAGGAGGATTATAACCAGCTGACCGAGAGCGCAACCGAGGAGAGCAGTCTGTGTCAGGTGGGTCTTTTTTAACCACATTGGGGGGTCATAGCGTGTCCCCGAAACTGATTTCAAGTGTAGAGGAGTCTCCCATTACGTAACATAGCAGAAATAAAATGGCATTGTGTTAATTGATAAGATATACATTATGATGTATACAGTAGTCCTGCTCTCAACACACCTGTGTAAAAGCAGGCTACAGTGGGACCACATTGCGGGATACCTAATATAAATGTACATTTTATTTGTATCTATGAACCTAGTTGAGTAGGTTGGGATAGCTGTATTACTCCTGTAGTTTAGATGTAAAAGAAATAAGTATTGCCGTACGATATGACTGACAATTTATTTTATCAGTTTATCGAGTCAAAATCTATACTAATCACAGAACATCTTAGAGATGTCGTCGGCAACAGACTGGAAAGGCGCAGGTCGCAGCGGTTTAAGGGGGTCGTAAATGAATTTCGGGAGCGTGGAAAGAATGCGGAGGGGTAGGGAGAGCGAGGGGGATAATAGCAGCGTTAGAAAATCTAATTATCAAACAAATGGCTATAAAAAGATCACGGTCTACGCCAGCGAATATGTGGCGACATCTGCTGGCAGACTCTGGTATTACACAAATGACTATATTGGGTCCAAGGACTGGCTTCAGTCTGGAGCCCATAGCCCAGCGTTTGGGTCTTCAAATCATTGGACAACAGAGGAAGTGGGAAGGTGCAGATGTAGAGCTGCAGCTTCAACCGCACACATTTTTGTTTGTTTGAAATCAATCTAAAGAATGCATTGTTAAGTAGGTCTGGGGGGCATAATTCATAATTTTAGGTTTGTGCTGTTGACGATGGATGATTTTTTTTGTTTCTCCCTTATTTTGCTGATTTGGCGTCTCTTGAATTAGGATACCGAACCTCGCTGCCTCCTGCAGTACCAAACCCCAGAATCAGAAGAGCAGAGGGAGCGGTACCAGCTTTGCCAGTTAGTAGAGGAGCAGAGGGATCGGTACCCACTGTGCCAGGTTCCAGAGGAGCAGATAGAGCGGTACACGTTGTGCCAGGTGCCAGAGGAACAGAGGGAGAGATATCAATTATGTCAGGTGGTGGAGGAACAGAGAGAGAGGTACCCGCTGTGCCAGGTGCCTGAAGAGGAACTGGAGCGATACCCGCTGAGCCAGGTGCCGGAGGAGCAGAGGGAGCGATACCCGTCCGAAGAGAAGAGAGACCAGTACCCAATGGGCCAAGCGGTGTTTGGGGATGCTAATCCAGTCCACACTGAGGCTTTTGACCTTCATCTGCCTAATTACTTCCGTTCACGCAGCCACAGCTACCTCCGTGCCATCCAGGCGGGCTGCTCCCAGGACGATGACACAACATCCTTGCAGTCTATGTCTCCCCCACTCCCCATCACCAGCCGGACACTCCCCAGACACATCGGTGAGTGCACGAGAACAAAGAAAGTGTCTGGAAACGGCACGGCGACACTGACAAGGCTGTGAGCCTGCCGGCTTTAACCAGGGTATCTGTGTAAATATATATATATACATATATGTGTGCATGTAAACAGATTCACACGCATGAAAGTGTCCTATAACCCCCCTACTGCTCCGTATAACCCGTCCCCAGAACTTCTTCTATACTCTACAGAACCTCTCGCATGTAACCCCTCCCACTGCTCATATAACTCCTCCCTCTAAACTCCTCCCATTGCTAACATGACCATTCCCTGCTATTGCCCCATATAACCTCTCCCATCACTCCATATAACCCCTTCCTTTAAAACCTCCGACTGCACTCCATTTAACCCCTTTCCTACTCCTATAACCCCGATTCTCAACATTAAGCAACCCTATACCACCTTATGTGGGTTCATACGCTCCACCCCAACTGCCCCCCAAACCCTGATCCCAGGACACCTGAGGCCAACGTGGGTCTCAATGGCATACCTGGGAACTTTCAGGCTCTGGCTGCCCGGAGCCCCCCTTTTGCAGGGCGTGGCCAGGAATACCTGCTGACATCAGTGGGTGGTCCCATTGATGTCAAGGGCCACACCCCCATTTAAGGAGGAAATGGGCAGGAAGGACCCTACTCCTGTTACCCGAAGGAATCAGGTGTCCACCTGGAGAGGTGTTTCTTCTCCCAGAGTTCCCCATTGTTTTATGGTTATAAGGGGGTCTTTGTTAAAAGCTGCTGGGACCCCCTGCTCTGTAACTCATCCCGTGCTCACGGAAGTAGAATCTCTTCAGTATAACGCATTCTATTTTGGTTGGGAAAGCTTGAAAGAAACGCTCTGTGTTAACCAGTAGAATAGACAGGAGTCAAAGTACTTTTGTAATAAACGAATGTCAACAGTGGAGTAAAAATGATGCCTTTACTGCCTTTACAGCATAAAACGGAATTTTCATTTGTTTAACTATCTTTGTGAGTACCGTATTTGCTCGATTATAAGATGGCCCTGATTATAAGATGACCCCCCAAAATTTGAATATGAATTTAGGAAAAAAGAAAAAG
>VKOC01000010.1:8004787-8089787 GCA_009364415.1 Spea multiplicata
GAGGATTATAATCCCGTTGGTGCTCTTTGTATAGAGGCATCTGCTGTTTTCGACGTCTTTCATGCTTTCTTTGACGTCTTTCATGCTTTCTTTGAACGTGTGCCAGACCCAGTAGATCAGGTTGTAATTCCCTGCCTGTAACTTCCTCGCTAACTATCTCAGCATCTATTCATTTGGTCGGCAGCCTAAATAAATCCATTTCAGTCTCTGAAACAGAAGTGGCAGTTTCTCGAATTAGGCCAAACTCTTCCATTTTATGGTCCGTCCACATCTCAAATTTTTTGGTAGAGCCTTAAATTTCAGTTTTCCCCTGAACGGATTCTGAAAAAGCTCCTACGGGACGCTCGCCGTCATTTTTGGTGGCATAATTTACTGAAAGGTACCTATTTTAGAACACTAAGGGGAACAAGAAAGGAAAAAAAAATATAGCAGAGTGGATTGAGAATTAGTTTATTGCTCTTTTAGGAAACTTTAAGGTTTTTCTTTGTTTGTAGACTTGCTGGAATATTTTTATAACCTCTGCTGTTTTTCTGAATCTTCTTCCTGATAGTATACCTTTCCACACTATAGATGGCGGCGGGGGGTCCCTGGGGATACATAGACCTGTTCCAAATGACTCGCTGGCCATGAACAGTCCTGGTCACCTCCGCCGGGGCTTACATTTGGCATTTCTTTCTTGTACTTATGTTGGTAGGAGAGAAAAGGGATAATGAGTGGCGTTGATTTTTAAACATCTTTTGGGGATCCTGGATGTGACAAATTAATATAAATTAAAAGAAGGATGTCCACCTCTAGACTTAAAAACAGCTGCGTTTGTGTCCATATTAAACACCAGAGAAGGTTATATTAATGTCACAATCCTTCTCTGAAGGTTGTCTGAAGCATTGTCCCATGGTGGTTGCACACATCATACAATTGAATCTCAGAGGGGATGGTACTAAACTTCTCCTCGATTTCTTTTTCCAGGGAACGCTCCCCATTTTCTAAGGTTGCAGAACGTGGAAGTCAATGTCGGCCAGAACGCAACCTTTCAGTGTATTGCTGGGGGCAAGTGGTCTCAACACGACAAGCTATGGCTGCAGGTATGTGGAGCTTTGTATGTAGATCTTTGGTATACATGGTTATTTTGAGTACGACCGTCTCTTTTCTAATCACCTTAACTGATTCTATACATTCTACTAATTCTCCTAGCAATGGAACGGCCGTGACACAGCTCTCATGGTGACCCGGGTAGTGAATCACAGGCGGTTTTCAGCCACGGTCAGTGTTGGAGATACTTCCCAGCGCAGTATCAGCAAATACCGCTGTGTCCTGAGATCGACAGGCGGCTCGGGGGTCTCCAACTACGCTGAGCTCATTGTGAAAGGTAAGAAAAGAGAAGGCAGCACTCAGTCTATCCGTTGAACTTACTTCCAAACACTGATGCGCCTCTCCAAATCCACTACACTACCATATTTGCCCCATAGACAAACTATTGCCCTGTGTTCAAGTCACCTCCACAAGAACGCCAAACACCGTCCCAGTCTCATTTGGCTTGTTGTCCATACTGTGGCCTGAAGTTTTTTCTATAACCCCTTACAAACACCATGCATGCTGGAACATGGTCCTCTTGTAATAATTCATCATGATTCAAGAAGTACTCCTAATCATATGACAATATTATCACCTATTCTCTAAAAGCTGGTCCAACATACAGTGATCCATCGGACCATAACATACTTCCTGCAGAATGATGTTCACATGGCTGCCTCCCAGAGGGAAAAATTCTTTAATAAAAAAAAAACTTGTGTCAGAAGTTAGATGGTGATATCAAAAGTTGCAGACTTGATGGGCCAGTTGGTTCTTTCCTACATGGCAATGTATTTATCTATAAACTTCTCCTTGAATATTATCCTCCATGCCTCAGGGGTCTCCAACCGTATCTCTCATTACCATATGAAGCCGCCATGCAAACCCACTTCCCACCCAATTAAATATCGTCGTATCTTTCTGTCCTCCATCGTCTCTCTGTCTTGTTCTTGCTAGTCTCTTCTCTCCTTCCTTTCCCTTCCATCTATTCCTTTGTCTCCGTTCTAGTGGATCATAAATTCGTCATGTCACCCACCATCACGTTCAATGCTTCGTCTTCATTCCCCTTCTATTGTTATCTCTCTCATCCATCGTTACCTTAGTATTCACATCCCTTCTTCAGCATATTATAATTACCCCTCCTGCTGCTCCTTCGTCTCTGGTGTTTTATTACACACTGTATAACCCCCACCGCGTTCTCTCCGGGCAGCAGTGTTATCTTTCCTGACAGAGTGTACGTCCCAGCAGGTATCTGGAAGCCTCTTTCCCTCCTGCTTCCTCTTAACTTCCATCCCGTATCTCTTACCGTGGATTTTGTTGTTTCCCTTCTCTTTTTTTTGTTTTTTTCCTCCCCTCTTCTTTTCTAGATTTCCCATAACCTGTCATTACTGGATTATGGGAAGCAATTAGGGAGTACTAATAGGAATGGGTTATGGGATTCATTTCGCTAATAGTCATAGAGAACAGATGGGGAGGCGTTAGATGTAGCAGGTATGAGGGACGTTAGAAGAAGCTTTGAAAATAAATGGAATTGCAAAAAAACTATAATTTTTATTTATATGAATTCTATTACACAAACAAGCAGGCAAATATCATTTACAGCCGACGCTGTCGCTAAAAAGTATCCAGCGAGGACATAGAAAGAAATGAGCAATAAAGCAGGAGGTAGGAAGGTGAGCTGCGGTATCGGCTAATTTTAAGGTTTCACCCGGCTCACGGCATTATGAGTCTCTTTAAAATGCTACCTAATGGTCTCGTAAAATGCATAGGTCGGGGATGTTCAAAATTAAGATGAATTTGACCACGGGGGAAACACTTGAATCTGTTTTGGGGAAAAAATGCACATTTACAGAAATCTGTATGAAATAGCCTAAAATATCAAGCACCATGGCAACCTGTTCCATGGAAATTTGTGACCCTCGTGCGGGTAACCTCTATGTATCCTGGGTGATAGCCTCACCAAGTGAAGACATTTACGATACGATGGCTGCTGGGACACGCTCGCTAAATGCAGTGTCCAGAATGGCCGCTTATCAAAGTTAATTCTTTCGACCTCTGCCCTCCCGCGGCTTCTCAGTGTCCTAGCATTTTTGTTTTTTTGGATGGAACCCAGACAATAAAGCTCTGATACTTGGCACCGCAGCTTCCGAGGACTGGGAAAGGTTATAGGATGAGTTATAGAGGCTGTTAAAGGGGAAACAATAGGATGAATTCAATAAAGGTTTATAAGGGGAAGTCACACTATTTGTAAGTCTTCTGTTCAGGGTCTTTTGGCAATCCCCATAGGTGTAAAAGTTGTTTTAAAGACCTTTAAGTTTCTATAAAATAGCAAATTGAGAACAGTTCTACTTTTATAGATCCTGGAAAGTATGTGTTTTAGTCCAGACAAGACTCGCCATTATCTTATTCACCGGTATATATTCTGGTCAGTGACCGGGATCGGGATTCTTGTTGTAGTTTACAGTCAGGCAGCCAATCAGTATACAATTTTTAGAATTGAAAGGATTTTTTTCTATATTTCTATATCACCTGTTTTCTCTATAATCCTGGGAAACAAGCTTAATGACTTTATATAAATATTTGATTTTTTTCCGCACGCTCGCATAACATTTGCTTATATATCTACAGAATTACCTCTTTAATATCCTGCCACTATTACTTGTACTATTGTTCTACATAAATTACCATAAACGGGGAAGGTCTTTTGATGTTCCCTTGTCGCTTACCTACGTGGTTGGATAGGAAATCCTCTAAAGCAATTAAGTGGTTACTTTATAGGAAACGACCCTATAGAAAGCTAGTTTATGGGTGGCTATAGGTAGCAGTTATATGTTGAAGATATACGTTATCTTCTGTTATGTGGTGCAATGGTAGGTGGCAAATACATATAGTTAATTTATAGGGGACAGTGATTTGGCAGAGTTATAGGATGTTACAGGGAGCTATTTGTAGAAAGAATTATAGGGAGCAGTGGCAGTGAAGATTTATATGTAGCAATAACAGGAAAAAGTCAAACTTGATGTTATGAGCAGTTATGCGGCGCTGTCATACCAGAGGTTATAGGGAGCAGTTAAAGGGGCAGTAATGATAACTTATAGGAGACATTATATGGATCAATTAAAAGAGTAGTAATGAGACGCCACAGAGCAGTCAGAGGAGCCTTTATCAAAGTTCATAGGAAAGTGTTTAGGGCAAGGAGACCACCATTTGTAGACAATGAGCAGCTACTTGCTCCGGTGACCTGCTGGCAGTCCATCCCTTGACCATTGCATTATTGACCAGCAGCTAGCAGTAGAACCCACGGCTCTGCTATAGAAAATGCCCCCAACCAGAATTATTTATTCCCGGTAGAAAACTTTTTCATTTTATTACTGCATTTGCATTAACCACTTTGCTTTCCTGCCAACACCAAATGCGAGTAATCTTCAGACGGCAGAGAAGAGCCATTCGGCTCATCCAGTCTACCCATAAATGCCACCATAAAGTATATGGCCAGTTAACCCACAGCCCTCCCACAATCCTCAGCCATAAGATCATGAGTACTATGAGCAATTTAGGTGATATGTGTTATGAGATGTTGGTGCCAGGAGACATTACATGAATGTTACGAATGTTACAGGACCAGAAGGTTTAGTACGTTGTAGATGTGAAAGCAATTGTGGAATTCTGTTTATAATGGGTTACAGATGGACAGTTGGTGCGGAAGGGGTTAAACTCTCCCAGCTGTTAGGTCTCATCTGTGAGAAAGTGACAGCCCCTGTAGGGCTCGCAGTCTTCAAGGATCTTCCACTTTGTAGAGTTTTGCCCCAGAGATTTTCCCAGGAGAGGAAGTCTCAGAGGGCGAGCTGTGATAACATTCCTGGCGGGGAGGTCTGGAGGTGGGGGACACATCTGGGAGAACATACATGTGCTTCACTCAACATGGATCAGGACAGTTAACATACTTACGTTGGACAGACCATGCAGCAGGACCCTAGAATACATTTAATGAGCCTTATAGACAGGATGGTCCAAATGCAGCATCCCAGGCTATCTTAGCCATTGGCTTGCTGGACATGCTAAGAGTTGTAATCCAGAAATTACCGCAGATGCTGCTTTGCTGGAGCAGAAAAGCATATATTTCAGTGGGATTAACCCGCTCTGTGCCTGCCTACCAAACTGAGATGGTATTTTACAGTCTTTAGTTTGTAGGCTTCATGTTATTGGAACCACTCAAGTACAAGACACCTTATGGCATCATCCATGTTTATCTTCTGATGCTTCTTTAAAGAAGCTCTCATTTGGCCATTTTCTCCTGTTAAGTGGTCGTTGTGTCATCAGTGGTCTTTAGCAGCAGAACTGGACACTGCTCGTTGACACTGTTATTGAATGTAAATCAAAGGCTTCTACCCCTTTGTCAAAAGATTGACAAAGCTTAAAGATGCGTTTCCACTTAGACAAAACATTGGTCTCCTTAAACTTCAGTGGATCTCTTATTTTATTCTTTCCTCTTACGCCTTAAATGTAACAAATACCAAAGCCTACAAGTACCTGCTTCTGTGTACCATTACAATTAGGCATTCCCTAAAAAAATATATAGGGGACAAAATGCAGCTTGATTAGCGAATGATTTCTGGAGCTTGAGCATTCAGCAGCACAAGGAGTTATGTTTCTAATTCTGCTTTCACCTATAAATGTGTTATCTCTAGCAGGGGGGACGGTACCTTTAAGTGTCAGCTCCTTGGCTCACTAGCTGACACACAAGTTTACTTTCTAGACTACAGTTGTGGGCCATATTAATGAGGTCACACAGAAAATTAGAATTGGGCATATTTTGTTTCAAAGAACAGGATACCAGAGGTATGGATTCAGTTTCATTTTTAGAATCCAGTCTCTTTTAATCTCATTATCATGGAATCCTTCTTAGGTTCAATCTTTTTGATCATGCCCTCATTTTCGAATGTCTCAGTCCCCACTTGTATCCCATTTTCCTTCACCTATTGTTCCATGCATACAGATTCCTAATCTCTGTATCCCACTTATGCTTACTCCGTCCCCCTTTGATCCTATTGTCTGACCTCTGTCAAATCTCCCCTCCCACTCTTTCATCCTTTTCTCCTTCTCCACTTCATCCTCCACCCTAATCGCAGCCACAATGCTCCTCTTTATGCCTTACCTCAAGGTACCTCCGTCCCTCCTGCCTCTCCTTTCCACCCCCAGTACTAGGCGTCCTGTCCTTGTACCTGAATATTCACAAAACTAATTGCAGAGCCGGTTATTTTCCATGTCTATCAGCTCAGGTGCGAATCCGTCCGATCAATTATTGATCGTTTTATTTCTCCGTGGAGATAATTATCCAGGTATTATTCTGGAGACGCTCAATGTGGACCTGGGAGACAACCATCCCGAACACTCATAAAAATCATATATTTTATTTATTAGGGGCATAGAGAGCATTTTACGGGGAGACACGTTCATTATCAGCCTGTAGGTCCTCTGTATTATTCTACAGCACACCGACTTGCAAATAGCATCATTATACAGTGCATGTTCATTAGCAGTGTATCGATACTTGGTAATGCTATACAATGCAACATGCTGCTTCCGACATTATATCTGTTCATTAACAGGATACACTTACTCGATAACACTATGCGATGAAACATCTCTACATACTCAGTAACACTATACAGTGAAACACACTGACATGCAGCATAGGCACCCAGTGACACTATAATATTCTGCATACTCACTAGCAGTGATGGCATTATACAGTAAATAATATTATTAGATACTCAGCATCACTATACAATCACCATGTCGTTATCAGTGTACAGCATGACTTTAGTGACCCACTGTAACAACATTATGTATTATGTATGTGTGTACAGTATATACATAAGCCATTATACGCCAGTATATACATACGCCAATTATTAGTGTCCTAAAAACTTTGTATCAGTGTCAAGGCTTCATCCATGCATTGATACTTTGTATCATTATAGAGTACTCCTGTTATCATCCGTGCATTGATACTTTGTATCATTATATAGTACTCCTGTCATCATCCGTGCATTGATTTATAGAGTACTCCTGTCATCATCCACGCATTGATAACTTTGTATTCACTAAGATACTCCTTCATCATCCTGGCATTGATACTTTGTATCACTATAGATCTCCTTGTCATTCAATCCGTGCATTGATACTTTGTTATCAGTATAGATATCCTTCATCATTCATCGCATTGATTACTTTGTTATCACTTATTAGAGTACTTCTGTCATCTATCCGTGCAGGTGTATATTTTATCACTATAGATCTCCTGTCATTCATTTGCATGATACTTTGTATCACTATAGAGTACTCCTGTCATCTTCTGTGCATTGATACTTTGTATCATTATAGAGTACTCCTGTTATCATCCGTGCATTGATACTTTGTATCATTATAGAGTACTCCTGTCATCATCCGTGCATTGATACTTTGTATTATTATAGAGTACTCCTGTCATCATCTACGCATTGATACTTTGTATCATTATAGAGTACTCCTGTCATCATCCGCGCATTGATACTTTGTATCATTATAGAGTACTCCTGTCATCCGTGCATTGATACTGCTCCATGCGAAGTGCTGTTTCAATCACATTGTTCATATATGTATGTGTGTGTATATAAAGTGTGTATGTACGTATACATATATGTATAAATATATATGTTTATACATACATAAGTGGCATCATAGTGCAGAGTTTGGGCAGTCATTTCAGTTACCCTACTCCTCACTGATGCCCCTTAATGCACTAATGTCTGATGTAGGATCTGAAGCCCCAATATCTGCGCATGTCCCCAAAGCTTACATGACTATATCTTATTCTATGTTGGCCCAATAAACCATATTTTGCACTAAAGACCCCATGCAGGTCATGATTACGATACAGCACATGGTTATGAAGTTCTCACCCTATCATCTAGAAGGGTACATCTGCTGAGTTTCTATTACATTTTGTCCTTTCAGAGCCCCCGACTCCCATTGCACCCCCTGAACTTTTGGCTGTGGGAGCCACCTACTTGTGGATCAAACCAAATGCAAACTCTATCATTGGCGATGGACCAATCATCCTCAAAGAGGTTGAGTATCGAACCACATCTGGAACCTGGGCAGAGACCCATGTCATGGATGGACCCACGTACAAACTGTGGCACCTGGACCCCGATGTGGAGTATGAGATCCGTGTGCTCCTCACGCGCCCAGGAGAAGGGGGCACAGGACCTCCTGGACCACCTCTCACAACACGGACCAAATGTGCAGGTTGGTGGCTGTGGCACTCACTCTGTTTTCCCCAACCAAATGTTTATTGCATGTCCTTCCAATGTCTGTCTATCATAGATCAGAGAGCATTTAATTCCCATTTTATATACCATAGAGAGGATGTTGGGTGTATGTAAATAGTATTCAGTGGACATTTACCCAATTTAATGCTAAAAAGAGACAGTCCATTTATCACAACATTTAAAATGCCTATGGGCTCTGCTACCATTTAAGAAAAAATTAAGCCGGGGAGCTTATTGAAATAAGACCCTAAAGACCCTCATTTGTGACCTTGCCCTGTCTCCTGATTTATCCACTGGTTACAAAACAAATTCTAAATATCTGAAAATAAGAGGCAAGTAATGTCACTGCATATCTGTTATAAAATGTCCCGAAAACTGCTGATCCGTTTTAAAATATGTTGACACAAGACATACAAGATTCTTCCGCTCGTATATAAAGTTCGCATAGGAGATGGAAGCTGCGTAGCGCCAGTGCTGCGCGGCTGATCTCGATGCTATGCGCATCCAAACGTTTAAGGTTAAGTGTTGGGAGGTTATTAAATTCCAATTTTATAATGAAATGTCAAGCAAAAAGTGCGCTTTCATGAATATGCACACATATCAAAGGGTCCTCTTGCACCGTATTATTTTAATTTAGAGTGTTTTACTTTAGAAATTAAAGAAGTCCGACCTTAAAATAAAAAAGTTATGTTATTAAGTACCGTATAATCACAGACAGAGGCTGCATTGTGATCGTCCGTGGACTTTAGTCATAACTGAAGAGCATGAAGGTACTCGAGTCATTAACACCCCTGTACCTGATCTTTGGCCACTCCGGTAATATAACTAATTGAATTTATTGTTCTGGGGATTCGATAATCCCCAAAGCCTCTTGAGGTCCTCTTTTTCTCCATTATGTCTTTACTGCTGTGTGGTTGCCTTTTACTAGCATTATTTGCCCAATTATTTGGTGAAAAACATATTGCAGCAAAACCTTTTTGTATTGGTACACATGTTGGCTCACAATAATTCTTTGGTCAAAGTTTATAGCTCTTTTTGGGTAGACACAGGAAAAGATGTAAAGTTTTTATTTTAGGCTTTTTGTGTCTTCTTTTGACCTGAAAAGAGAACTCTTTGTTTCCAAAAGCTTATATATAGCTTCACTTTTTTCCCATGTTGGTCCAACAAATTGTATCAACGTCTACTCAAGACTTCATCGATATGAACTGGAGAAAGTAAGTCGGATTTATAGAAGAATAAAAACTAGTGGAATTGCAACTTTTTTTCAAATTCTCTGGCTTGAGAATCGTATGCAATGATATGGGGGGGAATTATTGCTACCGTGTGCGTGTTTATAGATTTCATGTTTGGACGGTTGCAATCTTTGTTTTCCGAGGCAGATATAAGAGGCAGGAAGACTTCTTGTGGTTTTTTTTACATACTTTATAATTAGGAATGGTAACTGGGAACACAGAACTTTTATATAAAAAGGGAAACAATATGATATATGGGGGGGTCCGTGAGGTCAGAGGAAAATATAGTCTTTACTATATACTGCCAGGTAGCAAAACATATCGTATGGGCAAAACCACAAACCTATCACTCACAGCCATTGAATGATAACATTTTAGACCACGAAAAGGAGATTTGAATTAAAGAATAGTTTTTGATTTACAGGTGAAAAACATTAACCAATGAGGTTCTTAACGTCTTATTTGTGGGAATTTGGAGTGAAAATACTCTCTGAATTTAATAAAATCTAACTTACGACTCCAGTAGGAACTACAGGTCAAGTTTCTTTAAAGCAGCGTACAGAGTTATAATGTATTTAGGATATAGGAGTTAGGTACAAATATTCCATTCATGATATTCCTGGGTCTTTTGTTAAATTAGGGGGGGTTTTTTAGCCAGAGCTGTTCAAATGAGATCCAGCATTGCCTCCTCAATATAGCAGTTGGCATTAGTCCCCTTACAATTGCTGGGAGGCGCTCCCTATTTTGTTACATAGATTTTATAATGACGTGTAATTAATAAAAGTTACATTTTACTTTTTTGTTTAGGCTACTTCCTAATCGGTACCCCCTATGCAGTACAGAGAAGGTTGTATCTGCATGAAAGTACAGGTGTAAGCAACAGGACATGGTGGTTTAGCAGTTGGAACCAAATGTTATGGCTTCCCCTGTGTTGTTGGGAATAGATTCAAGAACAACCAAGCCTAAAACATCATAACTGTATCTGGCACGGCTTTCTTCTACCCAACTTCACAAAAAGGATTCCAGAAACAATGCTGTTGACAGTGATCTAGAATCTTAATTATACATCAATTAACGGGGCAATTCCTGTCCTGTCCCACATGCCGGTGCTTAACTGTGAAAATAATTTTGTATTGCTTTGTTTCCCTCCATGGGGAATTTTGCTGCCCTAGGTTAACTATTAAGTAGAAAATGGTTGGGTGATGGTCCAACAGTCAACGAAATTACTATTCCTTAAAGAGAACTCTGCTTCGACGCTCCCAGACTCCATTACTGAACTGTGCAGATCAGCTATAATGAATAGGAACCAAGTTCACTTAGACTCTTTAGATCCCAGCGAAGCTCCAGTAACCAGAACTTTGGAAGCATCTTCTCTAAGTCATCCCATACCCTCAAACATTTCAAAAAGCCAGAGGGACACTTGGTTTGTTGGAGCTTTTGCTAGACTCGTTGGACAGAGTTCATGAAATTAGGAATGTACTATAGAGAAATATTTCTGACACCTTATCACACCACTAGTTTGGAGCTCTTAGAGAAGAGGGACAGAGAAGGAATGAGGGCCAAAGAGGTTTAAGTCCCAAGGAGGAGCTTGTTCTTCAAAAGTGGGACAATGGGAGGAAAGTTAATTTAAGTTTAAGCCCCTAACTAAAACCCATCACCCATTAGCGAACTGCCGGTAATAATTGTACCCCTCCTGTGTTCTCCACCGGTTCCACTTCTCTTTCTTTTTCTCGCATCTAACTTTGTCTTTTGTCCTCACGCTCGCTCCTTGTAGCCTCATTTAATACACTCTTTCATCTACTCCTGCCTCTTGTCCTTCCATTCCTTTCATTCTGCACTGTCCCTTTTTTTCGTTAGATCGCTGGGAATTTGAATATGCCTCTTGTTATCCGCGTGTGTATTTATAGCCATTGTCAGTTTATGCAAACATAGTTTATCATCTTGCACCGCTCAGGGCTTATCACAAGGGAGGCTGGGAGTTTAGAGACATTATGAGTATCGCTACACAATGCAGGGTATCCATCCCCCGGAGATTATGTTTGTACGGATCCGAAACACGGAGAGCGGCAGCTTACATCGTAACCGTGTCTGTTTAAGTATAGGTTGGAGGTGCCACTTTGCACTTACAAAAGGCATTATGCAGGTTGGTATTTTAACCAACACAGCCTTGTACGATGCATTTTTTAATAAATGTCCCTGGTAGAGTGTTATTGTGGCAGTTTCATTGTTATGTTTGCATTAATAATAATAAGGGGCATAAATTGTATAGTCAAGCGTGTGCCCATGTGCCAACAGGCCTTGAGCAGACAAACACCTGCAAATCCCGTCTTGTGCTCCCCCTCCCTCCCTGGATCCGTACTGCAGGAGGGGACGGCTCTAGGATGGATCCCTGCAGGTAAAATGAGGTGTATTTATTGTAATGAGGGGAGAGCAGTGCTCTCTCGCTGCTACGCCATGCCGCATCTAACACAATGACTTCTCCCCGGGACGCCGCTCCCTTTCTAAGCCCCCCATCCGCCGCTGTGATTGGGAATAAGATTTTCTCCCAATTATCCAGACAGCTTCAGGCAAACCTGCCATGTTAACCCATTCCAGGCTAAAAAGGCCATCAATGGTTTGTCTTGTTTCGAGTGCACGTATAGAACAATCACTGCACATTAGTTGAATTGATCTCCCAAGTTGAAAAGAACATTGGTGTGGTTGTGGGACAATGGTCCCCTTTAAACGCCATGTATTTTGACATCACAACGATTGCCCCACTACCACCTCAATCTTTTTTTAACACTTTCTACCAGTGCCCCCCTTCCTTCTGCGGCCACCATCTAACAGTCCCAGGTATCACTGCCTATGTTCTCCCTAACTCAACTACGTCTTACTTTCCTTATCACCCTCCTCTGCTTTCTGTCCCAATCCCGACACCATTCAAAGGAGAAACTACCCTATGTCTCCCTCACCGTTATAAATCCCTGTCTGTTAATATTATTTCCTATTCTATTCTCAATTGTTATGCGAGATTAATCAAGGAACAAATTAGAAATTGCAATTCACTTAGGTTGCTCTATCAACCCTATGGGGAAGAATACCAAGAACAATGGAGTAAAGGATGGGCAGACAGAGCGAGATGGATAGATAGATATCTATCTATCTATCCATCTCGCTCTGTCTGCCCATCCTTTACTCCATTGTTCTTGGTATTCTTCCCCATTCTTTTTTCGCTTATTTCCTTACTTTTGCCAAATCCAGTGCATCAGCCCACAGGGACAGGACAAGCCAGTGCCGTTCCCGTCCATGTGTCTGGTATCTCTGCACAGATTAATCATTCTTCTCCCCACCTTATAGAAGAAATAGGAACTGCTGGAATATAATGAAAGTCTTGAATTAAGTGGCTGCCTCTCTCTCTCTCTCTGGGGTCCTGGGATCTGGCCAGCGAAGGGACACCTGCCACGGTTTGATTCCAGCCTGCGCTCTGATGCCCGTAGAATCAGGGCTGCTCGGTGCAGATAAAGGATCCAGAGACAGGTAGAACACAGCCTGTCGATAAACACGCATCAGGGGCAGGTGCCAGCAGGGCTGCTGTATAATGTATGAGGTATAGTGCGACTATAGGGGCACTTCTGGGGTAGTCACCCCGCAGCTCTGTCAATCTCTTTAGTAAATTACATTGACTTGTTTGTCTGTTATTTCTCTTACATAGAACATCTGTCTTACTCTGATTTTAACTCCTTGAATATCAGACAGGAGCAGCGTGCAAGCAGCTTCACCATTGTTGGGGGCTTATATTTGTCTCCCAATACCCCATGATTTCTGTGAGTCCTTCATCTACATTTCAATCTCTTTACCTGGGTTTCCAATTCACTACCTGTCCCTCTCTCTATAACTGCTTACTCTCTACTACACATCTTGTATCCTTCTTTCTCCTCCCTAAATGCTTTTCATTATTTTGCTGTTCCACATCTGAATTTCTTTCTCACTATTCCTCCTTTTTTTAGGTAGCCCTCTCCCCTTTTACCCCCTACCCTACCCATCTCTTTCCCTTCCCTTCTCCGTTTTCATCCTTCTCTCTAGTCCCGTTTTCCTATTTCCCCCTTTCTCTCCTTTCCTGCATTCTCTCCATCCCCCCCCTCTCCCCGCAGGTTTAAGATTCGACGCACGCTTGGAGCTGGACACATTTTTTTTTCTTCCTTCGGCGCTCTCGATAGCTCCCACTTCCATGAGTCAGCTCTGAAAGCTGCGGCCCCATTGTCTGAGGCTGCGAATATGTCATGATGAAAATGTAATCACACTGAAAATAAGACACACAATTTTTCCAGGGACAGAGCAAAATAAATGAAGCAGAAAGTGTATGATAATGTGCGGAAATGACTTAGATCCGTCTGCATTCAGCAGAGATTTAAATAGGCCTATGGGAGGGTTTACTGTTAACCAATTCGGCAGCAGTGGTGGGTTTTTTAATGCGTTATAGAATTAAACCTATTGAGAAGTATTGTCATTTAATACCCTGGGCCATTTGATGTGTAACAGTCCAACGTGTGTATATAGAACGTGGGGAAAGTCGGCAATCCATGTAGGAAAGACCCTACAAGCTCCTTGTTCAAGAACCGGACCTCACTGGGATATGTTGATAAATGGCTACCAGTTAAATTACATGTTAAATGGCCCTTCCCATAAAATACGAATGTGAAATAAGAAATAATTATATACTTATTAAGTTGAAAATTCAATCCCAGGAAGGAACACTATTTAGGTCCAAATCCATGTTTTACCATGTGTATTGGCCCCAGTGTATCTCCTTTCTAGGAGCTCCAAATGTTGGCCTTAATGTAACTGTAATGAAGTGTTCTACAGACTAACAATAATGTGAATATAAAGAAAATAAATGTGTGTAAAAGGCTGGTGACAACAAGGCAGCCCTGGCACTTTAAGGCTTGCGGTCTCCTATGACGTAATGTGACGTAACGCCCGCCATGTTTTTATGTCCGGTTGACTGTGGCGGATTGAGTGTGTATGGAACGATGTTGGCCAGCAGCCCACCGGGCATGTGCCCAATGTACCAGAAAGCCAGTCCAAGTCTGACTGTGTAGATAAAAACGTATTATTGTTCTAAATGCATTATCAAGATACATAAACACCACACAAAGCCCTACCTTTAACCTCACCTCTTAACACAAAGGTGAATCTTTGGCTATTTGAAACATCAGGAGGGATATTAGTTATTATTATTAGTTATTAGCTTTATGTTGAAGCAAAATGGCCTGACGAAAGTGTCATATTCATAACTAGTTAATACTAATAAGTAATAACTAGGAAGCACAAATATGGTGGCTATGCGGGTAATGGGTTAACAAGCAAAATACAGTAGGGGATGCAGTGACGGGGACATGCGCGTCTACACCTCATTATACACCTCTAAGGCTCATTACTATCTATTGAGAGTCTTCCTTTTATCATATACATTACATATGTAATGCCCCATTGCTCTCTGATTTAAAAGCTCCATTTTATCCATTTTTATTGTTAGGTTATCCATACACAAGAATATAGCGAATGTATGCTATATATTTAAGTAAATTACTTGTGCTTTGGAGCCGTTATGAATATATATATATATATATATATATAATCCTGGTTGTTCATGCTTTTGAATCACAGTTTCCCTTCTAATACCCGGAAGCAAATAGTTCTTGCGATGCCAGCTACTGCTGCCAGTTGGTTGCGTCTGTCCAAGATGGCAGCCAACCCAAATACAGGCCTGGTAGAACAGCGTCAAAATCTATGCATTCGCTGTAGGAACGGGATCTATCTGCAAGTTAAGTTACTATTTTTTGGTTAACGCTTGAACATTTTTATACTGGTTAGTAAATAATAGAAATAGGGGAATGGCTTGCCTGTTAAAGGTCCCCCACAACACCAAGTCTACTGCACATTCTCCTCGAGCAGTGGGGTTCTGGTTAAACCCGGCTGGGACATGTCCATGTCATAGGCACAATTGCCCGCCAAGCAAGCTGAAGTGCTGCCACTTGATAAAGGGCAAGGAGAAGCAGCTCTCCAGCGTTTATCAAGCCGAAACTTTGCAGAAATGTAGTATCCCATTATTTAAATTAAGACCCACTTTTGTGCAGCACTGCTGAGGTTTAAACCCGCTCCTCAGTAGGGTTGTATGATTCTCCTCTCCATGGTGGACTTGCTGTCTCAGTATCAGGCTGGGCAAACCATGTATTTTCTGGTCACTGTTTTTGGTGATATTAGTCAACATGGATGGACTTTGGAGGGTAAATAATATACACTATTACATCATAACGAATGGCAAAGTGAGGGGGTTGAAAAGAGAACTCTCCTTCCAACTCACTCTTTGGTGATTAAACTCCAGAGTTTAGGAAAGTTTAGGAAAACTGAATTGACCAAAATCGAGCAGACAATTTATATGAGGATCATACACGTTTATAAATAATAATTTCAAAGCTGTGTACTCAAAGGGCGTAAAAATAAAATGAAAGTCTTTTATTCTAACATAAAAATGCATGTTTTTGGCCTGCTCATCGAAACCTTTACCAAGACTTGACAGAATTGTAGAGTAGCAGTCCGCATCCTCGATGCTTTAATATATTCTGATATAACATTATTTCGGTTATTTGTGCATACAGCTTCAAAAGTTATTTTATATCTAGTTGCTCCAAGGCATTTTCTCCCATTAGTGCCAATACCCAATATATATGTATATATGATATACTGATGGTTATATGTATATAGACATCCTTCAGCATGTGAAGAGGAAAACGTAATATTCTGTAATGGTCATGTGATCCAGTTTGTGTTGAATTCTATTCAAGGATATCACTCGTCACCACATCTGTCTTTGAGTTCCTAGAATGGTTTCACTGATGCTTGTTACCGTATATATGTGTATATATATATATATATATATATGTGTATATATATATATATATATATACACTACCATCCTTATATGGGACTGATAAGGGGCCTGTGTTCCAATGGCCCCTTATCGCTCCCATCACTCCTGTGTTCCGGTGGCACGTTGTGGTCACTGATCCAAGTTTAAGTTTAAAAGGCTAACTGGTTGTTAGAAAACTCTTTTGCAATTATGTGACATCTAGAAATGTCCTTATTTTCAATGAAGCGACCCCAAATATTGTAAAGGTAGTATAGCATGAAAGGTCATCTTAATGATCTTCAAAATACAAATAAATAATATGCAAATGTCTCATCAAGACGATGTCTAGATTCTACGTTTTTTTGTTCAGGTTAAAATAATGCATTCTCACCTTGATACATCTCTGCTTGTTGTGTATATAAATTAGAACTAAAACACATAAATAGTAAAACCTACAGTAACGAGACTTTTTATTAGTGTTTTAAAGATCATTAAGACTAACGCTCACCATTCTAGTTAATGGTATATAGGAAATTACATAAATGTATATGTCAGGAGCCATATAGCTACATATATATTATGCACACACACAGATATGTTGTCAACATAGTTTCATATATGACCTCATGAATGTTTTATTGGTATATAATATAAGAAGCGATTATAACCCAAAGCGGAAGGGTACAGCACCAGGTCATTCCTTTACATTCTGCGATGGGGTTGTTTGCTGCAGTCTAAAGGAGATCTTTATGTCACCGACAAAGTGACATCCGCATGTTTAACAGGTTAGACGGTTGTTTTGTTTCTGCTGTTTTTTCTCCCCTTAATCATTACATTGGTTAAACATTATACCAGCGGCGTTACTCAGGAGGCGAGGGACGTAGCTGTCAAGCCTCCGGGGGAGAGTCATCCACGTCTCGCATTTCAACGATCAGGACAAGCTGTGTGTCCCAGAGCGTAAGTGACAGAGCGAGTGGCAGGTCCTGGCAGAGGAGCGAGATGCCAAGCTGTGTGAGTGACACGGGTCGTCTGACACCTCTCTTGGGGAGTTGGCACCAACTGTAATTCCGCCCTCCCTTTGCTGAATGATAACAACTATGTATGTGACATCCAACCATAGCAAGTAGGTGAGAAAATGGAAATGGGGATGAGAGCGAATGAATGTGGGGGCAACAAGCTGTCTCTGCTGGGGATGAGGGTGACTATTGAACAACACCTAGAGAATGGTTACAGAGAATGAAGATGGGGAGTGCGATTCAGGTGTAGGGAGCTAAGCTGGGAGGTTAGATAGAGGAGAGAGAACACAGGACAGAGCAAGAATTTAGTGTTAAAGATGAACCATCACATCATGCTTGGACTCTGTGCCGAAAATATCAGGCCTGCCTTGTGATCATTTGTATTTAAAGTTAATTTATTGTGATTATTTTTTTTCTGCATTGGGCTTCCATATTAGCCAGGGAATTGCATGCACGTTTACCTCCAATTCCTGTGATTCCTCGCTGAAGATTGCATTGGGTTCCCGTGTCCATGAGCTTTTAGCCAGTTGTGTTGTTATGAGGGGGTCATGGCTCTAGACCTGGCCCAGAGACCCCCAGGACCTACATTAACAAATGATGATAATCTGGATTGTAATCATTCCTCTTAATATACATTGAGAAAAAACAAGATATATAGGGAGACAATACAGCATTTATATTAAATCTGTCAGTGGGATTGTATCTCAGAACAGTGTGTTTGTATAGAATGTATATCGTGTTATACAGAGGGTATTGCACCCAGAACAATTTACTTTTTTTATTATTACCCACAGACCCTGTACACGGCCCCCAGAATGTGGAGCTGGTTGATATCCGTGCTCGTCAGCTGACCCTGCAGTGGGAGCCATTTGGTTATTCGGTCACTCGGTGCCACAGCTATAACCTGACCCTGCACTATAGCTTCCAGCTCGGGGAGGAACGCGTGGAGGCCGAGGAGCTGATTCTCACCTCCAGTCATTATACACTGCGAGGCCTGCGGCCGCACACGGCGGTTTACCTGCGCCTTGCTCTCTGTAACCCTGAAGGCAGGATGGAAAGTGGGGAGATTGTCGTACACACCGAAGAGGATGGTAAGGGAGAAGGAGACCCATGGTGCTGTTGGTTGGGAAAGGAAACCTTTGAGCTTGGGCTGTAAGACTAGTTAGCATGGAAAACATTTTTGTAGCGGGATACGCTATCCCGTATCTCGATGATGCTTCCTTGGGAATGAGTGGCTTACCTACAAGGTCAGACCTGACAAGTGAAGAAATGTAATACGGTCTGATATTTCTAGAATTCGATAAGCCTCAGAAACTAGAGCTTGATCCACAAGTGTAATGCACACCGTATTGATTGGTTATGAAACAAAAATGCGCATTCAGACATTTGTTCCCTTTACAGTGCCTGGACCTATACCCTTGGAATCTATTCAGGGTGGACCTTTTGAGGAGAAGATTTACTTACAGTGGAAATCTCCGAATGAAACAAATGGGGTCATCTCCATGTATGAGGTACCAAGTGTGTGACCACTGCCACCCATTCCATACGTTCACTCAGCGCAAGCTCCTAATGTGTACAAAGCAGTAGACATCAACTATCCATGCACCGCGTTAGTTCTGTGCCCTCAGCAGATAGCCGAAGCTATATACGTGCATGGTGGATTCCACCAGCGTTCTTCAATTACAATTATTTCTGAAGCACATTGCAGGCATGGGTTTCTATGATCTTTACATTACATACATTACCAAATTTCTGGCAGGCATGCATATGGTAATGTCAACTGTCAATTGTACCTTTAACTAGTAATCATCTTGTCCACAATGGACATCCAGCACACACTAAAATAATCCATAGCCATCTATGGTACTTGCAGACAAGGTGGATATTATTAACAGTAGTGACACAATGTATGCAATACTTGGGCAGTTAGAGTCATGTTTATCAAGGAAAAATGTTGTTGAAGCAATGAGTATACACGCTACATTGAGCACTTTGTCCTGACATCAGATCCTTGGAAACTGGTATAGTCAGCCATACTTTCCACCATGTTGCAAAATATATAGGTCAATGCAACACAAATGTCAAATATGTCCCCCAATGCCCATGTCTTTCTCCCTCTCTTCAGATCTCCTATAAGGCAGTGGGTTCCTTGGATCCCACTGCAGATCTCTCCAATCAGAAGGGCCGGATCTTCAAACTGCGCAACGAGACCCATCACTTATTTGTAGGGTTATATCCCGGATCCACCTACTCCTTCACCATCAGAGCCAGCACAAGCAAGGGATTTGGGCCGCCCGTCACTGCCCGCATTGCCACCAAAATATCAGGTATGCTGGAAACTCTCCCCGGTAGATTTCAAACCCACAGTTTCATGTCTGCAGCCTTATCACGAGAACTTTCATATCTGTTCTTGATTCCTCAACGGCCCAATGTGTTTGTTTCTCTCACATAGCTCCTTCCTTGACTGATTCTGAAGCTGAGCTGCCTTTAAATGAAACTGAAACTACAATAACTGTTTGGCTGAAGCCTGCGCAGTCACGAGGAGCTCCTGTAAGGTAACCATCATCAACCCTATCCCAAGAGCCCAAACGTTTTCTTTTTTTAAGCAAACAATCCCAAACACCCAGTCTACGGTAGCCATTTTCCCCCCAACACATACTCATTTGACATGTTGCTGACTGGAACATGTAAAGTGCAGCCCCAGCGGGATGTATAACCTCATGTAAGGAAATATTCTACGCAATGTATTCATGGCCTTAAAAAATATGGCTGATGTTGTCACCTCACCAACATACCACCCAGACCCTATTTTGACCCAAAGATACCTAAATGGCACATTTGGTCTTTTCCTGCAAAACACCCTCTTCCTATTTCTCTTAACCTCATCTTCTTTTCTTTTGTCTTCTAACTCCTTTCCCGATCACTATATCGTTTTCTTTCGTCTTCCTTTTGACTTCTCTGGCAGTGTATACCAGCTAGTGGTGAAGGAGGAACGATCTCAGAGGTCAGGACGGGCAGCAGATGGTACTGGGTGTTTTCCGGTGCCGGTGGGTTACCGGAATGCCTCAACACTGGAGTCTCCTCATTACTTTGCAGCAGAGCTGAAGCCAGCACAGTTGGCAGTCACACAACCTTTTACAGTGGGAGATAACAGGACATACAATGGATATTGGAATGCTCCTCTTTCACCAGTGAAGAGTTACAGCATATACTTCCAGGCCCTGAGTACTGCCAATGGGGTATAATTCTCATAATTTGCCTATACACCAATATACGCAAAGCCCACTCACTCAGATACACAGAGCACTCATTTAGACACACGGACACGGACACATACACAGCAGAATGACTTCAATATGCGGATGGACAATACACATGGCCAAACTGACTGCCATACAGAGGCTTATATTCATAAACATTTATACACCAAGCGCACGCTGACCTGAAGACTGTTGTGTTACTGTGTTCTTTTTCAATATTTTTGCAGGAGACAAAGATCAGCTGTGTCCGCCTTGCCTCAAAAGGTAAATCAATCTCTTCTGAGTAAAGAAGTGTATGAACGGAAAGGATAGTCTGGGTATTTTAACTGGAGCTATAGCACTAAGTGTGTTTCTTAGGGGGAGTATAGGGCTAACTCAGAACTAAGCACCCCAATTAAAGTACAATAGTAAGAACTCAGGACTGCCTTGTGACTCAGTAGAATACTGATCCAGAATTCTGTATCTCAGTGGAATGCAAATCCACGCATGTATAGATTCAAACCCTGGATTTTTTCACCAATATGTAGTCACGGTGTGTCTTTGATACAAAGACACTCTTGTGTTACCAGAGTCTGCTTCTAGAGATCAATGTATTCATCTGTGTCCCTCTACATGGTGGTAGGGGTGATTCTAAAAGATGGCTGCTCCAGTCCTTTCCTTCCCTCCTCACTCTGTTTTCCTCTCCTGCATGCCTTCCGATGGGATCCCTCCCTTTTGCTTCTTAGGGTTAACTGCCGACCTTCTTCCCATCACCCGTCACCCCCCAAGCCAGCCAATAACAGGTGACTATGCGTCCTATACAGACCCAGTGTCTTGCACCATCCTGGTGTCTATGGCTGCATACGGTGCCTGCGCAGGCCACGCGCAATCCTCTTATACACCTAAAAGAAGGTATCTAAAAATACAATGTACTGATTTCATATCAGGCAGAACTAACTACCTTTTACGATGAACCTAACATGCTTTCTGATGCCAAATGAAAAGTGTGTCTACCACGCGGTCTTCTCAAAAAAATAGGCTAATGCAAAACTTGACTGTTTAGAACCTTCTTTTCTGTGTAGTAAAGCCAAATGCTTCCATCACAAGCTTACCCTGTTTTGTCTGGGTTTGAGAAAGATAACTTTTCTGTAGCTAGAGATTGGGATGCATGTATTTCCAACATATTGGGTTTTCGGGCATAAGGGGAGGCATCGCTCCATCCATCTCTTGTCTTCCAGGTGCTTCAACACAGAACACCAACACGGTGGAGCCCGAGAAGCCGACTGACAGTACGGTGCAGACAGCTGGAGTTATTGCCGGCATGCTGATGTTTATTATTATTCTGCTTGGAGCAATGATGACCATCAAAAGAAGGTTAGGAGGACTACTGGGTGAACCGACTGTAAAACATTGTTGCACAGCAAACCTGCCTTAACCCCCCCCCCCCCACCTACTGATTCATTCATTCACACACACACACTGTTTCTCTCTAATTTTCTCTTATTCATGTTACTCTCTGCTACTGACTTGTGTACCTCCGCAGTCTCTTGGTCATGCACACCTAGCATTCTGTTTCATGCCTTGCCCATCCTCCCTGTCTATTTAATGCTCTTGCTGTTTGTACTCCCAACACTGCCTGTAAAGTATCATTCCTACCTTTCTCTCCTGCAGGGTAATGCATCCCGAGTCGGTCTTTTAGCAAACACGCAGCCTTGTTTCCCCCTCTTAACACATTCTCTGTGTGTGTCTTTCCCCTCCTGTCCCCTCAGGGAGTGAAGTTATAACTCTGTGTTGTGCCTTCATCTCTCAAACATGTATACATGAGCTGTGTATTGTGCCGAGTTAAACATCTGCTATGTGTGTGTATAATTTGTTAGGTGTCACGCTGACTCCAGTGTAATTTTCTTAACACAACTCAGTGGGGATTAACCATTTACTGCCAGTGTGCGGCCAACAAAACATTGATCGGCGTACATTGTGGACCTTATCCTTATATTCGCATCATGCATTTGTATGTATGTAAATGGAATTATATATGTTATTACAGATACTGGTTATATGTTGCAAGAACGTCACACAGTTACAACATAATCATGTGCAAGGGGTTTATATAAAAAGACCATTCGCCATGGAAACCAATGCATTTTCTACTGATAAATCCTCAATTCGGAATTTGCACCAAAATTGCTCTTTATACATAACCCATGATGTGCTCATGCAATCTGTGTCATATTGTCTGGGTATATGAACACACTTTTGATCCGCTTTGTGCTTCCTCAACATTCTGGGGTAAGCATAATGTAATGTACCAACACTTGAGCTATATTTGTTTCAATGTCTTTAGAGGAACAGTCAAGAACATTTACAAAGGTTGTTGTACTGGAGAGCACATTAGTATAACAGGTGTAAGAATCCACCTGCTTCCCAGGATTGAATTCATTTAGTTCTTAAGAGTTTAGCCCAAGTTGTTGGTTCCATTAGAACTGTATGGTGTTCAACTTGAAAAATCACTTAATTTCCATTGTTTAGAAGTTCTGGAGTGGGACTTCACTGGCTTCCAGACAGACAAAAACCAAAAAGGACAGCGTTGCTCTATTAGCACGAATCAAACTGTTTTGTTGGAAGCAAAGCACTAATATGTTATCCGGAAGCACGCAGTATGTGGGTGTATAAACAAGAATCGCTGTGTTGCAAGATGTTGATGATATAAGCTCTTTCTGGCTGAAGCAGGGGATACATTATATATGGGTAGGATGCCCGCTGTTTTAGGATGAAAGAGGGAGCTCATATATAAACAAGAAGCTCGCTGTATCTGGATGAAGCGGGGCGCTGATGTTATAAGCAGTATTTCTCAATGAGGCAGGAGTTGACAAATGAGCAAGACACTGATTACAAACGAAAAAGGGAGATGATATGAACAGATTGCAACTGTTTCTAGATGAAATCAGGGGACGGACGTGTGGTCTGGGCACCTGATGTGCCGGTAGGAAACTTGTGATACAAACTTTAGATAATCTTTCAGGAGGCTTCATAGACTAAGATGGCAAAGGGATCTTTTTGAATCACTCACTACATGTAACATTTTCTGCTCCTCTTAAACCTATAATGTGCCAGTGACATATGCTTGCTACAGAAATGACTAAATTACTTTGTTTTTTGTATGTATATAAGTGAATCTTGGTATTGCGGGAGGTTATCCACTAAAGGGAGAGCTGGGAAGAGATTTTGAACATGAGCCGTGGTTTTATCTCCCTTGTGTTTGTGGAGCAGCGTGCCCCTGTGTATCAGTACCTAAGTAGGACTAAAAATCAGTCAATTTTGTATCAGTGCATGAATATGAAAAGTGTTCATTCTGCTGTAGACTTCGGGAGGACTGGAGGTCAGTGGTGCGAGTGGTCACTGGTTGTGGTGTTAGTAAGACATCTAACCAGCGATCACATCCATGTTGCAGAAAAATAATAAACAATAATCTGTGGAAGAAATATTTCTTTCTTAACTATAGCCCGTTTCCAGCATGGTCTACCGATGCCCTCAAGTCCTCATCTTCAACCCTTAACATTGGGTCGAAATACTACCTAAAATAAAGACAAACAGTACTTCCAAAGAGAGTACTTCCTCGGCATCTCCTTGGAATGCAAAGCCTTGTGATGGTCCGTAATTGCCAATTTTATCACCAATCGGCAGTGTCAACAGAACTTCATTATTGAGTTAAAGTCATATAACTGTGCCCATCACAGAAGATGATGGCTTCTATAACATATGGCTTTGCATTTATTTTTTTAGCAGACAAGCTTTGCAGAACATTCTTCTTTAATTTTAAGTAGAATTTTGACTCATTGTAACAGGTCAAAGATGAGGACTCGAGGGCATTGGTTGACTACGCTGGAACCAGGAAAAAGGTAAGGGACAATATTTGCCAACGGCTTTTTTCACCTAGCTTAGATGATCCCTGGTCAGGTAATGACACCAGTGAAGGGTCTTGCAAAAACTGGAATAGAACCATTTCCTTTTCTACCATCATTTTATACAATATATGTATTCTGACATTGTGCTAGAGCTCTTTTATCTAGAAGGTCCATCATCTTTTGGTATATATCTTCAGCTGTCTGCATCATAAATAATTGTTTCCATACAAGAGTAGTTCAATGAGCCTAAATTGTTGTTACATACTGATGAACATGAGCTCGCTGCTCCAGCTCCAAGGAGCTCGGGTTTTGGAATATGTAAGAGAAGGATGGGGAACAGGTATATCTCCTATGGTGAAAGATAGCTGTCTATAGCAAAGATAGAGAGATGTATCTGTATTGTTGAAAAAGGAGAAGCGCTAGGGATAGCTGTGCTTATTATAAAGAATTATGTAGAGTGAGAAACAGCCATATACAAACATAAGCTGTGGAAGAGAGAGAAGAGTAGTATGCAGACTGTGTTTACTGACATTAGTTGGGAGGCGATCATCTTGCTTAGTTTCATATGGTCACGCTGTCACCCTGATGACATCATGCTGTCACATCTAACAATTCCTTCTTTTCTTTTACATTTTTCGGCCCCCCTCATGTGATTGCTCTCCATCTTCTAGAAGAAATGTGTACTCCTATTCATACTATCTGTAAGTACCTGCGAAATCCACTCTTTCTACCGCACTCTTGACGACAATACTCTTGTACATTCTCCATCACATATCCCATCAGTATACAGCAATAGAAAGTTATATGAAACGATATAGAGAGGGGTTTATGGCGTAATGGGAAGAGTTATAGGCAGGGGTCTATAAAGTGCAGTATGGGGGGGTTGTTCTACCGTGGAGTTATACAATATGAATAGTTAGGGGTGGGCTGATATGAAGCAATAGGAGGAGTTATAGGGAGGGGTTATGGAGTAATGGGAGTGGCAGAAAAAATGACAAGATTGGGAAATATTTAAATATAATGTGTTATACAAAAGGAGTTTATCAGACATTGTGGGGTTAGGAACGTTGCTTTTCTGGATAAGCATTCCAGAAAAGGGTTTTTGGGATCTTCATCCTGTAGTGTTGTCCTACCATTGGTCTGGAGATAAACATGGCAAAAAAACACAATGTGAAAGATGGTCAAAAATAATGTTCCACCCACTTTGGCTCCAACTGGACTTCTAAACAAATGGTACTAAAGTCTTGTTCCTGTTTAGAAATGTAATCAGACTCCTCACCAATGGGTATAATTATTTATCAGTCCTTATCCATGAATTTATAATAAATACTTAAATCCCGCAGAAAGCATGCGTGTCAACCTCATGTTAGCAATAATCTGGGCAAAGTCATTCACGCTCTTGAGATGAATCTATCATTCATAATAAGTACTAAAACATATTATTTTACACAGCAGCCTCTGGTATCGCCAATGCCACTCAGATAATAATTGAACGTTTGTCGAATGTCACAATTTCATTACCACCAACTAAAATACCCCGTTGTCTCAGAATTTTTTGGGATACTATCTGGTTTTACTAAAACAAAACATACTTGGTCATCTAATCTGAGCTGTGGCTCACATCGGCATGGGTTTAGACTCGCTGCTTTATTATTGATGATCCATGTGCAATAAGGTGCATGCGGAAAAACAAACGTGAATATGTAGCTATTTATATTTTCAACTGAGTTTCTTGCCATTGTTTGTCATAGAATTCTTGTTTTAAAAAGTTCCATTCTGCTGCTGTTACTGTTCCACGGTGGGACCTACGGATGTTGCGTCTGTCTTTGCTTCTGTAGGGTTGGAGAGATAATTTTTTGTTGTGCTCTCAACTCATTGTGTCTCAACAACGGTTATTTTTTTTATTATTCCTATAGGAAACTTGCCAAGAAACAGAAGGAATCACAAAGTGGATCCCAGAGAGAAATGGGTCTGGTGGCTTCAGATAAAAGTTCCAGCAAGCTGAGCTCCACTCGTAATGATGACACCTTCTCCAGCTGCCAGGACGTGAATGGATTCAGTGAGAGCAGCATGGGTAGCGGGGGACATTTCCTAATGTGACAGACCAGAATTACATTTTAGGATTAGAAAGATAAAAGTTAGAGACACTTGATCATGAGACTGTATGCAGCCAGATTACTGAACAAGAATGATTTGGACTAAGGAGATGAATGGAGAATGAAATTGTGATATGGCAGGAGGTGGGTGAAAAATAGAGCAATAACTGAGAGTAAGTAAAAACTTAATGACTGGTGAGTGGCTGAGAGGTGAGAAGTCTATGCTCATTGAGAGAGAGTGAAGGCATGCAGTTAAATTGAAAGGGGGTGATGAGAGAAGTTCACAGAATGATGTGAATGACTGAGAGGTGATGAGAGAAATTGATACCCAATGAGAGCGACTGAGAGACTGCAAGAACAAAACAACATACAATAAAAGGGAAAGAAATTGCCACCCCGTGACTAAGAGACTATGTGAGCATCACCTCCCCATGACAGTGACTGAGCGACTCGCTATCCAATCACAGTAACCAGGAGACTACGAGAGACTCACCATCCAATCACAGTGACAATGAAAGAACGGACCAGCCAATGAGCTTGACTGACAATGGAAAAACAGGAAAGCAATGATGGCACCCAGGGGAGTGGTGGCAAATTAAGCACAGGGGGCAAGTTCCCTCATGGCTGCCCTGATATTATGAATTTGGCCACCATCTCTTTTTTTTTTTGGTTGTAACAAATGGCCCGTGAGAAGACTTAGGACGTGATGTAACCATTTCTTTCGATACTGGATCCCCTTACTGTTCCCTCTATGGGCATTTTATACAGCCTATTTCTAGAGAGTACTATCATGTGTTGGGTAGGATTACTGAAGCGTTTGGTGTCACAGCTGTGTATTTGGGACCCTATATCACTGCAGAAGCCTTCATGGCTACAGGTTGCCAAACGGCCCTGTGAGCCACACCACTTCTAAATGTAACCCTCTAGCAGCCTCAAAACAGGGAAGAGTCCTTGAAATCTTTAAAGTCACACTGAATATTATTTGCACAGTGGTAGTGGATTAACGGGTTATCAGCCGCATCTACTTAGCACAATACTGCAGGATTTCACGAGATTCACTCGGTAGTAATACCAATGAGCAGGTGCCAGACATTGACTCAGTAGAGATACAATGTGCACTTTGTTATTAAAGCCACCCCCTTTGCTGCTATTGTCTTACCTAATTATTATGTCAGTTTTAATTTGTGCAACTTTTCACAATTGTATACAAAATATCTGCATTTTTCGGCATGTACTGTGTTATGCCATCTGTATGAGGTTCATTCCTCACATTCATTCGCATTCCTCGATAGGACAGCACGTGTCTCCGTTTGTGTTCGTGCATCTCTAAGATGTTTGAACAAATACCTTAAAATCCTTTGCACAAATATCGGATAAGATGTCTGTATAAATCCTAGAGATGTTATACAGACTCCTTAAATATTCCTCCATGCAGCTAGTCTATAGTGGGCGCCTTTTGATCAACGATGCTGGGTCTCCTTCACCCGGCCTGATCTTTCTTCTCATCTGTCTCTCCCGCAGGCACCTCCTCTCCCTGCTCCATCTCCGTACAAAGCAAAAACCTGCAGGGAAAATCCTTACTCAATTCATGCTACTCAGGTAGGACCTTACACCGAGCTAGACAGCCGTTCTAATGAGGACTGAGGGCCGTAAGGTGAATGGGACAGGCTTTCTAATGAATAACACTGCCCATATAATGAGCAAGACATTGTTAGAAGTGGCACTGTCACCGGAGACGGCCACTGATAAGATTGTAACTTCTGCTAGATCAAAATAAACCATTAGATCAAGAATTGGATCAAGAATACTCATGCAGTTATAATAAGTGTGGCTGCCCTTTACATGCATCATGCCAACATTAAAATACACATCACTTATTGACAGCGGTATTGATATTTGAATGACAGGCATAGGAGTGGGTGTGAAGGAGAGCAAAAGGGGTGAGTAAATGATAATCATAAGATGAGTGTCGAACCCGCATGGCTGAAAGAGGCATCAGTGCGTGGATGGCGTTATTGCAAGTTGGAATGTCAGTGAGGCAGATATTAAAAACCTGTCCTGAGTGAGTGAGGCTGATATAATAGACGGATATATGTAATGGCTGACATGCGGAGGAGATGTTGTCAGTTAGATTGTTCTCTACATAGACTGTGTTTCTGAGGGTTCTAGAAGGGGTATGGGTGAGGGAACCTCTGTGACCAGCTGGGTTCTCATTCTATGCTCTCTTCTTGCTCCTCTTCACCTCCTGTGTGGGCCACATCCTGCCGCTGCTTCTCGCTAGTCTCCTCCGACACCGTGCCCTCATCAACCCTTCTAGGTACCAAAATCTTTACTGATTGATACATGATTTTCACTCTTTATGTGGATGTTGGGATGCCAATAATAGCAAAGCCCCAGGTGTATATACCTCTGCCCGACTGAGGTACCAAGCAAAGACCAGCGCCCTGTTAGTGGTGACGGAAGGGTGAATATTTAGGAGCACATCCTTTCATATGGTTGCTTCTAAAGTCTGGCTCCTTACCAGCAATTGACCCTCAGCAGCTCTTCCATCAGACAAGATCCCTTCCTGTGTCTTCTTTCATATTGTCAGGATCTGTGGGTTATTGATAGCTCCTTAGTTTACTCTTTCAAACAAAGCACTTTTCAATTGACTTAACTGTCAGTCTCCGGTCTTACAAGGTGTCCTCTTGTCCTTATTACAACATTTAGGATTCAATTTGTATCTGCCGTTTCCTAAGTTTAATGGAAAAAGCATTATCTTTTCTTACACAATCGCTTAAAGATTAAAATTATATATTAAAGTATATATTAAAAGAGCAGCGTCATACAAAGCCTATAGTTTTAGTGAAAATAATTGTACATCAACATATTTTACATATATATAATATATATGTAATACATGTTGATGTTACATATATATATATATATTATATACATATAAATAATTATATATATACACACACACTATGAATTTACAGTTTTGGACATTACGTTCCTTAACAATAGTTGGCATCTCTTATTCTCTTGAAAAGTAAGGTGTTATCTGACCTCCTTGCCGTAAATTTGGGGCAAATTAATATCAGTGAACAATATTAGAAGTCTCAGATAAATATTGGTTCATGGATATTATTATATAGAGATTTATATATTGAAAAAACATTATTATAATTTTATTGGTAATTATTTTTTATTAATGTTTCCAAAACCACCATTTTCCGCAGCATGATTGCCACTCCCCCCCCCCCGAAAGCCAGTAACTAATGGCAGCGCTGATTTAGTGCCAATGTAGAATTAATTTACTTGTTATAGTAAGTTGTTAAAGGTTTTTTTTTTTTATAAAGAGTTTGAATATTTATATTTTTTATTGTATATATTTATGAATGGGAATTTTAATCAATTTGCTTATTAAAAGTTAAGGTTTAGAGTGCACACCTCTGGCCCAGCATGATTGCCACCATTGCCTCCCTTACAGACAGCAGCCACGTGGAGATGAGCCAGCCCACGCTGACCATACAGACCCACCCGTACCGGGCTTGTGAGCCCCTCGAAATGGCATATCCCCGCGGGCAGCTCCAGCCGGCCATCCGAGTGGCAGACCTCCTGCAACACATAACGCAGATGAAAAGGGGCCAGGGGTATGGCTTCAAAGAGGAGTATGAGGTAATTGCCCTCTTTTACATGCATTTCAATATTTATTTACTTTATTTATTTATTTTACTGATATACCATTAATATAATGTTTTACCTAATTACAATGAACATGTTACATGTATATGTATATGTGTATATATACATACATGAGTAATGGGTATAGATATGAGTTACACATAACCCACATGGAACCTCAGAATGCCTGCCATTGCGCCATATAAACCATCTGCTGATGGTCCATATAATAATTTTTATATGTACATTATATATCATATAGGGTTTGTGGGACTATGGTTGGGCCATGTCCCACTTAACATTCCAGTCCCCCCCCCAACGTGATGTTGCTGATTTGGTAAAGGTGCTTTTGGGTGCGTATGTGTAGAAGATACAGCCATCACACACTTGAAAAGTTACTTCTGCTCTTGAAGTTCTAAACATTCGCTACAATCTCGCCTAACGCCAGGGTCTCATTAACTAGAGAACTATAGATGTCTTGGGCTTCTTCAAGCAGGACAATAGCATCTGAGTAGGCTCGTAAAAGGCTACCACTGAGGTTTCTATGGTCTTGTGTTGGCTGAAAGTCTTATGTCGCCTATTCCCCGTGGAGTTGGGAGGTGTTGTGGGCAGTAAATGCTAGGCAGAGAATTCAAGTTACCCCTGGTGCTTTAAGGCATCCGCCTGCTAGATACGCACATGCAGCCACTGGTGGATTTGGTGGATTTTTAAAGTGTTCCTACGATGTTCCTGCATACTAAAGACCATGAAGTGTCTGTCATGTCACTACCTGGGCTCCCATCTGCTGGAAAACCTTCCATTGCTTTATCTGGCTCTGTTACCTCTGGCCTATATGCCTTTTTCTATTTGCTGCACGTGTCCCCTTGCTTGCCCGCTGTTTTTTTTCTTCCTCTATGAAGTGGTAATTTCCATTGCCCCCGACCCTCCTTTATTCTATTCAAAGGTTAATCTCTGCTAACTGGAAGCGTTATAATTCAAGCTCCGGGCTGTCATTAAACCGGTAACTCAGCTAGGGGCAGTGACCGTACCCACTCCGCTCGATAAGAGCCCTTGCGCTGTCCATTAGCCCCGTTGAGAGCGATTGGCAGTTGCCCCAGGGTAAGATGAGCTATTAAAACACAAATACAGATTAACCCATTCTTCCCTGGAATGGCTGCTCTCATCCCGCCTGACTATTGTTTACCCTAATCACTTTCATACATCTTCCTTCCTCACATGACAGATATGGATAGATTGTCTATCAGTCTTTGAGAGATTATACAGGATGAAAGAAAACTCAAATCCCTCTCTTTATCTTTCTCGTTCTTGTATTATTGTCTATCCTATTACTGACAGCCAAACGCATACAGATCAGATAATCTTTGGGTGGTCAACTAACCATGTTAATCTCTCGTATTCAACAAATGTTGGCCCTGGTGAGCAGATGATCTCGTCATGGTCGTTGGGCGACTGGGACTCTGCCAAGATTAACGGAAAGAGCATCGGGCGCTGCCTTTATCAGATACGTCTTAGAGAAATGTTCTAAGTGCATCATTTACTGCGGATCCCAATCTCCAACGAGGTTCCAACTTGGAATGATACCGCTGCGACCAGTACTCTACTGGCATTCTCGCAGGTACCCCAATGTACCAAACAAAAGGGCTCATAAATATACAACATAGTCGTGATAGTGTGGGGTATTTGCATTAGGTGCAACTTCTAGAGACGCAGCATGGCTGGGATTGGCAGGCTGTTGTATGGGGCTCAGATTACCGGAGATCACCGGTATTTTACCATTATATTACCGAATATAAGGTTTTAGCAGAGTGGCCAGCCTATCTCATTATTCTAGTAATGGCACAGATCGCAGATAAATGGCAGAGCTTATCCGGCCCATATCATGGGGATTTTGGATAGTCCTGATCTAGTGGATCATTCATTACTTGTTTAGATGATGCCATCAGCATCTCTGAAATGATGTCAAATACATGCATCCGCTTTTCTTTCCTCCAGGTTTCTAACACCCATCGAGTTTTATATACTGCATCTCCCGCTTCTTGCTTTTGTTTCTTTTCTTTCAGTTTTGTTGTTTTTTTAATAGATCTGTTTATGGAGGAACTATCTTTACCGCCATCCATTTATAGGATTTTTGTATTTATGAATAGGACATTTCTGCTCTGTACGCAAGATTCAGACACACAAGTGGCAAGGTCTAAGGCAGCCGGCTGTGCCCAGTAGTCTGCCCCACGCCTTTGTGGTTTGTTGCCAATCTGGATGCACCGGATTCTCTCACCCTGTTCTACCGTCCCACGGTACAGATATATGCGACATAACCGACATTATAGAGTGACACGGAGTATGCTTTGCTGTTAGGACTTTGTTTAGAGGGCGAGCTTAATCAGTTTTTACAAAGGAATGGGTTCATTTTGGCTAGTGCTCTGAATCCACATTTATTATGCCCCTGCCTTTGTTATTCCTTCCTCTCACTCGGTGCCCCCAATGCCCCTCTCCCTGCGGATTTCTCATTGTCACTTAAATCTTTTATCCGCGTGTCTCTCTCCTTTCCTCGCTCTCTCCATTACATTTACCCATCACCTTCTAGTCTCATGCGCCTCTCCCCATTTTCCCTCTTATTATTTTCACTATTTCCTTTCTATTCTTCCCTTCTCCTGTTTTTCCTATATCTGTCTCTCTCCCTCCTTTTCGCTTTCACTCCCCCTCTTTCCTCTACATCTCTTTCCCCAGTAACTCCGCATTACAGAATAACTTTATAAATATGTATCAGTTGGTCCTCTCACCAGCGCTTCTATTCGGAGATATTGAGGGAATTAATGGGGGGGAAATTTTCAGCACAAACCGCGCGTTTCTTTGCTTACAATCAGAGGCGATTCAGAAGCTTCAGCTGCATTTATTCGCTGCCCGAATTCTATTTGTTGTCAAGGAAACCAGGCTTAGAAAACCATGATTGCTTATGCTGTGTTTGCGGCGTTCACACAGCGTGCAGACATCTTTATTACTGGGCCTTAAATATATGTCATGGAATCGGTGCGGTCAATTCTCTGGCAGGATCAGTGACATCGTGTTGTGTGTCACAGACCATGGAAGAGCAGACAAAAGCGCATAGGGGACCCAGGCCGGACGGTAACAGAAGTCTAACCCCCTGCCCCAACGATCCCAACAAGGGATATTGTGGCTCAATTTATAAGATTAGTGGGCTGATACTTAAATGGTCATTCTGGTGCAAAGTTTGTGTTCCTATCACCATAACAACCGACGGAATAGTCCAGCCAGACAGAGTGTTCCATTGGTCACGGGTTAAAACCAATGTTGCGCAATAAACGGAATTTACCACCCTTTATAGACACATTTCTGTTACAGCTGCACCACTGTCGCTTCTCACATGGTAGTTTCATCACCATAGCAACCAATGGAAACGTCCAATCGGTAAAACTTTTACACATTTTTGCACTTTCCATGCCTTATGAATAGGGCACTTTATAAAAGTGTAAGAGTTCTCTTACACCGTAATGATCTGTATAAACAAAATTAGCAATCTTTACTTTATTTCTGCAGATGTGGAGGTTACCTCTTTATAGCACCAACAAGAAATTACAAATATACAAGACGCACACTTTTTTAGTGATATGTTTCAACTCACAAACTCTTGGTTTGGTTAATGAACCACACGGAATCTTAGAGATAATTTTTAAAGGGTTAAACCTTGTTGGCATTGTCAATAATTATGTGAAAATAAACGTATAGCCAATGACACCTCCAGCAAATAAATGTGTGCTTGGGCAGAGCAGGCCTGATAAGTTCTAATAATGTATCTCAATAGTAATTACATTTCCGATAATACAAATGCAGATAAGGAGGAACATCAAGAAACCAGCAGAAGAACGTTGACTTCCTTGGAAAAAGCTGATAAGTGAAATAGTCATAACACAGAAATGTCAAATTTTACTTCAACAGATAAAGCAGAGCTTCGAGGAGATAAAATCTATATGTAGATTTTTTAAAATAATAATAATTAGCACAACAATGTTCTCTGACCACCTCACACCGTTGTGGCCCGTTCGCTCTTCCACATGGTTTCAAAGTTCACCAGTGTACCCCATTCACCAACAGATTAGATTTAAGATCAACTTTTTTTTTGGACCATTAAAATTAAAAACAGAGCAATGTTGGGGGGAAATGAACAACACATTTCACCTATGGGGGGGCTCATTAACGCAACAAAACATGGAGCACAGGCTTCCAGATCGCCAAACATCCTTTTAAATGTATGAGATGCATACTGGACCCATTTCTACAAAAGCCCTGCCTCTGGGTCAGCCGGTCCTGTGGAGGGGTTAGGGGTGAGAAGCCAGGTGGACAGCCTTGAGTTTAGAAGATCATTACGCGGAAGAAAGAAGGTAATATATCAGCTGGAGTTTCCTGATCATAGGGCTAAGTTGGAAGGTGTTTTTTTGTGCATATAGATTGTATATAATGTATGTAAGCGTATCTAATGGGATTACAGCTCATGCGAGAACGTTGTGTGATTGTTACATTTGTCATTAGTTCAGACTCTTGTAGAGACTTAGCATTTATCTTAAGAGGCTCCAGAAGCTCCTTCTGCCCATACAGGCGATAAGAACTCCTTAAGGAGATAAGTGTTCAGATTCAGAACACAAAGAGCAGACAAGGCTTTCTCCACATTTCCCGCAACCTAAGGAACTTATGGAAACACAAGTTGCCGGTACGCAAGTATACCCAAATATTCAAATTTTTAGGCTTTTCCCCCCAAGAATAATGGCCATACCTAGGAACCTCTGGACTATGTGGAGGAAGGAGCAGGGCTAGCCAGCTGTGGGGGCTGGCTAGCCATATGTAGGGCAGGGAGTCCTAAGCATGCAGGTACGGACAAGTGGCCAAATGCCACTCTCCTTCCCAGGGAAAGACGAAAGTGACCAGAATTGGTAGGAAGCCGCTCGGAAGTATCGATCCTTTTTGGGGGAGACAAAGGTGGGCTTTAAAGTAAAGCTCAGTCGCTAGCTAGCACTTCTGCATACGTGTATTTACAAGTACTATATGTCCCAACTCCAATTTAGTATATAGATTTTAGTCTCGGTGAGTAAACATGTTTGTTTATTAAGATAATAAACGTAATGTTTAGTTGCTAGGATACGGTCTTGTTCATGTTTCTTGGTTGCCTGGCCACCATTTTGATGATGCGCTGGACTTAGTGTTGCTAAGTTGCCATCTTTATTGCTGACATCACCTTTGGTAATTGTGAATCATCATGTCCCAGTGAGAATTTACACGCTTCTAACGCTTTGAAAAATACCGCCGCCTCCAGCTAATCGCAGATAAAGCGATTTGCATAATTTTAAAAACTATTTGAAGTCGTTGCACATGCAAAATCGCGCAGAATATCCCCCTTATCTGATTGGGAGCAGTTTCCAAGCCTCTGAAAGTACACCATGTTCCTCCTCATGCAATATTTAAGGGGATTTATGCTTCTTTTTTCTTTATAATGGCGAAAGAAAAGATTGCTTCTTTATGTGCTGTTATAGGAGTCTGGTCATTTTGGCACTGGGATCAAATCCACGCTTTATTATGAGCAGCAAAAGGGGGTAAGAATGTTGCGACAGGATAAACGGTAGGGAAATAGACTATGTGAGAAATTGTAACAATGATTTAGGACTTCAAAGGGTAAAAAGCTGCACTGAGAGAGATGATATGCTAAAACGAAAGAAGGACTGTTGATGAAAGATAGGGCAGGTAGGTACGAGAAAGTGGCCAGGAGAACGGAGATGACAATGGAAGAATCCTACTTTGTAAAAGATTCCGATGGCATATCTGTAAGCCGCAATCTGACGGAAGCCCCCCTTGCAACCTCTCTGTTTGATAAGACTGTCTGTTTTCCCCTCTGATGCTTTGAAGTGGGATGGAAATGAGCTGTTACTGCTCACGGCGGCTCTGCTGGGAGATTAGCCGCTATTAGGATGCTGGATTCTTAAAAAGGCAAATAGACCTCTGATCAAAGCCGTCGTCCCAATTAACCGCTCATTACCTGTCTATCGCCATAAAGAGGATGTAGCTCCAATAACAAAAAGGCTTTCAGTGAGGTTGTGTGTTCTTGCTGCCAGATGACAGTCCCTTTTAACTAATTTGCGGCTATAGAGGACTGTAGGGAAAGGCAAGGGAAAAAGTAGTAGAAACACTTTAGTTGGTGAGAAAGTGAAGACAGCTAGGTTGGGGTAAGGGAGCCACATTTTGGGAAAGAACATGGGCTTAAAAGGTAGCTGATACAAAGGACCACATCCAGGCAGAGGTGTGATCCCTATCTACAGAAGTACAATGGGAAGGATGGCCTCTAAAGGGCATCACATGAGTTCCATTAATCACCATTAGACAGTGGCATGATGCGTCATATAGTTTGGATCCATGTAGTAATGGCAAATATTTTCTATCTTAATATATCGTCTGCTAGGTACATGCTGTGCCAGAAAAGCAGTCCCCTGTTTGTTTTCTAGGTGAGGAGGAAGAAAGCTTGATCATTTCAGCTTTAGCATGTGGTGCCATTAAGCCTTCGGCACAACAGTGTGGTTATACCCATTTTATGGCATCTCTACGATGTTATTTTTCCTGTTTTTTTTGTTTTTTTTGACAGGCACTCCCCGAGGGGCAAACGGCATCTTGGGATACTGCCAAGGAAGACGAAAACCGCAACAAGAACCGTTACGGGAACATCATATCCTGTGAGTGGTAATTGTGTCAAGGAATGGGAAATGAAAGTGGAAGGCAAGCTACACCTCTGAACTTCTGGTCTATAGGTGGCAAGCCAGGAGCGGTAATATGAACAGATTTAAAAGTTCTCTCACTATATGCACTTCCGGTGCAAGTGAAACCCGCTGCTGACTCTACTTTATGGGCAACCGTCAGCACAGACCTCTCCACTAGGTTTTCCTCCTGTGGCCCCATCATCACCAGCTATTGCAATATGCTGGGTTATTACGCCATTACCCAATGCTTTACAATAGCCGGTCATATAGCAGGCGGTATGCTGAAGGAAGATGCCAGTGGACAGGTCTGTGCCAGCGGATTCACAGACATCCACCTTCACTTAGGTACGACTGGGCCCCATGAGTGTTAAAGATGGCCCTGATGCCCAACCAGCTAGATAGCTGCCATCCCCCATTAATGGCTTATATTCTGAATTCCAGTCTTTCCAATTGCATTTCTCCACTCTTCATTCCTGCTTTTACTTCTGTCATTTTTCTTCCATTGTTCAAGCTCTCCTCTCTCTTATATGTCATGTGACCTTCTGTTATAGGAATTGCTTAGCATTGTGTGCTCTGTCTCCCCTATAGCTGTGATTGTGACTTTGTCTGACTTTATCCGTAACTTTGCCAGAGGTGACATGTGCCATTGCCTCAGAACCTCATCACAGGCTGCAAACGTCGGTGACTCCTGGCTGTCACTTTGTCACTGACCTTGATTGGCATCTTTGTCTTTTTTTTTCTGTAGATGATCATTCCCGGGTTCGGCTTCAGCAGATAGATGGCGATCCGCACACTGATTACATAAATGCCAACTATGTGGATGTAAGCCACCGAAATAGAAAAATCATACAGATTTTAAAAAAGACATTCTGATTGACATCTTTTCTCACTCTCTTCTCTCCTCACCCTATTCTTCTTCTTCTAGGGATATCATCGTCCTCGCCACTATATAGCTACACAAGGTAAGAAAGTGCTCAATAAGCAACTCATAGGTAGTGACGCAGTTAAGAGGAGAACCTGACAACCCTCAATACAGGGCGACATATAAAGGAGAGTCAGTCCTGACTCAAATAAGCCCCTACAGGTTTATTTAACAGTGGAGTAATTTGATGATACCACCTCCTACAAGTCAGCACAGGAACAAGCATGGAAGCCAAGGAGCTGTCCTGCTCCTCCGTACTACAGGATAGAACATATAGGAAGGTCAATGGGGTGCAGTCTGACCGTCCTCCTAACCTGTGAAACTATGAGAAAGGGAAGCACCAAAAGAACTGAAGGAGGAGGAATACATCAGAGAGGGAATATGTTGCATATTACAGGTGTTCAATGAAACATAGAAAGATGAAGGCTGGAGTCTGACAACTCCGGAAGAAGGGGCAGTAGGGGTAGATTATGACCTAACGTGATAGGATGACTCGGGACTACTAAGTATAAGATCAATACATTAGAGTGGCAGGAGAAAAGTAATATAGGACAGTGCCTAACTTTCACCTCTTCATTCATCTCTTCCTAAGGTCCTATGCAGGAGACCGTAAAGGATTTCTGGAGAATGATCTGGCAGGAGAACTCCATCAGCGTGGTCATGGTGACAAATCTGGTGGAGGTTGGACGGGTGAGAGTCACAAACAAATATCATGACCTTAACCATTTAGTAGTACTAAAAAAATGAGTTATCAAGCACCTCAGCAATAGTTCACATTTTTGGGAAAACGAGAATTGTAAAATAAGAAACCATAATCTGAATGCAGACGGTGGAAGATGGTGCACTGACACAGGGAACTGTGCTTTCCAGAAGAGAAATGTAACTTACCAGAAGAGTTGTAAAAAGGAATAAACCTTAAAACAGGTAAATAGAGTCTCATGACCTCCATCCATAGAATCAGCTGTTCTCAGGGTGAAAGCCATTATGGACTCAAATCACCATTAGTTCCAGATAGAATCAATGTACATAGCACATTATGTGTCCTATCCCAACCCACCTGAGAAACATCCCAATGGACTCCGTCCTGGCCCCAATATAAATAGGGTATCTTTACAGAGTCCGTTCATGTCTACAAGTACATTTAGGTTTCTGTTTTCTGTACTAGGTAAAGTGCGTCAGATACTGGCCCGATGAAACTGAGGTTTATGGGGACATCAAAGTCGCCTTGATAGAAACGGAGCCCTTGGCTGAGTATGTCATCCGGACATTCACAGTCCAGAAGGTGAGTGTTTGCTCAAGGGTATTATGACCAGGGACCATTTGTCTCACAAACTCCCTACCTTTTGTTTTTGACCTTAGTGTCTAGTTAAATTGACGAGAATATTATTGATCAGCGGTTACAGTATAACATTGCCAATCAGATTAAGCTCGGTGGTTGAGGATATGCTGTTATAAGATGTTATGTGGTGGGTTTGTATAAGGGGGTATCAGATATTCCCCTGTGTCTCTCAGAAAGGTTCCCATGAAATCCGGGAGATCCGCCAGTTCCATTTCACCAGTTGGCCAGACCATGGTGTTCCTTGCTATGCCACTGGTCTCCTAGGCTTCGTCAGACAGGTGAAATTCCTCAACCCGCCAGACTCTGGACCCATTACTGTGCACTGCAGGTAAGTTTTTTTGAGTTGAATATATCTCTTAACCACTGCTGCTTCTTCCTGATCCCTGCACATTGCATTCAGTTCACAAATGTACTGCCCATACCGGGGCATCCTGTGCTCCCTCCGTCCAGTTTATGACCTATAAGTAACCTAACATTCCATGTTAATACGTTGTAATTGTTTTACTACTTACTATTAGTAGGCTATCATTGCCCGGTCATTTCCAATCCTAAGTACATTATGCCTCTGCTACTCCTGCTGTGGACAGCTACTCCCAGGGTGGGCAACCAGCTCACGGAACTCATCTACAGCAGATGATGTCCCTACTCATAGTGTTATAGATGTGAAGCACAGTATGTTTACAACACATTCATCTTTATTCCTCAGTGCTGGAGCTGGAAGGACTGGCTGCTTTATAGCTATTGACATCATGCTTGATATGGCCGAGAATGAAGGAGTGGTGGATATATTCAACTGTGTACGGGAGCTCAGAGCACAAAGAGTAAACATGGTGCAAACCGAGGTAAGTAGACATGGGCTTATAAAGAGCAAACAATGCCAACAGCCAAATAAAAGCCATTATAATACAGGTATTTGGGGCACAATCAAAGCTCTCTTAAAAGAGAACCTCTGGGCTGATGATATATAATAAGAGAAAACGGTCTGTTTGTGTACTCACTCCTTAGGAGCAGTATGTGTTTGTGCATGACGCTATCCTGGAAGCCTGCTTATGCGGTAACACGGCAATCCCAGTGTGCGAGTTTCGCTCCGTTTACTACAACATAAGCCGCATAGACCCACAGACCAACTGCAGCCAGATCAAAGATGAGTTCCAGGTGAGTGGCCCATCTCACTTACTACAAAATTAAAATTCCGCTTCTCCCTGTAGTAACTTGCAATGGCGTGCAACCGCTAATGTTCACAATACCTTATCGACTGTTGACTATTATGTTTCACAAATTGATGCACACAATGGATTGAACGAGGAAAGTCCATTATCTGCCAAACCGCTTTTTTAAGCAGCGAGAAGTCAGGGACAGTTCTCACGTAGACAAAGAAAATCAGTTCTCATTCGAAGCAATTCCATAAATTCCGTACCTTTCAAAACATCAAGCTCTCAGAATTACTTTAATAGAGAAGTTGTGACTATTTTTAGCGGTTCCAAACACAGATACAGAGCATGTAAAGTATTGTGTGTATATATGACACACACATGTAGATCTATATATTACATATATTACATGTCTATTCCAATTTATAATGAGATTGAACTGTGCCTTAAACCTTATTGGCTCATAAGACGGTGATAGTTTAGATTGATATGGCTGTGTCAACCCAAGAGTCTTTAGTTGCAGTTGAGTATACAATCTTACCCCGTAGGTCTAAGTAGAGTCTTTTACTTTCCGTTAGACCCTGAACATTGTGACCCCGCGAGCCAGGCCAGAGGATTGCAGCATTGGGCTACTACCCCGCAACCATGACAAGAACCGCGCTCTTGATGTCTTGCCCCTGGACCGATGCTTGCCGTTCCTCATCTCACTGGACGGAGAGACCAGCAATTACATTAACGCTACGCTCATGGATGTATGCATTGGGGAAATGGCATTTGTATAGCTGTGGTTACTCTACACACAGAAAAGTATATCGTGCGTTATTATCTGTGCGACCGATTCTTAATCTGCCGCATAACACGCGGGGTTCGCGTGTCACTCCCTCCGGAGCGTGTACGATCTGTCACAGGGAGCCGTGTCCTCCTTGTCATACTCCCGAGGGTGGCCTTCATATCTTGGCTTGTGTCAGAGATCTGACAGCTATTTGCTGCACAGGGAATATTTCTGCAGATAATCCTTTGTCACACGAGCTGTCAGGTTGTGTGATCCGAGACAGCGGAGTAACCGTACTGTGTGTAGACTGCCTTGTGTCAGATCATGTGTGTATTTCCATGTTGCCGCATTGACATGGACAGAGGGGCCTGCGTCTCATCCATGTCACTGCAGGACACTCTGCATTAGGTTTCTTCTGCTTGTGACTGCCTGTGTAACAGCTGGTGACCGTCTCCATGTTTAATGTTGTAGAGCCATAAAAAGCCGGCTGCATTCCTGGTTACGCAGCACCCCTTGCCCAATACTGTGCCCGATTTCTGGAGGTTGGTGTTTGACTACAACTGCTCCTCCATTGTGATGCTAAATGAAATGGACGCTGCACAGGTATGTTAATCACCTGCCCGTCCTCTCTATGTCTGCTCTTACATACCTGCACACATTTTCTGCTGGTCAGTTTGCCTAAAGCCTAAAGTTTACCTAAACTTTTGATACTCTTGTCAATATAGAGGTATATTCATCCTTCTGGCCAAACTATGTCTTCTGTTGGGCCATCCTTTGCGAGTTTCTCCTGGACAAAGGGCTGGGCCGGCTCCATCACAATCCATACTTCAATCAGAACTAAACTTGTATATCTGGTCAGCTTGGTTCTTCTCATAGGAGAAACTTCTAGGGTGGGTTCTGAATAGGCAGATTAGACAGGACTGATGGCCGTTTTAACAATAAATCCTATGCTTCGAATGTCCGGACTCTTCAGTTACAGTTTTGGTTTGTCCTCTGGATCTGTGCAAACGTTTCCAGCAAAATAAAATCCAAGTCCAAATGCGTGAGATTCCTGGTTCTCTAAAGTAGCAACAACCGAAATTTTGTCTAGTGTCTGTCCAAACAATATTATTGTTTTCAATAGTTTTTTAGTCTATAGGTACAAATTCCATTGCCATAGTGCTCTGTTGGGGGCTTAGCCAAAATAAGATTCATTTCAATGAATGAATCTCTGACAAAACAGTTGCAAGTTCTCCAGCTCGGGATTCCTGCATCTTTTTACCATCTGTGCCACAGACATCTACCCCTACTAACTGTATATTATTACATCCCTTTGCATGATACTTGTCTGTCTCTGTACATGATTACACCACCCAGTATGTCATGAGGACTTCATTATAGAACTCTGTGTGACGTTGCGTTCCTTTGCATAATACACCAATATGTTTTTATTTCACCTTGAGTTATTACATTACACTGCGTGGTGTTCCTCTGCTTGGAGACGCGTGTTTTTCATTATCTGATCCTGTCTTCTTAGCTCTGCCTCCAATACTGGCCAGAGAAGACGTCCTGCTGTTATGGGCCGGTGCAGGTGGAATTTGTCTCGGCCGATATCGACGAAGATGCCATCACCCGAATATTCCGGATTTGTAATATGGCCAGGGTGAGGATAATTCAAGTCATCAGCACGGTATGATGTTAGTTCTAGAACCAGGAAAATGAGGAGCTTGATCTCTTTCAGCCACAGGACGGGTACCGCATTGTACAGCACCTACAGTACATAGGTTGGCCGGCCTATCGGGACACCCCCCCATCCAAACGCTCCATACTCAAGGTGGTCCAGCGGTTAGAGAAATGGCAAGAGCAGTACGATGGAAGAGAAGGCAGGACAGTAGTTCATTGCCTGTAAGTCAAAGAATGGTGTCCCTGTGCCCTGGTTAATCAGCATTAAGATCGGCACATTTGCCCCCCTGCCAGTAGGTGGGGGAGTTCCTATCTCTGCCCTAGTTTAAGTGCTGCTGTGGTAGGAGAATATAACCTTTTGTGGGGTAAAAGATTTTCATTCTGCTCCCCATGCAGGAACGGAGGAGGTCGCAGTGGGACATTCTCCGCTATCTGCAGCGTCTGTGAGATGATCCAGCAGCAAAATATCATTGATGTATTTCACACTGTGAAAACCTTACGGAATAACAAGGCCAACATGGTGGAGTCTCTGGTGAGTTATTGTCTTCTGCTCCTCTGTCTACCAGCGTATTTACCAAGAGCCTGTCGTTTCAAATATCTATATATACATTGTGGCACATTTTGTGGGATGATTATGGGTTTTTTTGTTCTCCGATCCATTTTGACATAATTGTGCATTTCCAGAACAGGTTGCTACAAAACAATTTGTACACTTGTGCAATTGCCGTTTTCAGATTGTGCCGGCTAAACCTTTATTCATAAACCCCATTATATACCTGTGTGTATATTTTTATTTACTTAGCACTGAGAGATTCACTTTAGCATTTACAGTATAAGAAAGGCTGTCGTATAATAAGTAAAGTAGTCTAAAGACCTTTGGATCGGGGAATTATAGATACGGTGTTTTCATGGCAAGAAGGGTAAACTAGCCCTGCACGACACATAATTCAACAGATGAAATCTCACTGATTTAATCATACATTATACAGGGCTGACAAGCTTTTCATGTAGCAGAAGCTCACTGGGGTTGGACCTCCATAATGTATAGTGACCTCAAACAGCATAGGAGGTAGAGGACGGTTAGAGAACTTACTTTAATCATTTCTGGAGATAGGAGACGTTACCACAAAGTCTCCAATAGAGACAGCAAGCAGCCTCAGCGTTCCAAGGAAAAACAACTGTGTATCTTATTTAGATTTGTAGACCAAGCCATGAGGATGATGCACACACTTTTTTTTCTTGATCCTCACTCTCTTGTCATTTTTAACCCACAGGAGCAGTATAAATATGTATATGAAGTTGCCTTGGAATACCTGAGTTCCTTCTGAATCCTCTCGCTTTGAGGAAAGATGAAACGTGGAGATCCTGGTCCTCGGCAGGCCCTGTGGTGCTGAGAAGCCCTGTGCATGGTGTAGATGGACAGACAGTGGACATTGCTGACTGAAAGCCTGCCTTGGAGGAAGAGGTCACAAATTGATCCAGTTTGGGTTCCAACGCTGACGCCTGCAAGACGCACCTGAAACTAGAGGCAGCTCACAGACCAGCCTTTTAACGTTGGTCAGCAGCGAACAATTCATCCTAATGCTGCCTGTCCGTCCATTCAGCATGGACTCTCGTTCTTGAACAACTGGACAAGGCCAGTCTTCGTCCTGCCCTTCTTCTTTGCCTTACCCGATTCTCCTTCCTTCTTGTTTTCCCCACCACTCTCCTTCCATCTGCAGCCAATCAGTTTGTTAAAACCCGGCACAGAATATCAGATAAGAACCAGACAAACAGATGCAGAACTCCAGCTATTTTATCATAATTTACTTGTTCCTTCACAAAAAAACGCAAAAAACGTAAACTATGGCACTGCCGGAGACACGGCGTTACAGAGCTGCTTCCTAACGTCTCCTCTGCGCATGCCTTTCCGCTCTTATGCTTCTACGAGCAGGTGTCCTCTTGTAAGGTCTGCAGCCGAGGACTCCATGCGAACCCCCACGTTACAGGTGATGTGGTCTTGTCTACTTTTCAATGATACGTCTTTATTTATTGCTGTAAATGTTCTTGGGGGGGGGGGGGATTGAAAGCTGTTTGTATTTTGGGGCAATGTCTTGCTATGAAACGTCCAATAAAATTGTGATGTCTTTTTTTCTTAACATTTGTTTTATACTTGGAAGTGTCCCCAAAATATAATTAAGTGGCTTTAAACGTTTAATAAGAGTGGCACAATGTAGCGAACAGTGTTTGCATCAAAGACGACCTCGATTCAGTTTACTTAGAACCACTCCATGCTTATTTCCCTTGTGACTGTTGCCCGTTTCGGGGCAGATGGTGGAGCCAGGTCTTCTGCCCATACATTATGGGAATTGTCTTCAATCAGCAAGGTTCAAAAACTGAGCCCTGTGTGGTTTTGTGGCAGATTATGGAATGGGAGAGTAAGTGGGTCTTATCCTTACCGACACAGACCCTCACATAACATCATGGCCACCAAAAGCATGCAACCGTCATCGAGGGGCATATTCTGCCCATATCTGCCTGTTGTCAGCAGTTTCCTGGTTCTTGCCATACACAATAGAAAAACTTTGGTTTTATAGGGTCGAGTATGTAAAACGTCAAAGGGTTTTATTTATAATAACGCGGTAATTCATCGCTTTGAAACAGGGGGCTCTACAAATGTCCTTCCTCTCAATAAGCAGGTGTCGTTCCTAAATCCAACGTTTTATGCTCCAGTAACTTAATAAACCCAGGTAATGGCGTCGAAAGATTAAAATATCCAATTTGTATGTATTAGAACTAAAAATGTACCTGCATGTCAGATGAACTAGCTATCAGAGCTGCTTGTCACCGGATTTGCATGATGAACCTTCCATTAGGTTGCTAATCCTCTTTCAGTGACAGCTGATCGGTTCTGGCACCTGAGGAGGAGGATAGAGGAGAAGATGAGTTTAGGACAGGGAAATAATTAGTTATGCATTTTTTTTTACACCGCACTGATTGAATAACACAAGCTGTAGGCGATTTAGTTACGTACATCTAAGTGACGGATCTTCATATGGGTGACTGAATACGCATAATAATCGTGATTCCAAGGTCTCCTTTGTCAAAATATTCATTTCTACAACGTTCTAAATTGACCAGGAATGTGAAATTTTTGCATATTTATCCCTTACTAATCTATTCCAACTGTATAATAAAAACTGTACATCCTTACACATCCAGAAGGAGCAGTAACAGTAGCGAGGATAACCATGCATTTAGAAAGAGGGGAATAATCCTATAGTTTATTCCGCCAAACAGTTTATCTATAAAAATGATGTATTGGTCTGATCGGCATCATACAGACAGATAAACGCTTATTTAGCAGGTGAGGCGGAGCTTAGATTGTTGGGGGGATTTTTGGACTTATTTGTTGTAATGGAGTAAAACATTTAGAAAATAAATTGAATTCTGATAATAAAATAAACACATGTCCTGCCATTTTATATGCGTTATTAGGGTTCTACAGCGGTTATACCCCAAACACTCTGAGCTCCTGGAAAAAGAGAGGGAGGGAGGAAGGTGAAACAGGAAGCGGGATTTGGGTCCCAAAGACGACACTTAGCGGGTAAACAATGTAGCAAACAACGGGATCTTCCTTGGATCATTCCATTGGTTGCCATGTTGAAATGTGTATTCAGTTTCCTTAGTTACCAACATTCCAGGGTCCCATGCCAGGCCAGTGGGTCAATTGCTCACATGCCAGTCCACCCACCATTCTTCTGCTGAAGCTACTGGCAGTCCCATTAAATGGAAGATTTACCAGGCCAGCCAGCACCAGTGACAGACCTCGTTGTAGCAAGAAGGTGTCTTGCTATGTACTGGTAGAGCGTCTTTTGTGTTCTACAGATTGGGGAGCCTGGTGGAGCTCGTGCTCAGGCCCTGAACGCTCCTTGCTCGAGGTGGCACAGAGCTGTAAAAGGTGGGTTGTCAGCAGCTACACGTTTCCAAAGTATCTTAGCAATACTGAAAACCGTGACATCTCTGCACCACGTTAGATGGCTTAACAGCTTGCAAGACTGGCATGTTGCCCACGTGGCCTCAACTACATAAGCACTTTGGTTAATATCTCCACTGGTGCTAGTTATAAAGTAATATTAGACCAAAAGGCCAATAGCCCCAAAACATAGCTTTGCTTCACACAAACAAGCAAGGAACGCGTCTTTTGTTTTTGCAGAATGCCAGCTTTTACTCAAAAGCCATTGTTATCAACCCTTTAATTGCATCAGAACCCCTTCTGCCAAGTTACGATTCAAGACAAAAAAATGAAAGCTACCAGCTCGGTAGGGACAATTACTTGATTAGCTCCTTGGTATAATTCTAACTTCCAAATGTTCTTTAGTTTCATTCATTCACATACATGCAAAAAAACAACCATTTCTTTTGGTACAATTAAGATATATATTATACGCAAAAGGACTCATTAAGATCCGCGTCTCTTGCTTAGATGCCATCAAACCTATCACATCTGCCATTAAATTCTATGTTTCAATAAACTATTTTTACTAGTTTTACTACCATACAGCAACACAAATATGAGAGCTCCACGTGATCAAATCAGACGTACAAATCAGCGAGAGGGAATGCGTTTCTCGAGGAGCTAAGATTAATTTCTGCTCTCAATTGGACCTCTTTCCGCTTTCAAGAAGAGGCAACCTGTGGCGTCTTTCTCCTGAATGACGACTGGCACGGCTTTCCTGCTCCCCCCCCCCAATCGAATACTCACCGCCGCTTTATGTAAGGTGACCTACTTGATAATAATGTCAATAGTTCTGTCCTCTGTTCTCGGAGGAATGTGATCCGATACAGAGAACGGAGCGCCAGCCAAGCTGCTTAAGAGTGGCAGGAACACGAGAGAAAAGGAGCCAGGGAATGTTCAGACATTCATTTCAATTAGATATCTACTGGCTGGTCCAAGAGGTTAGGGAGGTGAAGACAACGTCCTGGTGGTTTTTGCATTCAAATTGTGTGCCAGCCCAGCCTTCTCTAACTATCTACAACTAGAACAGCATGTTTCCCCATTACAATAATCAATATTTTCAATTACATTCACCCTTCAAACTCATCTCATCAAAGCTCTCTCAGTTACAGTGTCTCTCTTATGACACGACCCAATTTCACGTGGTCTTCACAAATCCTAACCTACTTTCTCCAAGGATGTTCCATACGTAGCTAACTCGGAGGTACATACAGTTATTGGTATGGTATTTCTAATGAACGCAGAAACAATATTTTCAGTGTTAAAAAAATAAAAATAATTAAATGTGGTATCTCCAGTAAGTTACCGAGAAGGTCGGAACAAAGATCACTAAAGCCGAGATGAGGAGGATCAACTGATGGTTTAAACTTTTATATATTGAGCTACATGATATTACCAAGACTGGGTGGCCTTCAAGGAGCCTCAAAGATATCCTTTTTCCTCTTCATCTTGCCTTTCCTCGTTTCCCCTCTGTACATGTTTTTCATTCTTCTTTGTTTTCTTCTTCGTTTCCTTCTACATCGCTACAATTTTTCCTCCTTTGCTCTTATGTACCCATCACTAGACAGCGAGTTTCGTCCCGATTTAATGATTAGAAATTTCCCCTGAAGTGATGCGCGGCTTGCACTGTCTGCACTGCCCGCCATCTCCCAAATTCAACATTACTCTCAGATGCCCCTCTCTGCCCTCAGCCATCATCTCATTAATTCAGAGGGAGGGTGGATGGGGACAGAGAGCTGTAAGGGGTCAAGAGTCTGTTAAATGGAAGCAAAAATCCAAACCTTGTTAAAATATTTTCTTAAATGGGCACACAGGGCTCATACGTGCCACTTGGCTCATCACGCAAATGAAATCAGACAAATGAGGTTATGCATACAGTATAATTCCGGTATACGTTCAGCACTGAGCTAGAGCATCCCATTGGTTACTCTGGTTACTACACAACGTTTAACCCTCATCAGAACTGCTCTTGACACACAAACCCCAATGTTAATTGCTTATTTTCATCTAATTCACTATTGGCCAAATGTTTAGACAGAAGTAAACATGCAAATAGGTCACCAAAGAATCACTACAGAGTCCACATCACTACAGAATCTGACGTATCAGATACGGATGACCACTAAAACACATTGGGTCTTATTTATAATGTCCAATCACACTGCCAAGTAGCGAATCGGCTGGGCATTCTTTAGTTTCCATGGTGACAAGCCCAAGTTTAGCTCTTCGCCCCTAAACTTGGGGTTGTCAGCATGGAAACTAGCCCCTAAATGATCCTTTACAAATATATTGGCCGAAAAAGGGATTTGTTCACTAAGGCGAGAGTTGGCAAGAGAGTTGTGTTTTTGGCTCACTTCGTTATTCATTATGAAGGGCCAATCTCTTCAAGCAACAGAAGCTCTCTGGGGTTGGCTGTTCGTAACGTATAAAGAAGTTAACTCTCCCTTTAGTGAATAAACCCCAACGTCATATTAAAGGGCTTTGGATGAGACACCATCTTTGTACCTCCAGTATGTGAAGCTATCAGTTTTATTATTTAATCTCTTTTTAGAAAAGGACAGAGTTTTAAATCTCTTACAGATGTGGACTAAGTTGAGCAACCTCTCCGAAACACATTAGAGTGATCCTGTACAGGCGAGACCCCCTCCTGTGCTGTAGAGTGCAATGTGACATTTAAAATGCTACCTGTGCCTGGTGACCCTAGTCTATACTGTTCTGCCAACCCAACCGCGCAGGGTGGTAAAGAGAAGCAATCTTCATCCCTGTATCTTCACTGCCATAGCTGCTTCCTAACAGACCATTTTTTATCTCTCCGCTTTTGCTGATAATTTGTTTTAATCATTTTCACCAAAGCGTCACCCCCAGGGGGTACGGGACAGAGAAGCAATGTGGCTGGATGGGTTTATCTGATGTAATTTGGCAGCCAGCAGGGGGTCTGTAGATTTAAAGGGAGGCTGGGACCCAATCTGCTGCAAACAAAGATAATTCTTCTCTCTGAAGGGAACAATTCAACCGCTGGAATTCCTGCTTTGAAAGAACGCAACTACCCCCATACAAAACAACAAGGGGTTAAATCGAAATTAAGCCGATACCGATCACATAGTGCGCGTTCTCCTAGCTAAGGACGCAAAGAAAGTTTAATACAATAATGTAACTTAAATAATTCAATTGGTTTCTATACAGGTATATGGGGAGCCTATATGGAACATTAAAATGGGGTACAGGGGAGAAGGGGTTAAATGGCGTAAGAAGGGGAGTTTGACACGTTCAGTAGCATAATAGGTAGATTTTTGAGAAGGGGTTATATGGTGTAAAGGGAAAAGGGCTGTAGTTATACGATAACACATAGTCCTTGAAGTTACTTGCTGCCTGATCCAGCATATGAAAGGTTAACAAGTCCCTTCTCTCTATTGTTGTCAGTGTAGGTATCACCTGGGGAGTTGGGAGCAGATGCGCCTCTCTGTAATTAATTACTTCTGCCTAAAGAGCTCGGAAAATTATCATCTTCAGGATAATGATCTCAATATTTGTAGGGCGATTGCCAGTCATTTAAAGGATCCGCCGCGTTTTACGGATAAGAGGCACTCGAGGGAGCAGAATAAGAGGGTCAGTCCGGGGCCGTCGTACCCCTGAACGGCATTGTTCAGTATACGTTACATTTTAGTCTATATGTATCCACTGGCTTAGTAGGCTTCATCCATACATCACTCAGGGCATCTTTCTTTGCTGCCGCTGTAATATTATTTATGGATTTACAGCTTAACGGTGCCATGTTGGCTGCCTCCTTATTCCATTGTCCCAAATTATATTTTAAATGCCCCGTAGGCTAAACCGGGGTCTGATAACCATTAAGAAAAGATACCATTGAAATGGAGTTCTGCTTTGAAGATAATAAAAAGTGCAGAAATCAAAGGATGTTATCTTTAAAAAAAAGTTATTCTAGGGCAGGGTTGGAAAAGTGGTCTTATCACTATAGCAACCGACAAGAGTCCAATCAACAGGAATCTATATTGGTTTCCATGGTGATAAGATCTTTGCTCTAGAATCACGCTTTAAACATAAAGATGGGTCACATCCATTGTAAAATTATAGACAAAATAGGATCATTTTTACTGAATTGATAAAGCAGGGATAGGTGAACAAGCAGCAGCAGCAGTTGTAGTAGGGCACCGGGAAGACACTGGCAGGTAGACACATCCAGCCCAACGGTACCGGACAGCAAACACTAAATTTCCCCACCAAATTGGAAAAATGTTTAAAGAATCGTTCCATCGGGGTAAGGAAGGAGATTGAGCTGTAGCAGCAGAGGCAGGGCACAGGGCAGGCACAACCGGGTTGTCCAGGACTGAGTTTCCCCCAAAATACAATCCCCTGACCCATATTAGAAAAAAGGACAAGAACTGATCCCTCAGAGTAAAAAAAAGGACATTGAGGTGCAGGGGCAGTGCAGGGTACAGGGCAGGCACCGGAAGACACACACATCCAGCTACATGTCTTGTGGTTGTCTCTTAGGGCCTGGCCTGAGACCTGCCTCTGCTGCTGTTGCTCAATATAATTCCTTACTCTGGGGAATCAATTCTTCTTATTTTTCAAATATTAGACATTTAGTCCTGTATGATCATTGTATGAATCATTGCTTGATGACTTTTTCTGGCCCAAACATAGATCTGCTGCTATCATCTGATGGTGTCTGCCCATCTTTACTCTGGGAAGTTAGAAACATTCCAGCGATGGCAGTGCTTGTAGTAGCGGGGGCATCAGCGGTGGTAGCACTGCTAGTTGTTTCATACATGCCTGCAGCCGCTTCTGCCCTACCCATGAAAACTGGAATTATTATGTCTCGCAGACATTTCCAAAATGTAGATTTTTTGCTGGTATCGTAAATGTGCTACTGTCTTAAACCCAGTTCAGGAACAGTATTTCAACAACTAAATCACACGCAGGGGACTGTGCCATGCACAGTGCCCTGCCCAAATGTGTCACCAATATTAACGATTTATTGTTTTGTGTCCAAAAAACAAAGGGTTTTGCTGGCAGTAAAAGTATATTACTGAGGCACAACTCAATAGCAACAATGTTTAAATAATTTGATCCTGGATTTTTACATTAAAAACAAATAATTAGATAAAAATTAATATATCTGTTGCAGTCCCTGTATATCAATAATGAACCAATACTAACAGTACGGCTTCTCCAATCCACCCCAGTACATTTTCGGCGCTATTGTCACTTGTGATATGGTAGAAGAGCATCAATCTGAGCTTTAACGCTGTCTGTCACCGACTCTCTCAGGTTCCTGAATCCCATCAGTCCGGATGCTACGGAGAAGTTAAAATGGTGCCAGCGCGGGTTGTCCCTTACCCTTGTAAACACTAAATGGCCAGAATGTAAAAAGTAGGGGAAAAAAACTCCATCAATGAGACTGTCCCCGATCTGTTTGGCTATTTCTATCTATACGCCATTCATAGGTACACAGTCCTACACACTTTCCCTTCCCACTCATCAAAGAGCACCAAAACGGGTTGTAATGGTGGCAAAATGTGGCAAACGAACAAACTTTAACGAAACATCAGAGATTTTGCCATTCGTTTTGGTGCGTTTCGTTGGGGCCCTAACACACGAATATCACCCAGGATATACTAAAGCAGTAACTTTGTATCAAGTGCCGTATAATCAGAGTTTCCATTTTTATAATCCAATATAAAAAAAAAAAATGTCTCCCTTTTCGTTACCCAACGTATATGATCAGTATATAAAAATTTCTCCGACAAGCATCGTAAAGCAATCCTCGTAGAATAATTCTATCCAAGATTTCCCGTTAAGCAATGGTCCGCGTACCTTTATGAAAATCTTGCCCGGGCTGCGCCTAATTTGTCCCAGTGTGCACCGCTTCACATGTAGTGAGAGCGACACGCGAATGTCTACAGAAGGAGCTGATAAGACTGTCACACATTGAGGGATTAGTCTGTCCTCCGCAGGAGCCTCTTATCTCAGGTTGAGAATAGGGTCCCTGCCTTAGGAAGAGCTGCACCTACCTGATAACAAATCCAATTCCTGCGGCAGCCCGGAAAACACCGGCACCAGGAATTAACCCCTATGGATCCCAAGGGTTTGCCATGAGCAATACAATACATAGGGTCATTACATCCTATACGTGTATTTAATATTTCCATGCACTTTGAATTTCCATATGTAACCAGGACAGGGGGCCTTTGGGTACAGGATGATTGTCATCCACAATTATTAATTGAATAGCAGATTGCATTGTTGGGAGCAAAGTAGGTGCAACACCTTTGGAAAAGCCCTCAATTCACCTTTGGGAAGAACTATCTAAGCACTCTTTCACTAAGGGTAACATTGTTATAACTGGGGGGCTCTCGAAGGGTGTTTTTAACCCCATTTTATGGTGCATGAGCAGATTATCCAGACAGGAGCTTGCTGGCCTAGGGGGAAGGGGGAAGTTGCAGCTCCACTGGACTGGACCTGAAAGGTGGGAATGGAGCAGGGACATCAGCCAGAAAGAAAGCCTCGGTGGCTGGGTAACAGAGGGAGTCAGTATGTATGTATGTTGGAGGGAGAGTGTTAACTTAACAGAAATGTGTATATAAGTGTGTGAGGAGTGTGTATGAGCATGAATGTGTGTGTATGAGCATGAATGTGTGTGTGTGTATGGACATGAATGTATATGTGTAAGTGTGGATGGATGAGCATGAATGTGTGTGTTAGCATGAATGTGTATGTGTAAATGTACATGTGAGAGGGAATGTGTGTTAGCATGAGTGTGTAAGTGTGTATAGCGTGTGTGTAACTATGCGTGCCAGTGCGTATGTGAGTTACAGGGCTAGAAAGTGCCAACACTTCCCTGTCTCTAGGTCACTCAGCCTGGAGCCGACTTGATACTCTACTCTGATTAAACGATACCAGAGTGTCTCAACTGGTTCTTTTACTCAGTCACACACACAGTCGAAATTACTGCTTGAATATGGGTGGCAACTGAGGATATCGTTACCTAATAACAAACAATTGTTGTCATAAGGACCAATATTGGTACCATTTTGTGAACCCCATGTATGAACATGGGCTAAAAGCCATTCTACCTTCAGAGGCCCACGCAACACATTGGTAAGTCCTTTAGGGTAGATTAATGAAAGTAAATCCCACCAGCGCTGACCAGTATTAATGAGTAGCGAAAGTGATGCATTTCATTACATCATTAGCTTTTGTTTAGTTCAGGAAGACAGGTCTGAGCACATACTGGCTTATAAAAGCCATTCATTTTCCTCAATGGTCCAGTTACACCGTTTCTGGACGTGACCTGCTGTGAATATTAACGCTTCCTTCACTCAGCCGTCTCACAGGCTTTCTGTATGTATAATGCAGCGATGACTGAACACTCATACCTATAGACATATTATTGAAACCGCGGGATATAATACATTCCACGTTGGTCTTACAGGGATAATAATAGATGAGGTTAGGCAGATCAATCCTGGTTTCTGACATTTTTACAAATGCGGCAAGATGAAGGAGCAGTTTACTAAAGTCAAATGTGTTATCGAATACATCGAAAACCAAAAATAATCTCTAAAATAAAGCGATGCTTGAAGACGGCAGCAGCTGTGGAGTTACACAGGTACCTATCGTCGCTCTACGCGATTATCCCTTCCCAGTAAGTGTTCTCTCCCTAATTGTTAAGTTGCTGATTGTTGATGATTGGTTCAGGCAGCCGTCGTAAAGGAAGGGGATAGAACTTTACCCTTGCTAAAATAATTTGGCCATGCTATAAAGAAAAGCTACATACCTCCCAACTGTGCCTTTGTCACGAGAGTCCCAATTTTTGGTCACTGTCCCACTTTCCCGGGGATCAGGGTCCAGTTGGGAAGACCTTTTGACCTCCCTTGACCAGGCCAGGGAGATATGGCCTTCAGTCACACTCCCCAATAAAGGTGTCCCAGTTTGAACATCTGAAACGTTGGGGGATATAAAGCTGTGGAGGTAACATGTCCTCTTCAAGCAGCCGCCAAGCTCCAACTATAATAAGACAGCAACTTGTCTCATGTTGCAGAGGTGAGTCTAAGGTCAGGGAAGGTAAAAGACTAGCAGGATAAAACGTTAAAGCGGTGCAGGAAGTCACTGAAGATGAAGGAGACGGTAATGTGATCGGTAGAAAAAGGACTGAATTGCAGTCTTTTAAACCGTGGATCTTTAACTTGTGAAGGCCACCCAAGGACAGCTAGAGACTACTTGTGGGATGAACAAGAGCAAAATGCAAAACTAATAAAAAGACGGAAAAACACTCCGCACCCCTGAAATGACGTAAGCACCCCTTTTACGTTACAAACATAAGTGGTTAACGATATTCTATGAGAAGCTACATTTGTTGTAGGAACCATTAGTGGTGAAGAGCGGTCAAGTCTAAGCGATGCTGATAAGTCAGATATCAGAAGTCTCTGCCAGCCGCTGGAGCCACGTAACGTGATTGTTTGTCGTATTAGAAGACACACACGTGTAATCATTGGTCATAGGGCGCTATCCACAAAAGGAGGACTTTTTCTTCCTTCCTTGTAGCTGAGTACATTTTTTTTTGGGGGGGGCAGTTATTTGGGGGGGTATTTTCCTAACCAGCAACAGAAAGCTGATTGATTGATTTATATAAATCCACACAGACACGGAAGTAACAGAGTTGCAGAAGGAGTTCAACATGCCTTCAAGCCAGGCGACCCGAAATAAATAAAGCCAGCGTTCACGGTCGGTTACACAAAACGGGGAGCTGGCCACGTTTATTAAGTGGCACCGTAAGCAACGCTATGGATTTAGAGCGCACGCGATAATAGTTATTAAGCTGCACTTTACAGCAATACAGAGAGTGTTCTAACAAGGAACAAGCTGTTCTGTATTGTCACAGCCCCTATTATATTCGTATGTAGGTGGACATGTAGTGCACCCCCTATGCCGAAAACCCACCTTACCGGCAGTATTATATATATATATATCCTTAACCACGATAATAGGGTCTCATTCAGTTCTGGAGACAAGAACCCAATGGACTAGTTTAAAACCTAGTAGGAAAAGGATAGTGGGTATTGAGGACAGGCCCCCTTTCCTCTACATGGCACCTAAATGCCGTTCTATTGAGCACAACAGGTTAACTGTACCCAGGGGGTAAAAAAAAGAGTGTGCTGCAGGTGTGATATTTGGATGCATTAAACAGAGCACACATCATCCAGGTAATTACTCGGAATGCATTAGCGCGTCTGCTCTCGCTCACATAATTTAATGGTAATTAGTATGGGAAGGGGGGGGGGTGCATCTTGCGTCTTCATGTACTACAGGGTGGGCGTTCTGCGGAGGTCTAAAAATAAGGGCCACAGGTTAGAAAGCAACAATGACGGGACGCACAAGAAACGAGGGACGGAAATAATGATGGGAGTAAAGATTTAAAGGTCCCAAAAACTTCTAAATATTGCGTGTCCCCAAATCCACAGATCCAACCTCACGCCGGTGACTCTCACTAAGGACCACTGTCCCGGGCTTTGTTTAAAGGCTGTCTAATACATCATACATTTGCTGTCAGATCCGCGACACACGCAGGTTAAGAGACTCCTCGGCGATCCAAGGGACTTTTCAAGGTTATTCTCAAGAGGATCACTTTGCATTTTATTAAAATATAAAAACAATGAACACGTCTATTTTCGAATTAATTCTTACTTTATAGCATTTTTTTTACACCTGCCTAAAACATTTGCACAGTATTTTTTTTTTACTTTTCTTTAGGGGGAACAACCAGGGTCTCCCTGTGGACCACTAAACGGTGCTAATGATGCCGCAGACCGCTCTACTCATTTCCGCTTCTTTTCCTTTCAATGACTCGTCTAAGATTTTAAGCTTTTTTTTCCCTGAAAACCACTTTAATCCCCTATTTTCTTTCGCATACCCCCAATTTTTCTTCCTTTATGCTAAAAATTTCTGTCCACGGAGCATTTTCGCTGTCCCTTATTCATGTTCATGGACGGCTCAAAAAAATAAATAAAATAAAAAATAAAATAAATCTTTTAAACATCTCTTCTTCCAATCTACGAGCGACGGGAAGAAAAATATCTTTGAATTACGGAAAAATACCTAAATGCCTCGGTCTTAAATGCTCACATTTTCTGAATGGATAGAAGGAGTCGGAGAGTATTTGGTATTCAGCGTCAAGCGCCTTCTGCAATACTGGTACACATTGAAAATCCGTTAAGCCGTTCGCAAGGTATGAAAATCTGTTCAGCAGGAGAGGGCTGAAAGAAATAATGTAGATGACACTGAGTTTATAGCTAAGGCTGTGCTTCAAGGCTGCCATATATATCTCAAAGATGTGTCCTATAGCCAGATTAAAGGGATCCAAAAAGAAAGGGTGCAAGAACACGTCTACCACCTCTACCACGACCGCCCACCCCAACAAATACTTTTTACATCGGACCCTAACCAGCCTTTTATGTTCTCCCTTTTATTCCACATCCAATTTTTTTTACTCCCTCTTTCCTCCTAAATATCCTCTCCCTGCCTTCTTCTCCAATAAGGCGCCATTGCTGAATTTCAACTTCCTTTCTCACTCCCCGACCATTTTTCCTGCCGGCATGGAGCGGAGGAGCCAACAGCGTTCATGGTCACATGACAAGCAGTAACGTATTTAACCTGGGGGGCTGCCCTCGGCCTGACTGATGGCAAGACCCCCAACTGCCCCCTCCATGGCCATCACGTTCGTTGTAGAGCGCCAGGATATGATGTCATAACCCATCAATCCATGATTTAAAGACACAAAGCTGTGACAGCTTACTCATATAGTCTATACTATGTGTTTTATTCATGCATCACCCTCCAAGACCAGGGCATTGGCAGAACAATCCTTCGTGTTAAAGCCCCAACCATACACTCTGCTCCTTCCAATATCTGCTCCTTCCAATATAGGCGACTAGGACATGACGAAGGTTATGGGACACGGAGACAATACGTCTCCGCGGGGTGACGGAAGGAAGAGAGGGAATATAGCCTCCGAAATGTGTATCTATAAAACAGAACACCGGGTTAGATCACCAGGTAATAATCATTATTTACGACCTGCCTCGTACCGAGTGGGGAGGCTGATTCAGCCCCGCAAATCCTCTGTCTGCTGAGGGATAAAATGGCATAAGATTAACGAGTCTCACACAAGGCGCTGCGTGTAAGGTCTTAGCTGAGAAAGAGATCTGAGCACGGTACAAATGACCGTGTGGATCTGTATTATCTGTATTATATACGTGTGAGTCCATATACCTACGTACTACTCCAACGATCAGATGGAACAGAGAGAGATCACTAGGCGCATCCCTATCCATAATCTTACCGGAAGCGCTGATCAGTAATTTATCACCGGGTCAACAGTTCACTGCTTTATATTCAAGCCTTTATCAATAATTTATGACTATTTATACACTGGAGATCTGGGGCAAAAAAAGCAAACTTCTTCTCTTCCTCGTGGTACTTGGGGAAACCACGGAGTTATACACCACTAGAGAAAATGCTTTGATGGGCTAGTGGCTGGAAGGCTGGCGACGGGTTTCATGCATGGGGACATCATCAGTCATTATTGAGTGAACAGAATGAATGGGGGACCTAAAGGAAAGATTAGAACGTGGAGCGAAAGCCTAAGGGGAAAAGGAAAATCAGAGAAGTTGGGTCGTGAGCCGCGAGGGGCCATCCGGTACCCATTGACAAATAGATCGGCTGTGGCCAGCATGGTCGGGTGGCAGCTGGCCTTAAAGTGCCAGGGCTGCCCAGTCCATCCCTGATTATGGCCGTCTTTCTACATCGGAACCTTCTGTAAAACTGTAACTATTAATCTTATATTATAAGTACCTTTATACTAAAGATGGGGGGGGGGATTAGATTTATTCTTAAAGTAGTGGTTTGTTTTTTTTTATACGCTCGGCTAAATTGAAAGGATTTTACACAAACATCTGACAGGCCCATCGCAAGCCACATCAACATCTTGTCTTTGATTTATTTTGATCAGGGTGTTTGTGTTTGGGTTTTGGAAAGTGACAGCAAATTACACATTTCTCGACAATGAAAATCCCGCTGTCAACGCTCCGTTGTCTGGGAACTCGCAGGAAACACGCGAAAGCGCGCATGAGATTGAAAAGGACACCTGTTTCCATGGGGTATAAAACGAGATAACACGGTGGCAAAAAAAAAAAAGCCTTCTGTAGCATCCATCATTATGGTTACGTCGAGAACACGGAGTACAATGCAGTCAAAGGGGCATCAATCTCCGAAAGCTTAAATGGTGGCTATAAAAAAAAACATTTGGAAAAAGCTCCATCAACCGGCTTCTTCTATAGCGCTGATCATTAAGAAAAACCCAAGGCCAGTTGTTTCCAAGAGTGCACAAGAAAATATTGCCTACGGTTTGAGAAAAAAACGGTCTGTTCGGCAAATGTAAACTCAATTCTAGGAGTCGGAGATCTCTAGGACAGGCTTATCATCAACCGTGGGGACCTCTATGATAGTCGTTAGCACTGGAAGCTTGTGGAGGATGGGATGTGATAAGGTTCAATAAAAGGGTCGTATTCACTAAGCCCTGGATTCTGAGCAACAATGTTTAAGGTTCTGTTCCGCTCACTCTGCGGTATTTGACACTTCTGTCATTAAATTCAGCTTTAGAAACATTATTCCCCAGCACTGCTCAAAGCTTAAATCTTTCAAAGAATAATTTTTAATAAAAGTCAGATTGTTTTGGGGCAGGGAACACTTCTTAAGGGTTTGTGTTGTTTTTATGCAATTAAACTTTCAGAGGAAGAGAAACGACAGATCTCCTAAAGTCTATTCGGTTGACATACTAGAGGGGGCAAAGAATGCTTGGCCTAGGGGGACCTGTGCCTTCAAAGTGCCAGTTAAAATGCCCAACAGTCTTGCAGATACTTAAGAATTGGGTTAGAGGGGGAAACAAAGGAGCCATTGTGTAAGCAATGACTGTTCATAAAACAGCCAAATCTATACATATTGGTTACATTTTTACTACATTCATAGAGCCATAGAGAGGAATGATATGATACTTTGTGGCAACAGGGGCTCAAATGCATCTTCTCCTCACTCGGACCACATGGGCATTTGGTGGCACAGCCTATGTGGTTGGTAAAGTGTTACCCCTCACCATATGTGATAGAGAAAGCGCGTCTTCATGCCAGTCAGTTATTTCCAATTTACATTTCAACTGAGAAAAACATCAGCCGTGGACAGGCCAATGTAAACATGGCCTAATCAGCTCATAATGATGTACGCAAACTACCGTAATCACCCACCAATCAAAACCGCTATCTAAACAAAATGATTTAGACAGATGGCACCACATCATATTAGCACAGAACCCAGTGGCGACAATATGGTCGTGATGGAAATTTGAATGAACAAACCCGCTTATCAGCGATCATTGGCAATTCCAAAGGGATTCCTTAAGACTACAGGAGATCTACTAATTAATACTATTAATGCATTAAAGTCTGGTGGATATCACAACCTGACTGCAAATGATTTAGAGGGTTATGGCCATTTGCATTGGATAACTCTCTTTCCATAAGTCAACAGACCCCTCGGTACAAATTACATTCAACTCACATCAACAAAGGAACCTCTTGAAAGTTGGTGACTCTACGTCTCACTCTTTGACCCCTGGTCCATGAAACACTAACACACACTTCTACGAAGTGCCTCCGATGGAAGAAAAGAGATACACGATACTCAATGTTGTGTTAAAAGGCCCTGCGTGGAGGAATCACTAAATCTCAGCTCTGCTTCTGCCTTGCTGGGGGGTTATAGATGGCCAGCTTGTGGAATTACCACTTGTCACTTTGGAGAATTACCTGGCATCCTGATGGCAACGCTCCAAAGCCTTATAATCAAGAGCGGGATCTTTCGCATTCAACTTGGCCGCAGAAGGATGTGTGACTGCAATCTGTTTAATCCCAGATGCACAGACAGAGATTGAATAGGCAATTAAATCCTATTTGTTGCCACGAGGCCCACTATATCTCCCTGCATATCATAGAAAAGGGATTGCCTGCAGCGTCTACCACGACTAAAATAAAGAAAGAAAATGACACAATGGTCGAGCAAGCGCTTGTCAACGCAAATGTCAACTATTAATATTAGAACCCTTTCAAATACATTCTACATTCTTCTGTCACATTGTTATTGGTTGTCCCACATGCATAGAACTCGTCTCTGACTGATGTGGCCCCTGGCTTGAGATCTGAAACTTGCGCGCTTGCTGTCTTGGTGCAGCGAGTGGAGAAAACTACATGTCATTCAACAATTTGCTAGAACGAAGAAGTCCTGAGAGCATCCTGAAAGTCACACCTGATGCAGACCCTACGGAGCTGCTACACCTGGAGACACAGCAACCCAGCCTATGGTAATTACCAAAAATCCAGGGAAATTTTCCCACGACTCCAAGGAATAAACCTCACTGGGTCAGACCAGCCGCTGCCGGACAGAATACCCGTTGACTGTATCAGGGTCTCAAAAGTTTGGGTATACACACAAAGGTGTTCAAAGAATTTGAAGGAACTGCATCTTAAAGAAGAACAAATGCTTGAACATGAGGTCATTGTCTAAATCCAAAGGGTCAGCAATAAGTAATGTAAATAAGTTTACCTTCTCGTATAGTATAGTGGATGAGTGGACGAGGTCCAAGGATCTAAGATGAGATACAGGACCAAGTATTGCTTGAGGTTTTCAGGGAAATCATGGGTAGACCAGAAGAGCTGAATGGTTCTTATCTGCAGTTCTAGTTCTAGGTTTCTTGCTTCATGGCTTTGGTTTTAGACCCAACTGGGTTCCTTCAACAGACTGTTTCTGCAGTCCTTGGTGCTAAAACACTTACAACTAACCTTTTAAAGGCTTTTAACCTGATGAATATCTACTAATATCTACAGCAATATTACTCTAGGTTGTGTTGTATCCTTCATCGTTATTGTCTCTGTTGGCTTATTATAATATGCAGTTACATCTCTCTGCGTGCTGTATGGTCTATCGGGCCATCATATTAATCACTGTGTTATTACACCTTCCCGTATGTTCCCATATCACGCAGTAATTGCCCCGCTCGGCGTGCTTGGTCTTTGTTATTACATAGCTCTGTGTGATATTGTATCGTAGTGCTCAGTACCATGGGTTTGCGTATTATAAATAATACCTCTCAGCATGGTTTTAGGACTTGTTTGCCTCGTATATCATTCTCCACATCGGTGTATCGTGTTATGTTAACTTCATTCTATGTCTGCACTTGGCTCCCTGGCGTTGCAGGCATTCAGCGTCCGGGGCCTCCCTGGCATCTTATCAGTGGTATTCTCTTTATAATTGTCTGATGGCACTGGCCTCGCTGGCAGGCGCTTGGTGTCCTGGCCTCTCCAGTTTTTGGCGCATTCAGATCCCCGGCGCAGATAGTCCCCTCTGCTGTTTCGCCATTCAGTAAATCAGGCCCCTGGGGCAGTTTGCAGTGCCGGTATCAGGCAGCGAAAGCGCTCAGTAGTGCACTGGATTAGCTATTGATTCTGCCGCTCCCCACAGAGTCTGTAAAACTGCCGGCCATTAGGCGGCTAATCCCTTGTAATAGTGAACGCAGTTTGTGGTCACCTTTCCTAGCCCCACGTACATTGCGATGGAACAAAGAGCGAAATAACCATGTCGCGGCACTCAACGGACCCCCTCGCCTCCTTGCCTATCGTCTCTGAAGCCCACCGTTACATTTCTCCCATCTCTCGGCTTTCTGCCCTCTCCCCTGCCCATCCTCGCATTTCTCACTCCTCTCGCCCATCTCCCTCCTCCCTCTTGCCCTTCAGGGCTCCTCTCCCCGAAGCCCCGCGGGTTCCTATCCCTGGGGCAGGCGGCCGACACCGAGCCTCGTTTGTTAAATTAAAATACTCATTAAGAGTGAAAAATAAGGTCAGCCATCAGAACCTCCGCTTACTAATTGCAGATGTTTCACTAACGAGGCAGATAAAAGCCCAACACATTTACTGTAACTAATTATACAGACGCTGACAAGGAGACGAATGCGTGTTACCGGTAAGGACACACGCAGATACACCGTGACATGTATAAACAGGTACATCGCTGCACTCCCGGGGCACCGGCGGCATCGGTTACCCTCCCCCCCTCGCTATAATGACATATTAATAAGTCATAATGTACACAGCGGCAAAGCTGTCAGCCACATTTATTGGACAGAACGTAAATAATAAAATAACAGTTTGCTAATTATCTCTAAATATGCATACATTTACAGGAAAAAAAAACAACTGAGGGGCATTGAAGAGATGAGCTCACGGGAAGTCTGTTCTTCTACAATCGGTGGAATTGTTCTGGGGGGGGGGGTTAAAGTCTTTAAATTGAACACTACTTTTTTAACGTATGGAGGCAAAAGGCTTCCAGAATCTATTACCTGTCCAAAACGTATCAAATGGGGAGAAATAACAACGCAGAAAACTCACTCATCGGGGAAGCAGCTTATAACAGATTGAATCCAAGGAATCAGGAACCGCTCGGCTCTACACCTGAGAAGTCTCCGGGGTTTAACACTTTTTTTTGGGGGGGGGTAATTTGGTAATGCTCACGCCCCGCCCATTTAAGGCTGTCTGGGGTGTGCCTATTTGTGAAGCCACTCCCCCCAAAGAAGGAGCACTCCAGGTATAATCAGCACCACCTTCCTACTTAACTGAGTGACACTCACTAGACGCAGCATATACTCTGCTCCCCATAGCCATCCTTACAGATATCCAACTAAGTCCTAGCGCAGCCTTATTCACCAGAGACCTATCCAGTCACAATAGAGTAACAGCCTGGCCCTGTATAATGTATAATGAAGTTGTTTAGAACACCAAGAAGGAATGACCCCACTTTAAATCTCCGATTTGCTATATTCACCACCCTTCAGCTCCACCACGAGCTTGGGAGTTCCAGAAGGGCTAACGAGATCCCCGCGCATGCCCCCGAATCTGCTTCCATTGGTTTCAATTGGAGAGCTTCCCTGCCACCGATTGACTGATTCAAGCAACCAAAAGCAGCACGAAAACAGGACCCCGTCCTCACGAATACTACTATAAGCGCAATTTGCCACATAACAAGAGATCATAATGTCGGTTAAGTGGACCTGAACCAGATACCCTCATACCTGGAAGCCTTGTCTAGCAGGACACAGGCAGGACTGCCCACTGACGTTGGTGGGCGGTCCCGTGATATCGGTGGGTGGTCCCGCTGACGTCTGGGGCGTTCCGCTGATATCAGAGGGTACACCCCCATTTAAAGGGCAAGACCTCGCTCCCGCGACCAGGTGGATTCGGGTGTTGACCCGGAGAACCGGTGAAGCGGTGCTTCACCTGGAGATCTCCGGGCCAAACTCGGACAGTTCCCAGGTATGGATACCCTCGTGCCAGAAATTAGAAGAGATCTCAATAAACATTTCCTGAGTGAGCTGGAAGCCTCTAACTGATCGTGATTGACGCAAATCCCGGGAACAAAGATTGACAAAGGACCTTGAAGTCGTCCCCTCTTGATGCCGTGATCTAGACAGGCCGTCACAAAAGTGATAACGTCCGCGTCAGCTCCGCCACTAATGGCTTCGGAAATTAGGCACAGAAAATGACCTTATATATATATATATATATATATATATATACACAACCTCATAAACCTCCAAAAAAGGGAAAAACACATCAAGCCTACATAAAAAGCAACAAAAAAACCTTAACCAGAGATGACGAACATTTCAATTAATTGGTACCCTGGAGGTTTCTTTAAGTGGATTTAAAGCACGTACTTTAATCAGCGGATCTGCATGCTATCAATTGTCTTGCAGTTAATGCCTGCAGGTAAACTAGCCAATAATTATTTAACTGCAATCGAAAAGATAAAAAGAAGAAGCCACCTTATTTATCGTAGTAATATTTTTTTTTCCGGGGCTTTCGACAAAGAAAGCCCACATCTGCCGTTGGCCATGTTCCTACAGTCCTAATAACCGCACGCCACCCTACAGCGCCCCCGCGGAGAAATCTAAACACGTGCGCCCCTCACAAGCATACTAAAAAAATTCCTTATTGTATCCGTTTTGCCTAAAATTCTTCATTCGGGGGGGGGGGGGGAAGCTTTATACGAACGCTCTATATGATCTAAGACAGCCTTGGTGTGAAGTTGGCCGGCTTCCTAATATCCAGCACAGGTCCGGCTCTCCTCTTCACCCTGATAGCATCGCCGATTATAAATTATCTCTGCCAATCACAGCTATGCGAGATCAGCGGGAAATGTACGGTGGGTATTTTTTATTTATTTTTTTATTTAGCTTTTTTCTGTTTTCAAAGCGGATTTCTGTTGACGTTCTCCTGATTTATAGGATTTCTCCTTAATTATTTCACACCCTGAATTAAAAAAATGTCAAAGGCGTATAACCCCCCCCCCAGCCCACGCTCGCCGAGTACGGTTAAGAAGATTCCTCTGGCGTGCAGGCGATACGGACACGCGTCACATGTATAGCGCCAACAGAGGCTGTGGCAACGTCCCCCCCCTCTCTGTAGCCTGCTGGCATCTTGCCATTCTAATGCCCTCCGCGTGTGCTCAGCACCGGGAGACTTTCCGAGCGCCGTGTCCTGTGGCGTCTCCGACATGTGCTCGGCTAATTAACTAAAGGAAATTAATTGTCAATGTGTTAATGCAAAGGAGACCCTGTGTAGCGCTTAGGGGGCAACAAGGGAGGGTAACTAGGAATGAGTCATTTGCATAGGGATCTCTCTCTCTGCCAGTCTTACTAAAAATACATTAAAAAGGTATTTCGTGGCGAGAAAAAAAAATCTGCATTTCCACATCAAACTTCTCTTTTTTTTTCTCAACAAAACCAGCAAGATTTCTCGATGTGTTTCGCAATCAGAGCATTAGAGGGCATGAGGGAGACGGAGATGGGAAGGGGGGGAGAGAAAATGAGATGTCGGGTTCTTTTTTTTTTTTTTTAATAACGGAAATTCTAAGGAACTTATGAATAAGAGTCTGACACAATACGCACTTCTGATATATTCATACATTATTAATAGACACAAAAACAGATACTTTGTATGCACAGCGGAGAGAAAGACATACACAAAGGCTTGGACATGTCCCAGGTAGCCAAAACTCCAACGCATTGGCATTAGGCTTCTCTTTTGGGGCCATAGATGCTATATTGGCTACTAAGTTTGTCCAAAGTATGATTGGCCGATAACGACACCAGTAGAGGTTTTCCACCCGCCGGCGATAATACTGGAGGACTTAAAAGGACACGCCAGCCATTGAATACGCTATAATAGCATACAATTGCAGAGCGGTCCATTTAAATTTCCATGTGGTCCTAATTGCAAATGCTTGGGGGGATTCTGCGGAACCCACCTCTTTCTCTACCCCCTTCACCCGAACACCGGCTCAGCAAACGGGTTGTATGGAGCGATGTCTAACAAGACCCATCATATACATGCGCAGAAAACGCTCCCAGTGGAGCGCTTTCCTGCCACTGAGAAAAAGCAAGACGTTAGACTCTGGAGAAGGAAGTTCGCTGCAGCTTCTCCTGAAGATAAGTACTTTTTTTTTTCTAGGTTTCATGAATGCATTTTAAAATTACTATAAATATATATATATATATATATATTATTATATACTATATATATATATATATATATATAAATAAATAACATATCTACATATATAAATAAAAAATAATATATAAATAAAATTAAAAAAATATATATATAAAAAAAATAAACATATATATATATAAATTAAAAATAAACAAATATATATATATAAATAAAAAATATATATAACATATAAAATTAAAAAATATATAGAAATAAAATTTAAAAAATATATATATATAAATTAAAATAAAATATATATATATATATTTGCGCCACCTTAAGCCCAAGCGTTTCAATTCATAACACTATGTATACTTAATTTATACGGGTATAATGTATACCATTTGCATGCATGAGCACAATGAGTTTCTATAAAGTATACAATCTAGAGAACATACAATAAACATGTGGCACGCTCAATCTTTACGCTCCAGCTGCCGCTTACTACACCTCCCATTATGCCAAGCCATACATCACAGCAACTGCTGTGTCAAGGGTTAACCATCCCCACGACGGCCGGACGCCATGAATACACATCTGCTTGGGTTGATATTTGTAAATAACCAATAATTTGGAAGGGGTGTTTTGAGGCGTAATATTAGGAAATCACACGCGTAATAGAAGATGCCGCGGGAGCTGAAAGGGGCAGAGGCGACCCCGCCGCAGAATAAGGAGGTGGCTCGTACCCCCTGAGACAGTTATCACCGAGCCCGATGGAACTGTGTTATGGGCATGCGCCACGTGAGCCACATTAATGCCACAGGTAACGAACATCCATGTCAGAGGCAGATGGTTTAGTAAATACTATCCACAAATCACAAATGCTAGCCAACGCCACCGGCCACGTGTTACTTAACGGGTTAAGCGAATAATCCCCTATTAATCCATTGGAATCCTTGAGCTATTAGCGTGACATTATCACCCAACGAGCGCTTACAGCGTGGAGAATAGCCGGACGATGTATAGTTACAGAGAGATTTTTTTCTTATCTGTCTACCTTGTGACATCATTATGACAAGACTTTTTCTGCGGCTTTGTGGCCGCTGACAGCTATTTTAGCAACCAGGTAAAGAATGAAGAGGAACTATAATTGTTTTTATTTACACATTTTCTTTTTTAAACAAATGTTCTGTTTCTAAACAAACACGTTATTGTTACTTTTAAGGCTGTAGGGCTCGGCGATCCCCTCATACCCAGCAAACATTCCGAGATAATAGCAGGAGAGAAAAGAGGGACTGCTCTTCCTTAATAGGGACACTTGGAAGGTACTATGTTAATATCTCACACAGAATCTTACCTTTTGCTCATGAGCGTCCGTTCTATTTCAGATATGGAAATCCGGCCCCGGCGCGGTGTTTTACCCTCGGTGGGGGAGTGGGGGGTGTTATTCTGCATCAAGTTCCGTATATCAGCGATGCGCTCCGCTCGGGTCTAAAATAAAGTAAAATAATTAGAACGGTGATAAAAATAGTTGCCTGATAACCTGTTTTGAAATATGCAAAAAAAATTAAAAAAATCTCAGTTAATGCAATAATTAATGTTAAAATTAGTTGTTGCCATGACAACGGGCAAAAATGAAAGTTATTTTTGGAATTTTCTCCTCCAAATCTATAGGCAGGAAATAACACTATGTTTGATAAACTCCCAGCGCTGTCTCAGCCGGTCCTGATAATCAGCAGTCAGGGGGTCTCTGTACATTACATACAAACCCAGCGCTGTCTGAGCCATCAAAGCCAGTCCTGATAATCAGCAGTAACTGGGCGACCAAAGGGCCGTCTCTGTAATTACATAAAAACCCAGCGCTGTCTGAGCCGGTCCTGATAATCTGCAGTCAGGGGGTCTCTGTACATTAAGTAGAAACCCAACGCTGTCTGAGCCGGTCCTGATAATCCGGCAGTCTGGGGGTCTCTGTACATTACATACAAACCCAGCGCTGTCTGAGCCGGTCCTGATAATCTATAGTTATATTTTATAAAGCGGATCATTACACATATCCGTTGGCGTGATACAGTTTGGGGTAAGATCTCAAGTTATTTATCACGCGGCTGCCTTAAAGATTCCGATTGATCGGATGGGCGAATCGCGCGGCGGATCATCTCGGTGGAAACCCCCCCCCCCCCGGCAGAAGACAGGTTAACCGATTCTTGTCAATCTGAAGCTCGCTCTGACCCGGTGAAAAGGATCTTGGGAAAACTAATTTGCGTTTTGAGGAGCTCTCAGGGATCTTCGTTAATGATTATGCTAATTAACGCGGGATCGGGAATGACAGTTATATGAAGGGATGATTTGCAAAAATCATATTTTTCCGCCGTGGTTATTATGAGACTCATTAAGCAGAGAACAGAACATTAGATAGAGAAACTCCGTCGTACGCGCGGGCTCGCTAATTATTAGCTAAACGGACTAATGAAATCGGGAGGAAATTCAAGCAAATCTGGTGTGGGGGAGAGGGAGGTGAAATGGGGGGTCTCGGCACAGAGGGCATGGACCCCACTTAACATCGCTTATTCCGAACCAGATAAACCACTGGCTTCGTTCTGTATGGCCATCTTTTTAAGAACTCTAATCAACCACATGTGTGCATGTGGCATAAATATATATATATGTATGTGTGTGTGTATGTATGTAAGTATGTGTGTATGAATGTGCATGTGTGTGTATGTATATGTGTATGAATGTGCATGTGTGTGTGTATGTATATGTGTACACATGCACTTTCATACACATATACATACACACACACATGCACATTCATACACATATACATACACACACATGCACATTCATACACACATACTTACATACATACACACACATACATATATATATATATATATATATATATATATATATATACACACACACACATACATACATACATACACACCCACATACATACATACATACATACACACCCACATACATACACACACACAAATATATCTATGCATACATACATAAATACATACACACACCCATATACGCACACACTCACACATACATACACTCACACATACATACACACACCCGCATACACACGTACTCACATACATATACACACACCCACACATATACACACTCACATACATACATACACACACATATACACACTCACATGCATCCACCTTTTACATTTAGGGCTACTAGTTCAGTTCAGTTGACTCTGAACTCCGTCAGCACGTTCCAACATCAAGCAGTGACCGCTGAGGCTAACGAATTACCAGCACCCATCGAAACGGGGAACCAACGCAAGACCGCTGTACAAAGCTTTCGCTCGGCCTCGTTTAGATATACGCAGCTCATAAAAAAGTATGCGATCGAATTAGAAAGAGGACAATCATGATCTACAAAGATAACGAGGAGAACGGAGCATTTAGCAGGACTGTCATGACATGTTCAGGACATGTGTCAGCTATGTATACCTTAGCTCGTTCGTTCTATAATTCACGGCATCGGTTGGCGCGTATAGAGAATTACTCCATACCTTCACGCACCCTGGTCAGACAGGGACGAGCGAGACATCCTATTTTACAAGTTACATTTATTCATATAGCGCCTGCAGCTTCCGTGGCGCAGTGTTGGGGACCCCACGCGTCGCACACCGGCTAGCGCTTCCTTTCTACCTTTGTCTCCCGGCAGAAGGAAAGGCTGGCTTTCCGGGTGACGGCAGCTGCTCTCGGGGACACCGCTACGCTACAGATGTGCAGCCATCATAGTAAAGGTGACGGGAACGGAGTCCCTCTCCCCTCGCATCCCCCCCCCCGGAGTCCTCTCCCTGTCCTCGCAGAGCGCGCTGCTCATTTGATGGCACCGCAGGAAAGGTTATGCAGAGCTTTAGGGTCAGGAAGCTTCATGTAAGCAACATGTCACACGCAGCAAACCGTGCCGAGGGAATAACCTGCTCACTTCGCCCTTCACCACTTAAAGAGGAAGCGCCGCCATATTTAAACTTTCCGAGCCGCGGTCTCTCGATGATCGGTGTGTCGGTAAGTAAAATGCTTACTGCACTTCGGGACCCAACAGAATGCCTGGATCTCAATCCCCCAGGAGGACCACCCAACAAATGCAGCTGTTTTGGATAAGGAGTCAACTAAGCCTTACTTTTGGAAGCAGGATACAATTCAATTTAGTGTTAAGAAACAAAGGACAGCATATTATTTATCGCAGCGTTATCGCGTTCTATTAGCACATAAAAAGAAGAAAACACGGTAAGTTCCCTTTTAACAGCGATGAGAGTATAGCCGAGTGAGATCCACCGCGCGAGAGTTTTCCTCTGTGAAAAAGGCCATTAAAAGGGTCTTTCTTGCAATGCTAATAATTTTATTAGATCGCATCTGGAGATTCTGACTCCAGAAGTCTATAAAGCACCCCCCTCGCCTGCCGTCGCAGGACTGTAAGGGGATATTTGTAGCCATTCGTCTGAAGCTGTTACCGCTCGCTGCGCACTTAGAGGGTTTTATCGACTCTTATCGACACGTCCATAAATAAAACAAAATCAGGGCCATTGTGTTCGGTACGCAGAGTGCGCCCTCTGCTGGGCAGGAGATAAACCGCACGGGACGCACCGCATCTCCAAGAGTCTCGCAGCAGAAGACCCTCGCGTGTCTGGGCTTTGAACGCCGGGCAGATTTATTATACTGTAATGGGATGGAGGGGTAACCCGGAGCAACAGAGGGATTGCTTGGAACGATAGGGAACAGTCCCGGACGGGCCATTCGGCACACTGGGCAGATCCGATGTGGGCTGGTAGCCGGTAGGACCCCACAACCTAAACACATTGCCGCTCCAGAGGCAGATTGGGTCCTGGAGCCACCAGCCACTGGCTAGATATGTGCAGCCGCACGCTACAGGGGTATATAAATGTGCAGCCGCGCGTGCGCAGCCCTGATAGAAAAAGAATATGTGGACCAACATGGGGGCTTTAAAAGGGGGAGCTATACAGTGAGCAATGGGAGGGGTCATATGAAACTGGGAGGAGTTATAGGGAGCAGATAAATGCATACCTGGGAACATCCAGGCTCCACGTACCCGGAGCCCTCTCTTTTTGGGATGCTGGTGGGCGGGTCTAATGACATTAGTGGGCGGTCCCATGACATTGCAGTAGGAGAGGAAGTGGGCGGGACTGGGAGATTTTACTCGGAGACCCGGAGAAGCGTGACGAAACCCGGAGACTTCCCAGCAACCGGATGGCTTATAAGAGACAATAGGAGGGATTAAAAGGATGGTGGGGCACATTGAGCACTGGGAGCAGTTATATGAAGCATTGGGGGTGTTATAGAGAGGGGTGTTATATATTATATATTATATATATATATATATCTATATTGCAGGACCACATTAAAAAATATTACTGCCCTAATTGGTTTTCTCCTGCAATGAAAGGGTCAATTCATCGTTGACTGGAGGATGGATGGAAGATGTGATTAGTGAAATCTTCTTATATCAGCAGATGATGATGAAGCAGAAAGGGCTAATTTCCACTTATCCCACAAACAGCTGTCCGTAAACAAGTTGGAGTTTAACGAGCGGCGCGTGCCCTATATACTTAATACAAGAACCGGGGCCTGTGCTGGGCGCCCCTGCCAGGCTGCAGACACCCAGCGCCTTCCCCAACAGTATCCTCCTCACTGTACACACAAGCGCAGTACACGGCCTCCCCCAATACACTTTCCTGGTACATAGGACTGGGGTATTAGTGGCATCTTTATAACACAGATGATATACAGGGGCAGTACCAGAAACAGATAAGGAAAAATACTGGCCTCCCCATTACACGCATGCTACAGACGGGTACAGAACCAGTATCCCCATTACACGCAGGCTACAGACAGGTACAGCACCAGTATCCCCATTGCACACATGCTACAGACGGGTACAGAACCAGTATCCCATTACACGCATGCTACAGACGGGTACAGCACCGTTCTCCCCATTACACGCATGCTACAGACGGGTACAGCACCGTTCTCCCCATTACACGCATGCTACAGACGGGTACAGCACCGTTCTCCCCATTACACGCAGGCTACAGACAGGTACAGCACCATTATCCCCATTACACGCATGCTACAGACAGGTACAGCACCGGTCTCCCCATTACACGCAGGGTACAGCACCGGTCTCCCCATTATACGCAGGCTGCAGAAAGGTACAGCACCGTAGTTATAGGCAGTGCTACCCTCTCCCTATAACCAAGCCTATCCATGCAGACAAAAGCAGAGAAGGGGTTAAAGAGCTGAGCAGATGTGCAGCATTTGTAAAATATCTGGTTCTGTGCCAGAGACGCACCGAAGGGGCCAAGAGATCCAAAATTACCACCTGCCGCTGGATCCTCGGCTTATATATCAGCGGATAATAAACAGAGCGGCCCCCCCGGACCACACGGAGCCAGCTGCACAGAGAGGAGATCTGTACGGGGAGAAGAAAGGAGCGAGGAGCGACGAAGTCAAAGACCACAAATAAATGCCCTAATTTCAGAGCAACGACCAAACTCACGCGCCGATGTGAATCGCATCAGAACGCGGAGGAGGTGTGGGGAGAGCGCAGCGTGCAGTACAGAGAACACAGCAAGTGTGCAGGGATAGCGGAGCGCGCGCATGGAGGTGTAGTGTCTGCGCCTTAAACCAGCAGAGAATACAGCGGGGGTCCGCAGGGCAACAGCAGAAAGCACAGCAGGATAGACGTGTAGTGTGCACGTTACAGAGCGCGCAGGATGGAGGTGTAGTGTGTATGTTGGAATAGCAGAGAGCAGCGCAGGATGGAGGTGTAGTGTGTATGTTGGAATAGCAGAGAGCAGTGCAGGATGGAGGCGTAGTGTGTATGTTGGAATAGCAGAGAGCGGCGCAGGATGGAGGCGTAGTTGTATGTTGGATACGCAGAGAACAGGCAGATGAGGCGTAGTGTGTATGTTGGAATAGCAGAGAGCGGCGAGGATGGAGGTGCAGTGTGTTGGAATAGGAGAGAGCGGCGCAGGATGGAGGTGCAGTGTGTGTTGGAATAGCAGAGAGCGGCGCAGGATGGAGGTGTAGTGTGTATGTTGGAATAGCAGAGAGCAGCGCAGGATGGAGGAGTAGTGTGATGATGATGATAAAGTAACAGCGTCTGCAAGATGAAGGTCTAAAAAAAAGAAGCATGGCGCAGTAGTGAATAGTGTGCGCCCTGGAGCAGCGGGGTAATTAACGCCAATACTGTGTAGAGTCTCTGTTACAACAACGGTACGACTAGCGGCGGGCGCTGCAGGATGGGTGCGCATCGACCCTCAGCCGTGAATGTATAAGTGTATTAGTTGTTGGAAGGTCACCCACGGCTAGTGATGTAGTGTGACCAGGAACAGAAGCAGTGCCTGCACAGCACAGGTGCGCCCAGTAAAGTAACAATACGCTGCAGGTAACGATTACGTCACTTGGGCTTGTTTACAAGATGTATTGGCTACAGAGATAGGTCGCTCAGCTTCCATACATCTTCAATAATTCACAGCCCCCGACCCGCTGCATGTAACGTTACACAGCGCCCAGCGGGGCGACGGGGAGCAGGGGTGCGCCGGTACCAGCGCCGCTCTGTCATACACTCAGCGGACGCGGCCGTGCGAGGATAACGGCAGAGATTCACTAAGCTACCTCTTCGCGCTGACCATCACGGCCCTCAAACCCACCAAAAGAATATTTCATATAGAATTATATGCGGACAAGCTGGTTCCCCCCGACTTATACACCCCTCATCCCGCAGGGGGCAGCACTATACGAAATCTCAGACGAAAGACCTGCTTGAATAGAGGTGACAATTCAGAAAATCTTTGCGTCAGGAGAACATTTTTCCGTAAATACCTTAATTGGATTCATTTGCTTTTCCACCATTATAGGAGTCACTACAGGGTCATTCGAACGCCCCCATTTCTATGTTACTAAGAACAGAAGCAGGCCCTCCGCTCATCATCGCAGATTATTATAGGAAGCGGGAAGATCTTTTCTCGTCTCGCTGCTCCGTGGATCTGCCAGACACTAATTTTGGGCTGATTGCGATTGTCGCATGCTGCTAATTTGGCGAGCCAGCCGGATGCGCGGCGCAACGCAGAGGCAAACAGGAGTCGCGTGCAACATAAGGAAACCCCTAAAGGACCAAAATACTCCGGCTTGCACTCGCTCCCACTTGCCAAGCCGGGTTGAGCGGGGTAGTAGCCAACACTGGCTCACCCTGGTATACGTTGTAATGAGTTCCTTTTTGTTTAACCCTTAATGACAAAGCGGGCTCAAAATACGGCTCTAAATGCATTGTTTTCAATGGGTTTAGGGACCGCCCATTGTCCTTAAGGGGTTAATAATGTTCTAGAGGTGGCAGGTTTACAATATTGGGGGTATCTTTTCACAATGTAGTCCTTTGGTTTTGATTGTGGCAGAAGATGCTAGCCGGGGTTTGTTTCTAAGGCATAGTAAAGGGGGGGGGGGGGGGTAAAAGCTCAATCCTCCGCAAACTCCTAGTTTAGTGAATACGCCCCGCAGTTGTTTCTGCAGCACCTGTGAACATACAAACCGGGCCAGGCTCCTGGTTCACACCTCTGATAAAACTAAAGCTAAATTAACAATATTAATAGTTAGTGAAACCATATCCTTTAACCCTTTCATTCCCAGGTGGTGAGCCTGGGATACCATCCATATCTCGGCCCTCTCCTATGTACAAATAGTTAAAACCTATTTCTTGCTGGTCTAGGGAAGCTTCAAATGTCAGCGAAAAACATTTCCAGAGAACTTCATTAACCCCCCCCAACCCGGCAATGTGCATCCTGGGCATTATATGCCTACGTAAGGAGCCGTTTAATGAGGGGTAGCCTCTACGGGAAGAGGGATGTATTATTAACCCTGTCTTGGCCAACAGAATCCTTCCCAACATCCCGGGTGTTGACAGTCTGCCCGGTCTGTGCCAAGATGCTCGGTTTGCGTGTCTAGAGAGGGCATTAACATTGTAGGTGTCATAAAGCCCTGTATTATCCGTGTGTCTGCTGCACATGCTTATTTGGCGTGTTAATCCTGGGATTGATTCTAAGCCATGGAAAGCAGGAGGCTGACCCGACTACCGTCTGCTGCGTACATAGTCAGGGTGTAAAGCAATAAGGGGCCGGAGCTTTACGGGTTTCTTTCTATATTATTCATTATTTTATATAGCGCTGTCATCTTCTGTAGCGCTGTACAATGGGTATATGGGTATATAACATGACATAATGGGTATATAACATGACAATTTGACTTATAACAGGTGAGGAGGGCCCTGCATCCATCTACCGGCTATGGGGTTCAAGTATGATTATGGGGGGGCGCAATGCTAGAACGAGTAGTTGGGCCTTCAGCTGGAATAGCCAGCGTGGTTCCTCTAGCTGGATCCTTTATGTGACTCATCCATGGGGATTTGAGAGCAGCCGGTATACGATCATGGCACAGGTTTGGTCGGGGTGCGTTTCGGGGAGGTAATAGAGAAACGGAGTGTTGTAAGGCTAATAAGTTGCTGCACAAAATTTACTTCCCACTGGATGAAGGAGCGTAAGATAAGAAAATTAAATTAAAGGGACTAAACCGCGCACTACGTGACTTACGGCATAATAACGCTATAAAATCAAGAAGTGCAAGGTATGTATAACAGAAGAATAAACATGAATGAAAGCTCCACAGGTTAATTATGGATTTGCATGCGCTGTTGCAAAGTGATTCCATTAAATGTTTATTACTTTATTCAATATATCATGCATTTTTAACACAATATATGAAACGGCACGGGTATCTTTAAGCGCTGGACGTGCCGCAGTAAGTGCTGCCTTTTCGGCTATGGAATTATTAGCATCTCCTGTACCTTGTTGAGAAGTGGAGGAATGAGACAAGTCTGGTAACGTGTTGGTTAACACTGAGTGAGAAGAGGGTTCTCGGAAGAGGCTGTATAAATGAGCCATGTCCGCTACTCTGCTGACAGCGTAAATACCAGGGGTTTGGCGGACACAATAGAGCCATCACAAAGCGAGAGAATGGCTGAACCCTTAAAGAGACATGAGAGAGAGAGCTGAAAGGCACTGCTGGTGGTGCGCTATAACTCCTATCATTCAAATACTGTTGGCCAAGGGTGATTGGAGCTACATCAAGACAAGATAGTCTCTCCTAGAGCCTGTTTAACTGTAGATGTGACCTTCTGCTGCCGATACGGCAGCCACCCCAGGCGTAGCCCATTCTTTGAGCATTCTCTAAAACAGAAGGCTTTTTGGACCAGTCTGAATGAGATCTCTTCATCACCCACCAGCCAATACACTGAAAAGCTTTTACTAATTCATTATTAAAGTATCACAAGGAGATTAACCATGGCGTGTTCTAGGCTAATCCCAAAGACCCATGGGCAAGAGTCACGCGTTAGGAAGCGTTTCATAAGCACTGTGCCCCCTACCATATTGGAACTTTAGCGCAAAGGTTCAAGCATGGCACGGCTCAACTGGATCTCCTGCACAGAGCTACAGACTAAGGGGTTTCATTGGGGGTAGCTGCGACCAAGCCCATGGGGGACTCTGCAATCCCTCTGCCCCCTGGCAGCTCCATTGGACACTAGACTGTCCCTTTAAGAGAAAACCAATTTCCAGGAGTGATCGATTCCTGAAAAGAATAGTATTTCACGCCTCATCCTTCACCCTACGGGTTTTATGAACACGCAACATAGAATAGTGGAGTTTTACAGCTGACCTGACTCTGTAACCCCATGAATGGAGGGGCAGAGCAGGTCCATCTGATTGTATTGATCAACGCGTAACGCGGCGTTTTGGTTCCAGAGAGGTTAACAGCCAGCGCTTTCTCCTCTGCGTCTCCTAATCGGCTCCAAGGTCCAGGTTAGAATGAGAACGCCGCACGCGGGACTTTTGACAGATTAAAGCTACCCATTGATAAGGTACCAAGGTTGGGCGGCTGAACGTGCGCCAAGGAGAACCTCGGAACAGGAGTCAGGACTCGGGATTCTGCCGGCAGTTAGGTGATCGCCGGCCGGAAAGCAATGATGTATGGAACCTGCGCGCTTTCTGCCTGAAGCCCAAATCAGTAACACGCCGCTTAAACACCCCCGGATTGCCTCTGTCATCCATCCCGCGCTACTGGATAATTCCGCTCTAAATCCCCCAAAACGTACCGCCTGTCGCCATAGTTGCAGAACAATCCACTCATAGTAGCACCACATTATCAACATGCCCCCCCCCTTATAGTATATCTGAACACACAAGTATAGGATACCTACCCAAAAAAGAAACATTAGGGGCGCTAACACGTTAACTAAATGCAGCGTTAGAGACACAATTCATCATACTGTTGAACGTTCAAATGCTTCCTAGATATCATTATTTAAGCAAGTCAAATTTTGCTGCATTCATCTTTTCGCCGGGAACCCTTAAGTGTCACGTGGCACAAAGCTGCCTCTGATGTTGCCATGGAAACAAAAAATAGTCTCTACAATGTTTCTTTGTTGCTTCTTGGTGTTGAACCTTCAGAAGAAAGAATAAAATGATGGATGAATGTGGAACAGCACTAGATAGATGTTAGGGGGCGAGTGTGCGAGTGCGACCTATTGATATTTATGTAACTGAGTTAGGCCTTTAAAAGAAAATATTTACATGTTTATTTATAACACATTTCCTGTTGTTTATAAACACATTATTGTGACTTTTAGGGCTGTAGAAGCCTCTGATCCCCTCATATCCAGCAAACATTCTGAGCTCCTAGAAAAGAGGGGCATCAGGGATTTGGGTCCTAATGAGGGACTGACCCTCATGAATGGGGACATATGGTTGGCAACGGATACAACGGATGGGGCACGTGCCTGTAGGGGGCCTGGGGCGACCCCTTGTTCCTTGTCTACTCTTATCCGTGCAAAATTGTATAGAAAACTATTTGGAACCGGCACGGAGACAAGAACGTATAGGGGTCACGTTTAGTCAGGGGGGTGTGAGGTTTATATATATATATATATATATATATAGATATATATATGTATGAATGTGAGCACGAATGTGTAATTGTGTGTGAGCATGCATGTGTAAGTGTATGAGATGGAGTATGTGTTAGAATAAATGTGTGTGTGTGTGATAGTGAGTATAAGTAAATGTGTGTTTACAGATGTGTGCCAGAGTGTATGTTGGAAGCGGGGACAAGGGCACAGGCGAGCTGTTTGGGGCACAGATGGCACAGGCAAGCTGTATGGGGAAACTGATAAGCTGTGGCAAAGATGGCACAAAGAGGATGTTTGGGGCTTGGGATAGCACTGATAAGCTGCTTGGGGGCAAAGGCAATCTTCACACCAGGGCCCTCGGGTTTCTAGTTACGCCCCTGGACCCGGTACATACCCTGCCGCATTAACTCCATTCTCCACTCATACATTAGGTTACTTAAGCCAGACCACAATATAACAAACATTTTCGATCCAATCTCTATCAGTTTTATTCTTCACTCAGTCTCACCGTGTATCAATATATCTAAGAACATTATTTGAAAAATCTTTTTAAGGAACCACAATTGAAAGCAACCTAAACTTTTATTCAAATGACTTTAAATAGACGGAATTCGCGGGATAATAATACGCGTTCTGCTCGCACTCACACTCACACTGGGCTTCAGAAACTGGTATTTTCTTAGAACGTCTGAGGAATATTCTGCGCGATCTCACTTTATGGCTTTGAGTCTCCAGAACTTTTACACAAAAGTCGCTGATGGATATTTTGCCAACCAGACCCATTCATAACGTTAATCATTAAGAAACCTGACACCCGTATTATTGTATTTTGCTACATTTTCACTGCCAGATAAGCCAACATCATCTAGGATCTAGTAAATAAACCCAGATTTCGGTCAATTTGGGATTTTAGATACATTTTCCAGGAGATGCATGACAATCGCCAGCGTTACGTGCTCCGCATTACTATACTGATACGTCTTGATGAAGGACTTGATCCCACGACCAAGTCTTGGTAAGTAGATTTGGCATCAATTTAAACAGTCAGGAAAACATTTTATACATAGGGACTGGGCAGAAAACTTAAGCCAGTTGGCAAAATGCTGGAAGTTATTTCTCATACTGAGCTGAGAGTTTCACGACCCAGAGAAACAGTCACCCAGGACCAACACTCGCGCATTTGCGACGTGCCGACCGGCTATATCTAGATGCTGAACTGTCGTGTTGTTGGCGTGTGGGCAGGGTGCCAGCGCATGGCTGCTGTGCCGGACGTGTCTGCGATGAGTCTGCCCTGGGGGTTTCTGGCACAGATATTACAGGAAGGTTATGCCAACCGCTTCATCTCCTACTGTCAAACGCCGTGTTTCTCTTACCGATCCCTAATGCGCGAGGCTGTCACCGTACCCCTCACCTCCATCTGTAATATCTTTGTTACCCCTTAGGAGGCACAGCTGTTATTAGACCTCCAGCCTGCCCTGTGGCAATAACCCCCCCCCCCGCTCTCCTGTAACAGCACCCATGCCAATCGGAAGATACAAGATCACCAACATCTAGCTACCCCTGCTGAGAAGGGGCATTTAGAATGCCAAGATCCACCACGTCTACTAGTTCTTTGTGACGTTCCCGTGGCCGTTCCCACCGAGCTGCCTCTGCCAAGTCTGAAGGGTTAAGAGAACTCAGTTATTCCACACAGTCTCTCGGCCATTTTAATCTGCCCAGAACATCCTTTCATATGCTAAAGCCGCCATTCGTATGCTAATACCCAATTTGCGCAAGGTAATTGTTCTCGTTCCCATTGATTAGAAGGTTTTTTTTGTTGTTGGTTCCAGAGAAGGTTAATTTATGGCTCTCTAAATGCGAATGAATGGGGAGCGGGTCTGATACAAGGCAGGAGAGACTGGCGCTCGTGTGCGCGCGGACTTCATTGTGCGCTTGGCAGCGCCAGCTCCGCACTGCTCTGCCAAAGTTGGATATCAGACAGTAATGCCAGCTGAAGGTTGGCGCGGGGCCATGCCAGCCTATGCTGTTCCGCAGCTTGGACTGCATGCTTTGGTCCTTATGTGGCATGCAAACCACCTGTGTTTAATCAACGGCACTGCCAACGCTGGGTGGCATGAGTATTGCAGTGCAGTTGGCAGCATTCTGCCGGTGGCACTGGCCAGCTGGGGGATTAAAATGGCAGTCATTGGCGTTTCCTCTAGTGGCTGCCAATGCTCTGTTAGTTAAAGGCCGCTACGAGATACGGGCACAGTTTGAGAACTCGGGGGGTTCTGGGAGCTGCCAGTTGTAAACTGGCACAACCAAGTGTTTTTTGGGAGGCACTGTCTATCCAGTAAGATGAGACGGTGTTAGCCCAGTGACTACCCGGGTGGTACGTCCATAGGAAGCTGTTATCCGGGTCGTAGATCCAGACGTCGTCTTTTCGCCTGAGCCAACGAAAACTATATCATAAATGCTTGTGCCAACCGCTGGCGTAACCCCGGTTGACTTGGCAGCCGTCACTGCTGCCAGGATTATCAGCACCGGCGTTATCTTTTTCCGTAATGTAGCCAAAGCATGTAAAAACGGTTAAAAGCGACGGTGTTGGCGTCGGGGCTTCGCACACACAACGGGCAGATGTGGAGAGCGCAGGTGTGACAGGAGGGGAAACAGCGATAAGCGACAGCTCATGTTAAACACAGGAAGACGCCTGTACTTCATTTTGTATCAGCTCATTGCTAACAGTCTATTTTCCGAATGGGTGAACAGAGAGCCTTCTCCTCCCCATCGCCACGCATTGAACGAGAGGAGCAAGCGATAGATACAGGAACGGAACGGAGAGATGGAGACAGATAGTGACAGTCAAGCAGATTAAAAGAGACAGGAAGAAACACACACAACAGACAGCGATGGTGAGACAGAACGATTTGGTAACAGATGCAAAGATACGGAGAGATTAGAGGAAACAGGACCGGCTGGATAGACGCAGAAGAGGAGGATGATATGCGGATTTACGACAGACTGGTGAAAGAAACGGAAACAGACACGAGACGCTAACAAACTACAAAGACAGACAAATGATGGACAGACACACAATACCGGCAGGTATTGTTGGAAAGCGATGTAGGAATAGAGTAAGGAGGCCACGTAGAAGAGGTGAGGCGTTGGAGCCTGAGAGGGGGAGAATGGAGCTCAAAATGCTAAGAAGTCAAAGAAGCCATTGGAGGCCCAAGAAGAAGACATGAGCGAACGGAGGCCAAAAGAAAAAATCTGAAGGACTTGGGGCCGAGATAGAGAGGGACCAAAGGCCAAGAGACAGAGCCAATGCATGAAGCCAAGAAAGGACAAACCAAGGACGGGAGGTCAAGAGTAAGAAGAAAAGGAATGGAGGCCAGGAGAGAAAAATTATAGACTAGAGGCTGAAATGGAGAGGTTATGGCCTAGGGTCTGAAACTGAGAAGTGAGGAGCCCAAGGTTAAGAGGGAGAGCTGTGGGACAAGACAGTAGAAGAGGTAAGTGTCATTAGGTCAGACAGGAAAGGTACAGGAGCCAAAGAGAGAGAAGCAAGGCCCAGGAACCTGGGACATAATGAAGTAATGCATCTTCCGTGCTATACTTTAACCGTGGTGCATTTCTCCTTCAACACAGGGCTGTTGGCCTTGGATCATATCTGATGAATACTACTTATCTCCCTGCATCTCTCCTGCAACCCACCATTTAGTGAATAAGCCCCACAGAGAAGTCAGGAACCGGGGAGGGGGATGTAAGAGAAAGTTATTCAAACGGAAAGCACGCTTATGTCGGAGAAGTGCTGGTAGCTACGGCGTAGAAGAATGGAAGGCAGCGAGAACATAGAATCCACAGAACCGAGAGCGCGGCTCGGCCTTGGCAATCAATTAGCGCTACGGCTGAAAATTTCCAAAGCTTTATCCTGAATTATAAGCGACCGCCGGCTTTGAACCAAAATCACGGCTTTCAGGTACAGATATAGAGAGGCAAAAAAAAAAAAAAGACAGCAATATGAAGATCGGGAGAGACAGAGACGGAGCGGGAGAGACAGAGACGGAGCGGGAGAGACAGCGCGATGGAAATAAACACTCAGAGAGACAGACAGACACTGAACGAGATGGATACGGACACACAGACGGCATTATTCTTCTTCTCTAGTATTCAAGCTGCGCTCGAGCGGACATCGACTGCGCCCCCAATCCTATTACTGTGATTGCAAACACACAGGGGCTGTCGTCGCGTTGACTCCACTCCGTAGATTTCCTCCCCGGCCGCTGGAAAATGACTCGCTGTAATTCGTGGTCACACGCAATCTGCCGAGCAGCAGAGCCTCAAATTACAAGCTCGCCACCTCGCTAAGGGAAAGGAAAGAGAAAGAGAGCGGCGCGGCGGTGCGCAGGGGGGGGGATACACATAGCAGAGCGGACCCTCGCTGTGCGGGTGAAAGGGATGATGTGTATTTAATCTCCGCGGTAAAGTCTAATTAAAACGCAATTAAGCCGGGCACGGCGGCGGTGGGGGTGCTGGGAATAATTGCGTTGGGAGAGCAGGGGGGCAAATAACGCCGAGTACCTCATACAGATGTTTGCTTCCTGCTAAAAGGCGACGGTCAGTTACAGAAAGAATAGAAAAATAGAAAGTGACGGCAGAGAAGAACCATTTGGCACCATCTAGCCTGCCCAACCTTGGAGTAATTTCCTTAGTCCCTGTCCTTATCTGATATCTAGCTTAGCCTCTCTTGCACTGTATTAACATCTACTACTGCTGGAAGGCTATTCCATGCATCCACTAGCCTCTCAATAAAGTTAAATTTCCTGATATAACATTAAAAAGTTGGTCCATATACTGGAAATCTTCACTCCGGTGAGAGAATCCTCTCCAGGGCCCAAGTGGTTCTATGCAGGCTATGTAACTATTGCAAAGTCCCATGCCTACCACTGGAATGCCCTAAACCTAGAACAGTCAGACCTAGAACAGTCAGACCTAGAACAGTCAGACCTAGAACAGTCCTATTTTTCTATGGTCCTTATCTCTTTACAAAACCCTCGTTACACAGATATACCCCTCCATGATAGGTATCCCCCATTAAAGGAAGATATGAACAGCCGATCACCCCTCTGTACCCTGTCCAATTAATTGTTATAGGTTTCTCCTGTAAGCACATTGTCCTATTGGTGGGGTGTTATATAAAAAAAAATCCCCATCTTCCCACACTCTAGAAACGATCGCCCCGTCCTGCAGAAGATTGGAAAATATTTCTGATTTATCCACAAACGCAGCAGAGCCGGGACGGGCCGCGCAGCTCCCGCGTAGTTATTATATGGGTTTATATACATACAGACAAGGTCGGACTGACCTTATTTATACAGCCAACAAATTAATTCTCTGACCTCATACCTTCCTTACTCTGCGCAGAGGACACAGACATCACAGCGTGCATGACACAGTATGTATGTATTACACAATGTGTATTAAAAAGCTTGACCCCATGTCATAAACACACATCCATATTTATACCGAAGATAATAATGTACTCCAGCCCCTATGTGTACGTTAATGCATTTAATAGAAACACAGAATTTGTCAGCGGATCAGACCCATCCGGCCCGTCTCCAGCGCTGCGGAATATGATGCTGCTACACCGATCAGCCATTGTATTATGACCACGTGTCTGATATTGTGTAGGTCCCCCCTTTTTCCGCCAAAAAAGCCCTGACCAGTCAAGCACCTTCTCCCATCGCTCCGTGGTCCGGTCCTACTGCTCGCGTGCCCGTTGTAGGTGCTTTCGGCAGTGGACAGGGGTCAGCATGGGCTCCCTGACTGGTCCCCATACCCAACAAACCACGATGCTCTGTGTGAAGCCCTTGTGTCTGAACCAGCAGTAACTTTCTCAGCAATTTGAGTTGAGCCGCCTGTTGGATTTGCCCCCCCCCCCCTGTGCACCAATGATTGTTGGTCAACCATTACCATGCATGGGAACTTCTGGACTACCCAGAGAGTTTCCCAGGTATGTCCGTGACCCTGTCGCCGTTGGACCACTTTTGATAGATACCAGCCATCGCGGACCGGGAACCCTCCACAGGAGGTGCAGTTTTGGAGATGCTGTGATCCACTCATCTTGCCATCACAATTTTTCCCTCGTCAGAGTCCCTCAGACCCTTACCCTGCCCTCACCAGTGTTATTTTATACAATAACCAGTAGGTCCAACCATGTCTGCTTCACCGGCAGGTCTAGTGGCACGTGCAGGGTACACTCACAGCTCAGGCTCCTCGCTGAGTCTTTCTCATGGAAATAGTCTGCAGGGCACAGGGGAGGCTCATTTATTTCATGACATGAAACAACCGCAACAAAAGCAACTATTTCACTT